>CM043018.1:157229058-157737952 GCA_023690525.1 Holotrichia oblita
CAGTTCTTCGTTTTCGTAAACTACACTACCGTCCCCTATTGGCAGCGAATTTTACTACTTCGCACTGAACTTGCCTCTTAAGGGGACGTTTCCGCGCCTAAATTTTCATCATATCGTTCAAACTGTATTTTATGTCGCAACTGAAACATAGATGGCTCGGAGAGTACTATATTTCTATACACATCACAAATTTCCGTTTCAATTTAATGACCTTGTTTTAATTCCGTACTATAAGTTTATTTGCTTTGTATTTGGATTTACCTGAATAATCAGACTCTTGGTTTATCTTTGTCAGTTGTATTGGATTAAGAAAGGGTAGAGCGAGCAATGAATACGTTGGGGTAAAAATTACATATTCGTTTTCTCGAAAGCTTCTTTACTCCACAACTACATCTGATGTAGTATCAATGTGGTATCAATCCGTATTGTACCTAATTGTGTTTCTATTGTTCGCTAGTTGGTTTTTCTAGTCCTGCAAGAATTCGCAAGAGATTTATTTGTTAGCATTTTATCATTTTTTACTATTATTGTTATTAGTGTAAATAAAAATACCGTATATACAGTAGTAATTCCAGGTTTGTGTATATGGCGGTGTTATATACTTATATAAATATTTTATGCTGCGATAGCTTATCGATTTACTAACGGTTTTGCTAGCATAAGAATTAGGTACATGCATAGAGTAGTGTAGAGTAATTTTTTCAGGATTTGCAGAATGGGTAGAAGAGCAAGAAATACATCATTTCGCCAATGTATTCTTTATAAAAACCCTAGACTTTTGAAAATGCAGGAACGACGGGCAAAAAGTAAAATACGATACTCAGTCCTATATATAATTTTTTTGAAATTTCGGTCTAATATATTTAACTTTTTCTAGATCATATAGCTAGTAATGGATTAATTCAAATTAAAAAAAGTACCTACCTGTACCAGTTTACATATCTATAAAACGTTTGTAGAACAAACAATTCAATTTATTATTATATCAATAATGAAGTGGTTCCTAAATTAGAAACATTTTATCAGACTTTTATATTTCCAGAAATAATTAATAAAAAAGCAAGCTGTGTTATTTCTTACCCATAACTATCCTTTTATGTAAAAATTAAGGTATTTTTATTTAACTTCTTAGGTTTTTAAGTATCCTTATTAACTTATTACTTTCTGTAGTAATCTGTTGCATACTGGTGAAACATATTAAAAATATAATTTAATAACAAAAATACTTTTTTGTTTCCTCTAATTTGTTAAACTGTTTAAATTGCAAATATAGTATAAAACGATAATTTGGTAAAAATAATTTCAATTTGACATAAAACAAAATTTTTTTCAAAAAAAATACGTAAATAGGCCTTAGATTAATAGTAAACCGCAATATTTAGAAATTTAAAATATTTAGAAAATAATTAATAATTTCTCATAAGGTTTTAAATTTTGTTATGGCAATTGAAAATTTTATTATCTTTGTTCGATTTGGTCTCTTGCTTTATATAGTAAAAGGCACTATCATGCGCCATAAAAATACCCTATTCGATTTGCATTGTCGTAAGAGCGAGTTTCGAATATCACTGCATGCGTCGTGTTGTAAACGTCTAAAAGGAACAAAGCTATTGACATTTAATGAGCGTCATCTGTTGCACAATCGCTGAATTTCATGCATGTACATTTGCCTTCGGCATCATATTATTGAGCTTTTATTAAAAAAATACCATACATTTTTTAATTACACTATATTTCCAGCTACTGTGTCTTTTTTATGGAACTACATGTATATATCGTGGTTATGATTAAGAGATATCGTTAAAAAAGCCTTACTTCGTCAAGTAATTTTTACTAATTTTTTTATTACAGGTCTTCCAATTTTCTTTTGTTAATCAGCAACTGCCTGATGCAGTTATAGTTTTATAGAAATTATAATAATTTCGATATTCTTGCACGTTTAGAAATCTACGGTACTCTAAGAATGAGGAAAATTTAAACTTCCCGCACAACTGTGTAACGTCACCTTAACAAATTCATACTTCAAAATTCATCACAAATGTAAGTGACACGAAGATGGAAAAGCCAAGTATAGGCAACAGTTTTAACAACGAGGTTTCGAGGTTTCCAATATAAATTTATAGTTTGTATATGTTTCTTTCATACTACTAGCGAGTGAGCCACAGGTATGATGGGAATTTTTTTCCAAAAGCTTTGAAATAAACTTTAGGCGAATCAATGTACAGGCTGCGCCACTAAGAGAGGTAAGCGGCTGTATCTCGGAAAGTATTTGTCCTAGATTCTGCGGGAAAAAATTTTGATAGTTAAAGTGGCCAACAGAAATTTTTGGAAATTATTTTCAAGTTCAAGATTTTACCGCTAGGTGGCGTAACTGCTTTGTTCAAATCTAAAGTTCCTATTATTTCAGAAAATCGCAGAATAGGCTATAACTTTGATATCATCAATTGAAAGCCCATTCAATACCAGATAATTCTCTTTAGTGACATTTTTTCGTATCTGTCTTAGTAAGGGAGGGGGAAAGACCATCTATTCGTCAATGTTTAAAGTTTAATATTTCGTTTGAAAGGGAATTGTGTGGACTTTAAACAGCGTTTATATGCTATATCCATTAGTTTCAAACTGATAAACTAGAGCTCGCTTTCTGCAGCGGTAACATCTTTTCACAATTTTCTTAAAAAAATTAAATGGAACTATACTATTGCGTTAATAGATTCGTAGGCGGATTTAAATTACACATATTTTATTGAAAACCGGATCTCGATATCTCTATTTGTTCCCAAGTTATTATAAAAAAAGACTACCAAATATAAAAGACACAAGATAATCTGTTAACATAACATTTTATATTACTTATACGTCTATTGTTTTATTTCCATGTTAAACTGCACCATATGGCATATACTGCACACTTAATAGAAAAGCTGTATAATAAATGTATCTACAGCAAATATGGTGCCAATGTAGGCACGGTAAAACGTTGCAAAAGAATAGATTAGAACTAAAGGAAAATGTGTATAAAAAGATATCTTTACACAGTACAAACTATAAACAATTATAGAACTAGTGAAACTAGACAAACACCAAACTCAAATAACGAACGACATTGTAATTAGGTAGAATGACCAAAAAATACACAAAGCAGCAAGTAACTTAATAGCTTTAGATATTCATTAGTAGATATTACAATTAACTATTAAAATAATATATTAATCCTTTCTACGGTTTGCCGGTTTCGTCGGAAAGCTTTTACTAACTTAAGGCGCTTATTGACTGTTTTTTGTTTAATTTTAAAAGAAATGATACCCTAAGAATATGATCGTACTATTTCAAAGCATTAATCACCTTGATGTATTGACAAATATCGAATTCGCTTAAAATGCAAAGAAAAGATATTTTAGTGTTGTAGGTGGAGGTCATACGTATTATAAGAAAAAATATACGAGTATATACCTACATAAAGTTTTAGTGTCAATGCTAACGTAAAAGCCATTTTAAGCAATAGAACGTGCATGTAGTTTCAATACAGTAAGTTTCTTTTATTCACGTCAAACAAAAAAACAAAATTCGAAATAACTAAGAGATTACATATATTATGAAGATCTAAAGACAATCAGAATTGAAAAAACTAGAAATGAAATATACGCAAATAAATACAAAATAAAAGATACAGGTAATGAAAAATTACCACAGTATTGTCGACCTTCTAGCTTTTTTCACTACCACCAACTCCCCTGTAGATAACAGCAGGTAGCATGATGTAAACGCAGGCAACAAGAAGAATTTAACACTTGTTCAAATGTTCATGATAGATTTTACCTCTTATCTTACTGGAATTACAGGCACTCGTTTTTTACCTTTGGAATAGAAAAAAGCGCCCACAAAGCGCCAAATTGACCGTCATCAGGGCATTTTAGTGTCATTTTGACTTCGTATGTTGTGTCACAAGCATCTTCCTAAACAGTACTACTATATAGTAATTTTTAAGTTTAAGTTAATTAACAGCGTAGTCGAATTTGAACCTTAAACTGTTAAGTTAAGCTCCGTTTAAGGATTAAACTATTGGGTCAAATTCCCAGAAGGTGACAGATCAATTTTAACGTAAACCAATAACTTTTTGCAAACTGAAGTACTACAAGAAATTTTTGACGTCTTTGTGGAGATAATGTCAGAAAATGAAAATATTATTGCTACTGCCCCAAGATGACTTCGAATGTTTCATCGTAGAACAAAACATTTCACAAAATGGAACAATCTACAGAGATTTAGATTGACTATGTGATCTACATTATAATAGTAGTGCATAGTTAGGCTTTATTGGATTGTTAACACTATATTTATAATATTTTTAGAGGTAATTTTTATAAATTAACATTCGGCTTGGATATTACAGTTACATATGTATATTTCCTAACAGAAAGTTCAGGAGAAGCATTAGAAAGTTTCGTTTTGTTTCACAAAGACAAAAAAAGACAAAAAAAAAAACATATTTTTGATGAATAGTCAGCAACTACGAGGGAGCGTTTTAATATTCGCGGAATGAGCGGGTTGTAGGGGGGTGCATTGGGGGTGTGGCCTGTGCAGCGACTCATAATTAGTATAAATACGAAGTTTCATTGTTATTAGACAGTTAGTCTTTGAGCTATCGTCAACCAAGTAACATAATCAGGAGTGAAACGTGAAATATGGAAAAAATCGAATATCCTGCCGTTATAAAGTTCCTTACCAGGTCCTGGACTCTTGTCCAGGAAAAACCATGGTGTACAAGTGGTATAGTTTATTTAAACAAGGAAGGGAATCCCTTGAAGACGACCCGAGGCCGGGTAGGAGCATTGAGATGACCACGCCAGCAGTTATCCAAAAAGTTGAAAAAAATTGTACTCGAAGATGCTCGACTAAAGAAGAAACAACTCGCAGAAATGGTTGGAGTATCCGATACAACAATTTTTAAAATCCTACACGATCATCTCAGCATGTCTAAGGTCAGCACAAGATGGGTGCCGAGAATGCTCACGCCGCCGCAAAAACAACAGCGCGTAGAGTGTTCGCGTGCATTTTTGGACCTCTGTAATGAAGACAAGGATGGTGTATTGAGTCGAATTGTTACTGGAGACGAAACTTGGGTTCATCATTATGAACCTGAGTCCAAACAAGACTCCATGCAGTGGCATAAAAAGGGCACAGCACCTCCCAAGAAATTTAAAGTGTCACAATCATCTGGGAAACTCATGGCAACGGTATTTTGGGACTCGGAAGGAATATTGTTGATTGATTATAAAGATAAAGGTGTTTCTATAACCGGAGAATATTACGCTTCAATATTACAGCGACTAAAAGGAGCCATTAAAGAGAAAAGACGGGGAAAATTGACAAAAGGTGTGCTGCTTTTGCACGACAACGCGCCCATCCACAAGAGCCGCGTTGCGTTAGCTGCCCTGCATAAGGTGGGCTTCGAAATTGTGAATCACCCACCCTACAGCCCAGACCTGGCCCAGAGTGATTATTACCTGTTTCCGAAAATGAAAAAAGAGCTGCGGGGTAAAAAATTTACTGCCGATGATGAAGTCAAGGAGGCAATTTCGGCGTATTTTGTAGATAAAGAGAAATCATTTTTTTATGAGGGTATAAATAAATTCATTGAAAGATGTGAAAAATGTATCCGTCTTGCAGGTGAATATATTGAAAAAGAAAAATAATTTGGTTTTTTTATTTCCACCCCTTATCCCCCATTCCGCGAATATAAAAACGCTCCCTCGTATGTGCTTTGCGCTAATAAAAGTCTATTTGAACTATCGCATTTGCAGCACAATCTACAGTATATGAAATGAATATACCAAATGAGCAAAAATTATTTATATAAGAGATTGCCATGATTAAAAAAACCATTGTCTGTGATAGGTTCAGTTTTTGTTAATGTTAATTAAATATCACTTTCGATTTTAAGTTTTATTTGACATGAATTAAATGTCAGTTTCGATTTAAAACTTTACTCAACATGGTATTTTCACAATTACATAAGCGATTCATCATTTTCGTAATGGAAATCTTGAAAATGGGGAATGGAGATACAGTATTGTAGCTTGCCTGGTTGAATGTCGACAACAGGTTCCTGACTTTGTCTTCTTAAAAGCTGACTTTTTCAATGTGGTCCGAAATTGTGTGCGACTGTTCAGAGAAACAGGAAGTGTAACACATAAGAGTGGTGGTGGCAGGCAAACAGTCCGTACCGAGCAAACTATTGAAAATGTTCGAGAAATTATTAACGCATCACCAACAACATCTTTGCGAGGAGTCATACAGCAAGTTCCCATATCATGTGGTACATGCAGAACAATTTTAAGGAGGGACATTGCTTTATTTCCTTATAAAATGCACGCGTATCATGAATTGTTATCCCCTGATCATAACAAGTGCATGTTATATTGCCAGTGGTTCACCCCATATTTATTGAACAACAATGACCTCTTGGTTTTGATATTTTTTACAGATGTGGTGTGGTGTCATATCAATTCACAAACCATTAGAATGTGGAGTGCTGAAAACGCTCACATATTTCGCGAGTCTCCGTTGCATCCCCAGAAAGTTGGGGTATGGATTGATGTTTCTCGCATACGATCTTTGAAGGAAACATCTATGCCCAAAGGTATCGAGACAACGTCTTAGAACTCTTCATAAACGAACTTCAGGAAGACGAGGTACAACAGGGATTTTTCCAACAAAATTGTGCCACTTCTCACACGACTCCGCAATCTAGCGCTTATTTACGACAATTTTTTGGCGATCGTCTAGATTACTTCGTTTTCCACATTTGAAGAACACCATTTTTTTAATTGCAGTTCACACACTTCCTGAGTTGCGAAACCGAACAATTAAAGAATGTGCCAATATTACGCCCGAAATGCTCCGGAACACATTTGAAAATATGAGAAGGCGTGTAAATTTATGTTTGCATGAAAATGGTGGCCATTTTCATTTTTTCTAAATAATTTTTGCTCATATATGGTATTACTTACGTATACCATGCCATCTTTATTAACGGTACAATGAATTCACACACGTTTTACTACAAAGTTAATCTAAATTTGATCGACAACTTTTTTAAATGGTAGAAAGTAACGAATGGAAGAACTTATCTTCGTATCACTTTATAGAAACATCTTATTGGAAAGTTGCAGGATGTTAAAGCATTCTATTTAACTATTTATGTCTATACAATTAGAAAAAAGCACGCTAACCACAAAGACAATAACCAAGTAGTTATAAAGTGAAAACACCGTGAAAACTCTGCTATACATCAAAATTTCAAACCGTTAAAGGTTACAGTAGCCTGGTAGCATATAAGTATAAATTAAATTTTGGATATATGTGGAATCTTAATTGATGCCAGCATATACAGTATGCGCGCGTTCGACCTGCTGATAGATGCATTAGCAATGTGTGGGCGACTGTAACTGGGAAGCGCTATGTTATGCTATGTCTGGCACTCTCGGTGTATTATCAATTTCTTCGCATCACCTTGATAGCTGAGTCTAATGTGCATGTACGCAAGCGCAAGTCTGTTGCTATCTCAAATGCATTCTGTCGTGTTTGAGCACTTCAATTTGTTGATAGGATCTTCAATGTGTTAGAGCAGGCATAGGATTTTAATATGTTAGATAAAGAGATACAATGAATGCATTCGTCCAAGCAACCAGTACCGACGTATATCGGTACTGGTTGCTTGGACGAATGCATTCATTGTATCTCTTTATCTAACATATTAAAATCCTATGCCTGCTCTAACACATTGAAGATCCTGTGTTAACTAAGGGACGTCTCTTCGCTGTTCTTTTTCATCTTACACTAAACGTATCAGCAGCTCGTGCGCGCGCGCCCGGTATGTAGAGTTACACGTCGCACCGTATTAATTAGGTTGATACCAGAATCATCGTTGTCATGATCTCTATTTCCTAAGATAATGTTTAGTCGACGTCAAGGAAATTTGAACGATTTTTCTTAACTTCGGTAACTTAATAAATTTTTTGTTGCAGTAAGTCATGCTTTCTTTATTTGCTAATATATCGTGTACAATATGCAAATATTATGAATATTAAATCAGGTCTTATGATAGACATAGATATGTATGTGTAGTTACACCAAGAAATAGTAATTATTTAATTTTGTGATTTATTACTATGGACCTTAGACTTTAAATGACTCAATAAAAATAAATCAAAAGTGTGTAAGACCTGGAGATCTGGCTGGACATTTTATTGGTCCTCGCCTGCCAATTCACCTTATAAGAAAATATCTGACTAAAAAATCTCTAACGGGACGCTTATAATACGGGTTCCCGCAGTCTTGCTCAAACCATATGGTATTATCTGGAGCATCAGGATTATGATTGTGTAGAAAAATTGCTCCAGGAGCTGGAAGTAACTCCTTTTGCAAAAAGTGTAAATATCTTTCCCCTGCTAGGGTTGCTTTAACGAAAAACGGTCCTATTATTATCGATTATTCCATTCGACAGATATCATTTTTACAGGTGTTGAGTATGTACTTCAACCATTCAGGGTATACTCAACTCCAATATCTGCAATTTTGACGGTTCACTGTACCATTGCGACAAAACGGGATCTTACCCAAGAAAAAAATTTGCCGAGACAAACATCGATTTGCCTGGCACAAATTTATCATAACGTTACACAACTCGTCTCTCATAAGGGTTTTCTTCATGTTCGTACGACAGTTGAATTATATAAGAACGATATTTTTCCTTCTTGATAATTCGTACCTAGCGCTGTTGTTTGAATTACTTCTCGAATTACTACTTCTAACGCAAATAGTTAAGATGTATTACAAAGATCCTCTTCAAGATTTTTGGAATATATCAGCAATTTCTCTGAATTTAAATTCAATCTAATTGTCTAATAAGGCGATCTGGTTATCTTGCATTAAATATATCACACATTTCTTGCTGCTGTCTGGTTTTATCCCTACATTCAATAAAAATTAAAATTTCAATCCTTTAGATGATAATTAAATGCGCCATAATGTATTTACTTAAATAATTTAAATATCTACCAATACTACAAAACGTTGATGTAAAAGGTAATGACAGGTTAGAACTGATACTTGTGACACTTTCCAATGATTTCCAATCCACCAATCTACGCGATCTTTAAAAAACCACGTACAATAAGAAAAGCTAAATCTAATAATGTTGTTGGTTGAGAAACCAGTTTTGTTTATTACTAATAAAATTTACGTTTTTTAACATTGAATTGTCATTTTATCGAGAATAATGTAATAAAAGATCTCTCAAAATCAATGGCAAAATGGTCGTTGCCATTAAAAAAAAACAAAAGATGACGTCAACACTAAAAAACAAGAGATAATTGATAATCAACGATTACGCAAACATGTGTTTTTATCAATTAAAATCGACCTGTTCGAGGATTATGTGGATAAAACCATGACAATTTGATTAAATATGGCTGCAACAGATATACATATATTACTACAATATAAATCGTGTAATCAAGGCATCTGACAAATCCCTTCAAATCAGAACGTCAAATTCTCAGTGTCAGATTCAAAGACAACTCTTAAGCTTACTTCTTCTTAAACTGTATTATGGACGCAAAAAATTAGCAGTTTCAAACAAAATCATGTTAGAAATTCGCGGAAAAATTTAAAGTAAACAGTTTTGTCACCCATCTGTGTTTCCTTAAACCCTACTTTTGATGCTACGAACCAGAACATAGTGTAGCAGTAAGAAAAGAACAAAAAAAAACAAGAAATAAGCATGTCTTCGGTAAGCGCGCTCGATGTGTACTTATAAATAAACTTTCTCACACCGTGTTGTAGAAACTGACAAATCGTCTAGATAAGCTAGAAAACGAAATTCGCCTTATGCTCATGTTACAGAAATGCGGATGCCAAGATGTACACCAAACTACAACTACAAGCAAGCAACCGGATGGAAACTTTCAAACTGCCGATAGTATCAAACTTAAAGGAGCAAAGGGAGAAAATGGGCACTCACAAAGGTACTGCCGATAGTAATATTAATTAGTTTAATTGATTCACATATTATCTAATGTTATTTTCTCAAATAGATGCAATACAAAGACTTGTACTTCACAATGTATAAGACCTTCTACTACAAAAAACTTCTTTAGGAGACACTACCGCAAAATCCAAATCAGGGGCACCAGGTATTATTAAAGTTACGAATATTCTTTATGATTACGCTAACATATAAAGCTTCCAGTTTGTTGTTGTTCTGCTACTGCAAAATTTTTTGACGATGTGTGCTCAAAACCATCATTAAAAGATCCACTTTGTAAGTGCAGATCGCCAGAGAAAGTAAGTCACTATTAAGGCATTTACCACTCAACTTGATTATTATTCAAAATTCAGGAACTACAAATAGAGAAGGATCGTAGATTACGATTGGAAACTGAAGTTGACCGATTGAAGCTTCAAATCGCAGATATGATGCAAAGCAAATGCATGGCTTTGAACATGACCAGACAGTTAAAGCAGAGGTATGAAAAAATGAAAGGCGTACACGAAGATACTTCATCCCGGTTGGCTACTCTTCAACGTGAAAATGAATTTCTTTCGAGAAGTTTGGAAAGAGAACGAATAGAAAAAGCAAAAACTGAATCCAGCGTACAAGTAACCAAAGATGTGGATCGCATAGCCATAAGGAGAATGAGGTTACAAGCTGCCAAGATAAAATCATTAAATGATTCTGTATTGAGTCTATCAAAAACTGTAGAGGATAGAGAATTTGAGAAAAAGCGATTGGAACACGAAAAGGACAAAATTCACGAGAAGTTAAAGAAAAATAAAGATGTGACAAAGAGGTTATCAGAAACAACCGCTAAATTAGCGAAATCTATTAAACAGAAGCACGATAGCTTTATGGCGATTCGAAACAAGGCTGGCAAGTACGAAAAAGAATTAAGTTCATACAAGGATGAAGTAAGAAAGTCGCAACTGGTAAACCTCTATATTTTTACCTACACTGAGAGAAATAATGTAGACCACCTAGCTGCAGATTAGATAAATCTAGATAAAAAATAAAAAGAATTTTATGTATGGTTTCATATGAAAAACTGGCGGTCTTTGAGATATTTGTCTTACTATGTTTTGCTAGTAAATTTTAGTCAATTACCATATAGTATCGCAATTGTTGTTTACGCTAATTAGCAAACAAAATATTCTGAGAAACTGATCTACAGTATAAAGGTGCGCAAAAAATGTCAAATTTGACGAAGAAAAATATGAAAAGTCTCCGTTAATTCAAATGGAAGATCCTGTGTATTATTGATCAGTAAAACGCAGAATTAAATATTTCAGAACTTTCCTATAGCTTTCCCTATACTTAAGTTCAACACTTTAGGTAAAAAACGCAGTATATAGTAGTATATAGTAAAAAATGAGTAAATTTATGCATCACTACAAACTTACTCCATTAAAAAACAATTAAAGAAATTGCTCGAAATGTTCACTGTTCAAAAACGAATTCAACAAGTTTATAAGAAGTTGTATCATTAACGTTCTTATATATAATATCTCTATGTATTTTGCAGTAGTTCTTTGATTGTAGTAGGCTTTGTCTATAAAAGCTGAAACATCTTAGCATTGTTATATGTTGTAATTGTTATAAACTTAATAAAATTCGAAAAAAAGAGATTGTTTGAAATGTCCAACGTTCTTTTCTCCGCATAACATGACCTTATTTTGGAAATTTCTTGTTACATTTCTTCAAATTTACGATGTGCTGGTCACCATCTACTTGGATATCTGGCATTTTAATATTGTCTAGACTGAAATAATAATAATTATGAAGGATAAGCTGCTACAATAAAAAACTACTGCAAAATATATACATAAGAAGCTAATGATAATAAAACTTTACACTGTAGGTCAGTTTCTAAATACTTTTTCTGCTAATTACCGTAAACAAAAAATTTGCGATACTATATGGTAATTGACTGAAATTTACTAGCAAAACATAGTAAGACAAATATCTCAAAGACAATCAGTTTTTTCATATGAATACCATACATAAAATACTTTTTATTTTTCATCTAAATTTAAAATAAATGAAAAAATATAATATATTGTATTTAAAAAAAACAAAGTTGCTTTCTGTGCTGAGGAAATGGAATATCCTGTATATAATAGGCATTATTTTAAATTTGTAGATGTTGCGAAAACTAGACACGTGTAATAAAAGAATCTTTTAGAAGAATAGAAATAGAAATTAAAAAAATCAATTATCTCTTTTATCAATCAAGATATTGAACTTTCGCGTACTAGGTGGGCATCCTGTATATGGTCATTATGTTTCTCAATGTACAATTACAAGTAATTCTAAACGAATATTTCAACATTCAATGGAAGTAGTACTCATATAGTTTTGAAAGCATATTTCTCTTCAATACATTAGAAATTTTGCTATGCTGCTTTTTTGAATTATGCTACACTCAAAATCAAATCGAAGCAAAATATCTGTATTCAATAATAGCCTCAACTTTTACCTATAATCCATTCTAAATACAAAATGTACATGTACGTATTTAAACTTGATAGTAACAGAGGAAACAAAGATTGGCCATAAGTAAGGCAGTGCGTACGGTCGAGGGTTGAATCTTGCAATGACACTCGTGGCATGTCTTGCTATATCGGTACTCCGGTTGAGCTACTATTTGGTGTTGGTGTATAATTAACAGCGCGACATTATTTACGACGAGGTAATGTTGTAACAAAGCCATGGAAACACCAGTGGTAATCTTGATCAGCAATGCAGTTTACAAAGCCATGCAACTGCACCCAGCTTGGAAAAAGTGCAGATATCGAAAAGAGATTTTTTGTCGGTAAATATATGTTCTCTTAAGCATATATGTATGTATATTTACTTAAATTAGTTAACTGTCACACGTGCATCTTTATGGTGTACTTCTTCAATTAACAGTAAAATGAAAGAAAAACTAGTTTTTAATATCTAGGGTACATTGACTATTTTTTAACACCTATTGAGCCTAATGGTTCTTTGGATATTGTTTGGCCAAACATCCCAAGTCCGGATGAAGCAGACAGACCTCTAAAGTCGACGAAGTCAACTTTGAAAATTTCCATTGAGAAGATTTCTCCTATTTGCCGAACTAAAGTTAGAAAATCAAAGGACAAAACTAGTTCAGGAGTATAAAATGCGAAAATAGTCCCTAACAAAAAAAACAGCTGAAGATGACTAAAGACTTGCAAGCTGCACAGGATAAAGTAAAAGGACTGAAAATGAAAATGGGCCAAGATAAACCAAATCTGAAGACAAAACGTCAAGATGGACTCAACACTATGCCTGTCCTCTATTTCGAACCATTGTGGTGTGGTTGTTGAGGTGTCGCAAGAGAATTAAAATTGAGGGTCCACAAATGAAAATGGGGAAAATGGGAAATATAATATCAGTAGCTGTAGATGGAGCACCTGCCATGGTTGGACGTTATCGTGGCTATTTATGGTAAGCTATTCAAAACAAAATGTGTCAGGGTGTTAGCAATACATCGCGTCATCCATCGACAACATTCAATTGCTAAAAATTTGAGTGTTAGATTGCATGCATGAATCTCTTCAATTAATCATTGATGCAGTAAAGCGAATTCGAAGCAACGCATTGAATACGCAGTTGTGTGAAGAAAATGACGAACACTTCCATCAATTACTGCTTCACACTGAAGTACACTGGCTGTCGAAAGGCTTACGTTTGACAAGATTTTTACACTTTTTGAGACTATTTTAGAATTTCTGGATAAGCTAAAGATAAAATTTTAAAAGACAATTTATTGAAGAGCCTATTTAAAAGATTTGTTTACAAAATTTAATATGGTTAATTTGCAATTACAAGGCGACAGTCTAAATTTGATTAAAACAAAGTCCATCTTATCAGCGTTTCTTGCCAAAGTTAAACTAATGACACAAAATATTGGACGGTTCCCCAATTTGTCACGGACAAACTGTCAGGGAGACGACGTTTCAACCAACGTTCAACATCTAAATGCCCTCTATTCAGATTTTGAAACTAGGTTTGAGGATGTTTTGACTATGGTAATACCATGTAATGTCATAATACAAGAGGAACTGACTGAACTAAGTACAAACGAAGAACTTAAGGTTCAGTTTAAAAAGGGATATCAGCAATTCTGGCTGCAAAACAACATATCCGTTACTTATCCTTTATTATTGGAATATAGCGAGGAAATTTTTAAATTCCTTTCCATCGTCATACCTAGTGGAAAGGGGTTCAGCCCTGTTACCAATCTCCTAAGGAAAAAAAAAGAAACAAACTGGACATCATTAGCCGAGGAGATTTAACACAATATTTTCAAGTCATCTGTTCCAAGCTATCAATCTGCCATATCACGCTATCCTTCATGGTTCTCGCTTGAAATTCAACAGAACTTAGAAAGATAAAAGAGAGTTATAGAATGAAGTCGAAACGTACAGGGAACGCTGTCGATTATCGCGAATTCAGCAGACATCGAGCTTTAACAAAGGAACTTATAGCCAAAAATAGCTACAGATCATACTTATCAAAAATTGAGGGCATTATTCAGGCAGAGCCGAAGCACTTATGGTCATTTATTCGAAATCGTCGTGGAACATCGCGTATGCCTGGAAAAATGCTTTTTAATAAGAATCCTCTAGATGATCCGCAAGAAATCGTCAATTCTTTCGCCAAATCTTTTTTTTGTGCCTATGCACCTAATGCAGCTCAAAAAAAGCCTAATTTTTTGCTGCAATTGCCATCATTTAGTTCACAACCGACAACCGAAGATGCTGTATTGGATATCATGGCCAAATTTCCTAAAAAATTTACAGCTGGTGACGATAGCGTGCCTAGTTCTATTGTAAGAGATTTACGAGGTGCTCTTGCGGCACCACTGTGCAAGCTTATCAACCTGGCATTAGGTCGTCCATTTTTCCTGATAAATGGAAATGCGCTCGTGTAGTACCTATTTTTAAAAAAGGGGATAAATCGCAAATTACAAACTATAGGCCGATATCTATCCTTAACAATTTCGCTAAGGTATTTGAACAGGTCTTGTACGACACGATGTATACGAAAATTAAATCATTTATATCACCATCTCAACATGGCTTTATGACTGGACGTTCCACAGTAACGAATCTAGCTTGCTTCACACAGTATATTGGCGAAGAGTTGGACGACCAGGGACAGGTGGATGTGATTTTTACCACACATCACCGTGCCGTGACAGGTACGTGTCAGGTCCGGGACAGGGATGTGCAATATCAATCCGGATGTTATATTCACACTAGTCAGGGAATTTTGCGACAGTGATGTCAGTGGTAGTTGATAAGTATCCGGGAATTGTCTAAAATATCGGCTGCAACGATATCAATATGCACGTTCCTGACCCGGTCCGTTCACTGAAGCTCCGGAGAGGCACTGCCACGGACAAGTGTGAATATAACCATTTAAATTACACGCAACGATATTTAGCTCCCGTCCCTGACGAGTCACGTCCCTGTCACGGCACGGTGATGTGTGGATACTCCTTAAGTCATGAATTGCTGCTACAGAAACTTGCAACTTTTGGTAGTTGTCCCGGATTGTGCAAGTTAATTGAATCCTACTTAACTAATAAACGTAATTATGTCTCTTATAATGACTTTGCTTCTTCCCAGTATGTTTCCCTTAGCGGGGTTCCTCAAGGCTCTAATCTTGGACCACTATTGTTTATCATATTTATCAATGATCTGCTGCAGTCCTTCTCGTGTCCTGTTCTAGCTTATGCCGACGATGTAAAGTTATACTCCAGTATTTCTAACCAGGATGACGTGGAAAATCTACAAAAATATTCTTGTAAATTCTTAATATTGACAAATGCAATTTTCTCTCCTTTACAGGTAAAATGCACCCGCACTGTTCGTCTTACAACATTGATAGTAATGGTCTCATTAAAACAAATAGTATTACAGACCTAGGTGTTCTTTTCGATTCCACACTATCATTTAACCTGCATATTGAGAAGACTTGTAAGTCTGCTTCTCAATTGTTGGGATTTGTTCTTCGATCGTCTAGATACTTTACTAATGTGTCACTTTTAGAAACTTTATATTTCTCTTTTGTTCTACCTAAATTGAAATTTGCTTCCATTATTTGGTATCCTTTTTATACCTCTCAACAAATACCACTCGAGCGTGTTCAACGTCGTTTTCTAAAGTTTCTGTCATTTAAAATACACGGGGTATATCCTCCTTGGGGTACATCATACATACAATTCTCTTCTCCAGATTCATCAGATGCAGTTATTGACAGATCGCAGAAATTGGCAGAGTGCAAGATTCCTGTCTAATTAATTTAAATTCAATAAATGTATAAAACTTAACATGTGATTTTACTTTAAGTTTTTAACATTAAACTTAACACTACAATTAGAAATTTACAAAAAATCATTATCAGGTAAGTAGGGGATCCACCCAAAACCGAAAAACATGGCAAGTGGTCTATGACACAGAAAAGTTTGGGAACCTCTGAACTAGATTATAAGGTATGAAGTTTTACTCAAAATGGAATGATTCAAAAATGTAAAAAATGAAAATTACAAAACTGGTACTATACAGGGTGTCCCAGCAATAAAAAGACGGAATAGTAAATATGTAATGTCCGAACAAGATCACACCTAAATATACCAAAATAACGAAGAAATTAAAAAATTCAAAATTTATTAATTTTCGTACGAAATTTTTATATTTGAAAATTCTATTACGGACAGTGGCGTATCCAGGGGAAGGGCCCGAGGGCCCCGGGCCTCCCCCGAAATTATACTGTATCGATAATTCGAATTTTATTCAAAAATATTAAAATAAACTGTTTTTGGTAGAAACGAGAAATCTAAATAGATCTGCATCTATCTATTTTGCACAGTGTACACTCACACAGAGTTGTCAGATTGGGCGACTTCTGACGCAAAATTGCGACAGGTAAAATATCCGAAATTAATAAAACCTACTTTTTTTAGTTTAAAAGTGTCGCAAAATTATTTATGCGATTTTGAGCGACTTGGAAGTCGTATATTTCCGACTAGCGGGTAAAACATCTGGCAACACTGCATTCACACTACATCTGACAGGCGCAGTGGCAAGCAGGCCCAGCCGTGCAGACTAGATTCGGCGAACTATGTATTCGGTTGTAGGTCTTTGTTACTGTTAGAGCATTATTTGTTGTATTGAAAATAAATGTGAATATTTGTTGCGAGTGATACAATTTATTTTTCAAAAGAAATAGCCAAATGGCTGCTGGCAGTAGTAGTGGTAGAAAACGGGGAGGATTATAACAGCTGATACTAATATTTGTGACGTTTATTGGAGTAAATGTAAAACTATTTACTTATTTTTTATCTAGGGTTGTTAAAAATTAAACAAAAATTTATCTCGTAATTAAATTTAACAGCTACTCGAAAAAATCAATTAATCTTTATTATCGAGTATGATTCATGCCTGCATGCAGTATTCGTTCGGTTTGTACCGCGCTCGTCCAGGCCCGGCGTAAGGCCAATTAAATTCTTTATTATTATTTTTTTCTGCAGTTTGCGTACGAATACAGACTTCATATTTTGGATTTACGTTTTTTAGCATTCCAGCTTGGCATTACTGCTACTCCGTCTTTTTATTCCTGGGACACCCTGTATAGGCGACTTTCCCCTAATATGTGTTCTCGTGAATATTGCGGAAACGAAATGTTTAATAGTTGTCTGCTTCCTCTACGTCAATCGGGATAAAAAAGACCACCACCTTTATTATTGCAATTAAAAATTATCTGAGAAGCAGTAGATTTTAACATAGTTTATGCTTTTATAGCTGAATATATTCAAATTTACAAGAAAATAAAATGATCTGATAAAACTTAAGATCACTTCACGATTTATTACCCATATATGTAGGTAGTTACCGATTTCTCCTTGTCCACTCGCGAAGCGACAAGCCTTAAGTGACCTCTCCGAGCAATTTAGCTACGAAGATTAATGAATTTCGACTTGGCACATATTGGAAAGACAGCATTGACAGGCTGGGAACTGAGGAGAAAACCGCAAACGAATCTGATGACACATACGATCTCTCAATTAAAACGCTTTATACCACTATATTACGTAGTATGCGTTTCATATTAAGCCAGCCTCTTCTTTTCGCATACGTACGTTAGAATCTGACGGATGACAGCTTAGGGTAAGACCCTCATCCTCGTACGTACGAAGAAGTAAGTACTAAATATTGAAAATGGTCAAAATCACCCTCATCAATGAATGAAGGAGGCCGAGTACTGGCGATGTGGGCGAATTTCATATTGAATTTATGATATAGCTTCGAAAGTACGTTTTTTTTTCTTCTATCCTTCTTTATCTCTCTCGATTTCGGAGAATATTTTAACGATCGGCAACGCCGCAAAAACTAACGCCAACATTAAAAGCGGCCGTAGTGTGCGGTTGGAGGTCGTTTAAACAATTGAGTGTATTTCATTAACGTGCGGCGGCAATTCCGAAAGGCGAATACGAAATGGCGGAGTTAATTAAGGAGTCATATTTACGGAAATGCGGTCGCGTAAACGATCCGCCTCTCGAATAAAACCTGTACAATTTTAGCGGTGTGTCGATGCAATCCTCGTTAATGTTACCCTAATACTGCAATTACTACAAAATTAAGTTTAGTATGTATACAGGATTTCCACGGCCAAGTGGGACATAGGGAGAATACATATAAAATCGGTTTTCGGTGAATATTATCTCCCTAATACTACTTCATTCAAAATTAAGGGCCGCATATTATAACTGGGTTAACAATGAACATCTCCACAATCATAGTACAAAGAAAGTCATTTTAATAAAGCCAAAAAATTTAAAATTTAAATCTATTGTACGTGAATTCCTAATAAGGCTTTTAATACGTGAGTCAGTGCAAGCGTCCATGGCGCAATGGTTCGCGCGACGGTTTAATAACGCAAATGCACGGATTGCTTAGGGTTCGAATCCCGGCAGATTAGTTTTATTTTTTATTTTTTATCTCCAACAATAATGCTACAAATTCAATAACACTACAAAAATCAGAGATTTTGAAGACTATAAAATCGATTTTTTGAGGATTAAGGTAAATAATGAATAATTTTTACAATAACAAAAATGATCACGTGCTATTATGCGATTTTTAATTGTTACTAACGACGAATCATTTGTCAAAATAAACAACAAAACTTAATCAAGATTAAAAAAAAATTAAAAATAAAATTGATTTCTCGGATTCGAACCCCAAACAATCTGTGCCTTAAGTTATTAAGGCGTCGCGTGAACGTCTGCGCCACGGCCACTTGCACTAACTAACGTGTTAAAAGCCTTATTAGGAATTCACGTACAATAGGTTTAAAAATAATAATTTTTTTGGCTTTATTAAAATGACTTTCTTTGTACTATGATTGTGGAAATGTTCATTGTTAACCCAATTATAATATTCGGCACTTAAATTTGGATAAAGTAGTATTAGGGAGATAATATTCACGGAAAACCGATTTTACATGTATTTTCCCTATGTCCCACTCGACCGTGGAAACCCTGTATATACTGCTTGAAAAATTTGCACAATTGAATCGTTTATTTCAAAAAGGGTCTAAGTCACAGTTGTCAATAATATTTTGATAAAACTCCTTACGCTCCTCCGGTACCCATCTGATTAGCAACTTTAGATGTTCAATTTTTGTTTCGAGAACTGGAATTTTGTCACCTACGTAGGCTTTCTTTGTTGCCATTGTCAAATTACGGGTTTTATTTGGCATGGCTAGTTTGAAGTGATGCTGTGCAAAGTTATTTATGTATGCTGAAGCCAGTACATGTCCATGTATTAAGTGACGCATCTTAGAAATCGAAAAGCTCTCTTTTTCGTCTCTGGGGCGTCCTTGTGATTCATTCGAAATGCAGGTTTTTTGTAATAGGATGGCCACCAATCTTTCCAGTTTATAATGTCGCCAGTGGAAATTGTTATTTCTACTGGATTTTATTATTATCTCGGTGAAGTCATGAATGGCGTAGATTCTATCAAATTTTTTAACGATCTTTTTATAACCCCAAAGTCCCTATCACAAGGCAAAACTGCTGAACCTTATTAAATCGACCGGTATCAACTAGAGCCATGCACATTCTCACCACTGCATGATTCTTATTTTGTCCAGGGCAATTATCAGAAAATAATCTTAATTCTTTGACATCAGGATGAATATAGTTGGTTATATAATCCATTATGAATGTGCACACTTCATTAGGTCCCTTAGCAGCAGTACCCTCGTGGTAAATATAAAAATATGCTTTTCCTGTTTTTAAATCGTGAATACAGAAAACACTAACACTTAGTTGACTTAAATAAAAAAGCTCTTGGACAGGAACTTCTGGTAATTGCAAATTCTGCATAAAATTGCAATTGCTGCAGTGTCACTTCTTTCTTGGGTTTCTTCAGTAGTATTTTGCGGACAAGCATAGAATTTTTTCGCACGTCTTTTATGAATAATGAGTTCAGCAACTGTTGCCCTTTTTGCTGCTTCACCTAATGAAGGTCTCTTTATTTTTAGGGACAAATCTTCACACTGATAACAAGTATCAATTTGTGGCCGCCCAAAATGCAGCTTAAAATTCTCACGTAGTAGCTGTATTTGACTGTCGATTCTGGATACTTTTCCTGGTACATATCATATATTATTTTCGCGTACAATCTTGAATTTAAATAGTAATAGTCTTTACTAGAATAGTGCGTTTCCTGTACATCGTATATCCCGGGGGAGGGTTAAATTGTTTAATAATAAAGTCTTCAACCTCTTTAGTCGTTTATTGGTAATAGCATGTAAATTTAGAAAAGCCGTTTGATATAATTTTGTTCTTGTGTTTTCATTCAAAATATAGTGGGTAAATGAGTTTTGCCTCAGTTTTCAGATAAGGATGGTGTATTGAGTCGAATTGTTACTGGAGACGAAACTTGGGTTCATCATTATGAACCTGAGTCCAAAAAAGACTCCATGCAGTGGCATAAAAAGGGCACAGCACCTCCCAAGAAATTTAAAGTGTTGTAACGATGTGTTCTCAACTATTTTCGTCACTGTGTCCAATGTGTCGGTGAAACTCGCGCTAGTTGACGGCAGATGTCCCCACGATGCTTCCAAACCATCCCGAGGCCAACCCCAAGCGTGTGGATAAGGCGACACCCGACGTTGAGACAACATTATTTATTTCAAACACTTCAGGTAGCAAAACAAAGTCGGAGAATTATAAGTCCAGGCAATTAAAATATTCACAATGGTTTTATTAATAAACACAAACCACCTTTAGCACCATCTATACAGATAGAACAAAACAAAATATATACATTACGAAGCGTGATAAGATGAGGTTAACAAGGTACAACAGCATCTTATTTTAACGGAAGGCTTCTAAATAATAAACTAACGGAAAATAGCTTTGTAAATAATGGTACGGATGGCAAAACATATATACATTGAAAATAATATAGACATTCCTAACGGAACTTTGGTACTTTTAGGAAATCGGAAGCATAATATACAGAACGGTGTAAACAGAACAATGTTTAACAAAATACTGCCTATGTCGGTGTACAGCAACTTACTAAGACCTTTTGGAAGAGAGTATGTGTTACAAGTGTCATGTGTCTCGGTACGTCGGGGCTATCAGAGAGACTCTTCTGCGACGGCTGGCAGAAGCGGCTATGTCCTCTGATAAACAAACGGCTACAGCGGCGGATGAGGGCCTTCCAAGTCCTGATGACGGCTGTGGCAACGGCAACGGTCTGGTCCTTGGCTGGCAATGGTCCTGGGGTCCTTCATCCTACTGGCTGTCCACGTCTGGTCCACCTTCGGGGGTTTCTTCGAGTTCATGGGAGAACTCGCTTCTTCGAGTTCATGGGAGAACTCGCTTCTTCGAGTTCATGGGAGAACTGCCTTATCTTGGCAATGCATGGCTCTTAAATATTGCTGAGGATACCCTCTCTTCGCCGCGGGGATACCCTCTCCATGCCACGGGGCATGCGCGGAACGTTATTCAAATTGTACACTCTTCTCCAAAAGTCGTGAATACAGGCATGTTCAAAAGTAACTGTTCGGATTCTAATTCCGGAAAATAAAACTTAAAATTTCTACTAATTAGCTGAACGTAATTACAAAAATTGAAATTTAGTTTTATCATATGTAACGGTTCGTTACAGTGTCACAATCAGCTGGGAAACTCATGGCAACGGTATTTTGGGACTAGGAAGGAATATTGTTGATCGATTATAAAGATATAGGTGTTTCTATAACCGGAGAATATTACGCTTCAATATTAGAGCGACTAAAAGAAGCCAGAGCAAGAGAAAAGACGGGGAAAATTGACGAAAGGTGTGCTGCTTTTGCACGACAACGCGCCCGTCCACAAGAGCCGCGTTGCGTTAGCTGCCCTGCATAAGGTTGACTTCGAAATTGTGAATTACCCACCCTACAGCCCAGACCTGGCCCCGAGTGATTATTACCTGTTTCCGAAAATGAAAAAAAAGCTGCGGGGTAAAAAATTTACTGCCGATGTTGCAGTCAAGGAGGCAGTTTCGGCGTATTTTGCAGATAAAGAGAAATCATTTTTTTTTGAGGGTATAAATAAATTAATTGAAAGATGTGAAAAACGTATCCGTCTTGCAGGTGAATATATTGAAAAAGAAATATTACAATTTTAAAGATGATTAAGTTAAAATGAATCACGCAATTTCAGTTAAATAAATTTGTTTGCCTTCTGAAAATGTAAAATATGGTGTGCAGCAAAATTATTTCACATTCTTGAATTTTTATTTTCAAGAGCTATATTATTTTTGTAGCTGAATTTTGCGACGTATTATTTATGGTTTTCTGCGCTCAATTTCTTATACAGGGTAATTCAGAATAAACAGTAAACTGAAATTTTTCATCAAAAATGAATGAAACTCGATATTTTACTTTAATTTTTAAAACCAAAGAACTACTAGTTAATAAAGAAAAGTCTAATGTTAAAAATTAGCGTAATTTTTTTATTTTTGACTCTCCCTCGTATACGATGAGAGTTTCGGCAGAAATCGCGAGTGCTATTTTGATCTCAAGTCATGCCGAGATATGATGCAATAACATATGCTGCGCACTTTCTGCCGGTCACTGTATAAACTGGTTAGTTGTTGAATCAACTTGTTAAAGACATTTTTACAAAATGGTGGACACCCAGTTCTAGTCGTTCAGAATATCGAACTTGTCTGGTCAGAATCGAAAACTTTTCGGTACCAATTAGACTTATGCAAGCATTCATACAAACTGTGTTCAAGCTACCCCACAATTGCTTACAAATCCAATTTTTTGACAAAATTAGTAAATCTCATTTTAGGAAAAGTGCAGCTTGATGAAATTAGTCGTTGTTTCATGTAGGACATGCCCAGAAGAAAGATCCCACCATAACTGGAAAAAGTGGTTGCAGCTTCTTCTTCTAATTCTTCTTTTTATAATGTACAGACTCATCAGTTTATTACATTTCATCAATTCCATCATAATAAACCCACACACATTGCGATGTATAAACCTAACAAATATTCACACCGAAATAACACGATAAACAGTTTCCTTTGGGATGTATACAACGTACAGCTAAGACAGACAAAACCGAAATATTCCCAACATAAATCGTAATCGCGCATATTAGAAAATCGCGCTATCGCAAGCTTAAATAAATTCACCGTAAAATTACGAGAAAGAGAGATAACAATGATACAACGTTCCAGTGGAATGCGGATGATTAAATCTTTCATATTTCACTTGCAGAGAGCGCCGTTTTGAAGCGAAGACGAAGATGCCGGCTGCCGCCGACTACCAGAGAAAGGTACGGTGAGGGATGAAGAGGGGTATTAACGTCTCCCACGGTATTATATTTCCGGTTAGCTTGAATTAAGATATAGCATACGACGAGATAATGGAAAACATGTTTTGTTAAAATGAAAAGAGGTCTCCCTCTCTCTCTCTCTCTCTCTCTATTTCTGTGTCTGCGCTGGTGTTCGCATCTCCTACTTACCCCGTTCCTATACATCGCTAGATGTAAAGGTTAATTATCTCTTAGAACTGACAAATTTTCAAGCGGTTATTTCACGATCTTATTTATTTATACAACAACCTTTAAGGATATAATATTATAATTAAGTCGAAACTACGTGGGAGCGTTTTTATATTCGCGGAATGGGGGATAAGGGGTGGAAATAAAAAAACCATATTTATACCCTCATAAAAAAATTATTTCTCTTTATCTGTAAAATACGCCGAAACTGTCTCCTTGACTTCATCGTCGGCAGTAAATTTTTTACCCCGCAGCTCTTTTTTCATTTTCGGAAATAGGTAATAATCACTCGGGGCCAGGTCTGGGCTGTAGGGTGGGTGATTCACAATTTCGAAGCCCACCTTATGCAGGGCAGCTAACGCAACGCGGCTCTTGTGGACGGGCGCGTTGTCTTGCAAAAGCAGCACACCTTTCGTCAATTTTCCCCGTCTTTTCTCTTTAATGGCCTCGTTTAGTCGCTCTAATATTGAAGCGTAATATTCTCCGGTTATAGAAACACCTTTATCTTTATAATCGATCAACAATATTCCTTCCGAGTCCCAAAATACCGTTGCCATGAGTTTCCCAGCTGATTGTGACACTTTAAATTTCTTGGAAGGTGCTGTGCCCTTTTTATGCCACTGCATGGAGTCTTGTTTGGACTCCGGTTCATAATGGCGAACCTGATGAACAATTTGACTCAATACACCATCCTTGTCTTCATTACAGAGGTCCGAAAGTGCACGCGAACACGATTTTTTCCATATTTCACTTTTCACTCCTGATTATGTTACTTGGTTGACGATAGCTCAAAGACT
This sequence comes from Holotrichia oblita, assembly GCA_023690525.1. Lineage (NCBI taxonomy): Eukaryota > Metazoa > Arthropoda > Insecta > Coleoptera > Scarabaeidae > Holotrichia > Holotrichia oblita. Next base: position 157,254,008 of record CM043018.1, read on the forward strand.
AACTGTCTAATAACAATGAAACTTCGTATTTATGTTAATTATGAGTCGCTGGACAGGCCACTCATTCCGCGAATATAAAAACGCTCCCTCGTAGAGCACATTTAAAAAAAAAAACAAATTTTATAGTGATCCTGTGCCGACGAAAAAGTACAAATCGTGAAAAAAAAGTCTGGTTTCTGTTCATGTACCGTAAAACGGGGCTACTTTGGCACACGGGGTATCTTTGGCAGCGTGTGCGCGCCTTTGGTTTTATTAAGCTGGCTTGGCTAGTTTTGATATTCAGTCGCTGAGAATTGTTTAGTTGGGTCAGTACTCACCGCACCGTAAAATATGGTGCAAAATTACACGCGGTTACCCGGATCAAGGCCCTATAAAAACTATACAAAGCAAGATTTAACCGATGCAGTGCTAGCTGTTAGATTGGGGAGGTTGTCGCAGATACAAGCCTCCAAACGCTGGAAAATCCCTAGGGAACTCTTCAAAATAAACTATTTGAGAGGCATGAGGAACGTGTAGGTCACCCAACCATCCTTACCGTACAGGAGGAGACCCTAATATCGGACACCATCAACCAAACTGGGTCGCAAACTGGGGTTTCCCCGTTACTGTTAGTGACACCAGAGATATTGTGCAAAAATATATAACAAAACAAGGCAGAAACGTTCCTAAATGGCCCAACAATAGGCCAGGACCGGACTTCATTAAAAAATATATTAACAGAACTAACATTAGCATTCGACTGGCATCTAATATTAAGCGTGCGCGGGCATCCGTGGGGCGCGCGGACATAATTGAGTTTTTCTAAAACATTAAACATATTCTCGAATCTGTTAGTGCCAACGAAGTGTTTAACTATGATGAAACTAACTTTAGTGACGACCCCGGGGCGAAAAAAGTGCTAGTTCGTAGGGGTACCAAGAGGGTTGAAAGGGTTCAAGAACATTCGCGTTCAGCAATAAGTGTAATAGTCTGTGGAAGCGCAAATGGAATCCTCCTATCACCAATGGTTGTCTATAAAGCCAACAATATCTACGAAAATTGGACTATTGGTGGCCCGTTAGGGTCAGTTTATGATAACAGCAGCAGTGGATGGTTCGATATGAATTTATTTGAGATATGGTTCTTCAAACTCATGCTACCCCACATCAAAGAAAATTGTAATGGCAAGACAACTGTGATTTTAGGTGATAACCTAGCCTCACATTTTTCTCCAGCGGTAGTAAAGGCTGCTAAAGAAAATAATATTTATATGGCTCCCTTACCCCCTAATTCAGCCCACTTCATGCAGCCTTTAGACGTTGCTATCTTTGCTCCTATGAAGAAAAAGTGGAGAGCTATTCTGGATGATTGGAGAAGGACGAGTCGCGTAAAAGGCACTCTTCCCAAAGAACACTTTCAAAATCTTCTAAACCGGTTGTGGAGATCTGTGCATGAAACAGTGGAAAACAATTTAAAATACGGATTTCGTGCCACCGGGATTTTACCGTATGATCCGCAGCAACCTTTATCTAAACTGCCAGAAACTGCAACAAGTGAAACATCTTCTATCCTGACTGATGGTGTATTAGAGTTTCTTCAGGAGACACGTGGACAAAAAACGGTTTCTAATTCTAAAAGAACACGCGGCAAAAAAATTATACCCGGCAAAGAAATTAATTTTGAAGACAATGGAGACAGGCTACACGAGGAAAATATAATAATTGAAGGTGAGAATAGTGACAAACAAAACACGGTTAAGGGAAGAGGTAAAGGCAAAGAAAAAATGAAGAAATTTAAAAAAACGACAACAGAAGACATCAATCAACCATCATCTTCAAGAAGCAAAAATGAAGATGAATGTGGAATTTGTGCTGCTGATTGGTCTCATTACACTGGACCAGACTGGATTTTATGCATTCTTTGTTCAAAGTGGATTTGCGGTGTTTGTAACGGAGGATCGAAAAACAAATTTTATACTTGTGGGGAATGTGAATAAGATTATTAATAGTCATTTGAGAAAGGCTTAAGCGGGAAGGTGTATTTTTATTTTTTACCAAGAATGTTGTTTCAGTTCCTTCAACGGTGCCAAATATTAAGAATATTATTTTTTAGTTTGATGAATGTGTTTTGTTCATTTTGATATTATTTATGTTTCTTTTAATGTTTATATTGATAAGACTGAATTTTGTACCTTCAAAAATATTCCAAACATGTTATTTTTTATAGTCCTTTAATAAATATTTGAACATGTTATTTTTTTTATAGAAAATGAATATATTATAATAAAAAATATTGAATCTTTTATTTAAAATCTTAAAAAAGAATTAAATCACTACCAAAGTAGCCCCACGATGGGTCTACATTATACGTATTATCTAACTTTTCTGTTAGGGTGCCAATGTAACCCCAAAGACGGGGCTATTTTGGCACCCACTTTATTATTTTTTTTCTTAAAACTGATTTATTGAAACAAAAAACCATTTTATGGCAGATCATAGGTGCGGCCCGTATTGCTATCCCTGATTTTTTTCAAGTCGATTCGATTAAAAATACAGCCCCTAGGGTAAAAAATACCTCAAAACCTGCACAAAGTCACCCCGTTTTACGGTACGTAAAGATGATACTTTTACGTCAAAACTAAGACTAACCAGAAGAAAATCGACCGAAAAATGACAAAGTTATAAGCAATTGAGTGAATAAATCCAAATCCCATATTTTCCAAAAAAACATTTTTTTTTCGACAATTTATTAAACGCTTGCAATACATTTTGTTTTCCTGTTGCTTTTGGGATCCGTTTCTCTAGTGAGAAACCATACATAGTCTCTCAACATTGCTTCATCCCAAAATCCTTGATAGCGCCGCTCAATGGTCTTAATTTGTCGGTGAAATCTTTCGCCGTTTTCGTCACTTACATACGTCACCAAGATTGTCCGCAAAGAAATCCAAATGCGAATGCAAAAAATGGATTTTTAGAGACAGATTTACACCTGTAAGAAATAAATAAAATGGTAGTAAAATGGTAGTTAGGGCTTTTATTGTTCCCAAGAAAATTGGGCTGAAATGAATTCCAGGCTTCGTTTTCAACGGGTGTTAAATATTTTGGAAAATCTGTGCTTTTCAGCAATTTCTTTATGTGTGGACCATCGAAGACGCCTTCCTTGATTTTTGCTAAAGAAAGCTGCGGGAAAAGGGTGTTCAAATAGGAAAATAGTTGGCCTTCCTTGTCTAAGGCCTTCACAAAATTTTTAATGAGGCCAAATATTTTCTCTTTTGACAAGAGGCACGTATTTAATATTGTCTTTGCCTACTGTAACGTTCTCCCTTTCTGGCCAGTGTTTTCTTCTATAATGATGTTCACGAGCACGACTGTCCCAGAGGCAAAGAAAGCAGCAATATTTTGTATATCCACCCTGCATTCCACACAACATGCCGACGACTTTGAGATCGGAACATATTTTCCAGTTGTGATGCTCATATTGAATGTATTTTAGCAAACTGGTCATTGTGGCGTATGATTCTTTAGTGTTGATGGCATGAGTGATGGGGATAGAAGGTTTTTCATTTCCAATATGCAGTAGGACAGCTTTCAAACTCTCCTTACTACCGTCAATGAACAAGCGCCACAACTATTTCTAACACACAAACATGTCAAGAATGTATTGCAAATTTTTTTGGAAAATATAGGATTTGGATTTATTCACTCAATTGCTTATAACTTTGTCATTTTTCGGTCGATTTTCTTCTGGTTGGTCTTAGTTTTGACGTAAAAGTATCATCTTTACGTACATGAACAGAAACCAGACGTTTTTTTTTTACGATTTGTACTTTTCCGTCGGCACAGAATCACTGTAAAATATAATTTTTTTGAAAATGCGCCCTATTTTCTTCGATATGTTTTGAACTCTTTACCAATCAAAGATCCGATTATACATATTTGTTCGTCATCTCAATACATTGCAATTGGGTACGAAGATCTACCCAATCAGACATTTCTAGCTCGAGATATGATTTGACAACTGAAAAAAGGTCGACAAAATTAAAAAATTACAATATCTCAAAAATTGTTCCATAAAAAAAAAATTAACCTTGATTTTCGAATTCAGCGGAAGAATATACATAAGGAAATCTAACTCTCGTCAAATGTATATGAAAAAAATTTCATTTTGTATAAGCGTTAGTAAAAAGTCCCGGAACGGTCGAATAATTTTGTTCTTTGAAAATTATGATTTCTGAAGTTTGGTATGGGGGTAATTTTTTTTTTTAAACGGAACGCCCAGATTTTTTTAACACTTTTGAATGCAAAATAAAAAACTACGTTCAGGAAGTATTAAGATGTTTATTTCTATTCGCAAGAAAACAGTTAAAAATTAAAAAAGTGTCCTAATACAGAAAAATCAAGATACCTGTCTGATTCAGGTTGCGATTACAATAATTGTTCAAAATGCTCTCCATTTACAATTTGACAAAAATGTAAACGGTCAGTAAAATTTCTTATTGAATTTTGTATTTGTTCTGGAGTGATGCGATTGGCTTCTTGAACTATTCTCTCTTCCAATTGTTCAAGATTATGGGGACGATTTTTGTACACTTGACATTTCAAGTGACCCCAAAAGAAAAAAATCTAATGGCGAGAGATCTGGCGAACGTGCTTGCCATTCGATTGCTCCTCTACGTCCGATTCAACGTTCCGGAAAAATTTCATTCAAATAATCGCGGACATTATGGGCAAAATGGGGGGGGAGCTCCATCTTGTTGAAACCAAAAATGTGCATTAGGGTGATCACCTATGTTTGCATTTGGAAAGAGGGCCGCAAGTGCTGGAACAACCTCATTTCGCAATAAATTTAAGTAGACGTTGCCAGTTAAATTTCCTCTAATAAAAAATGGTCCTATGATGTTGTTTCCAACAAGACCAGCCCAGACGAATTCACCTTTTGAGGACGCTGTGTATGGATCCAATGCGGATTTTCAATTGACCATTAGCGACAATTATGTCTGTTCACAGTGCCGTTGAGACAAAACGTTGCCTCATCTAAAAAAATGATGTGATCTAAAACATTAGGCTGCTGCTCGATCAATTCCGTCATTGTTTCGCAAAAATGTAGTCTACGATCTGGATCATCTTCAGTTAACTCATGGACGGTGCTGATTTAAGAATCTTATGAGCAGATTTTTGAGAGATCTCATGAATTTGACCTAATTCTGTTGTGGACACGTGATGATGATTTTCTTCCACTGGAAGTATTACATTCAAACTAGTTTCTTCATCTGTTATTGCTGTTAATGGACGTCCCCTTCTAGGTAAATCCTTCACCTGACGAAATACTTCAAACTTTTGAATTGTTCGGCATACCGTACTTTTAATAATGTGACGATCCGGATAAACAGTATTAAACAAAATACGAACCTCTTCAAAAGAACGTCGACGATCACCGTACCCACGCGGCATCATTAATATCTCAATTCGTTCTGATTCAGTAAGTTTTACTGCCATTTTCAAACGTGTCAATGTCTAAAATAAGTAAATTTATAGCGATGCAAAAGTTAAAACGCTTTTAAACGGCAAAAAGAATGCAAACACTAAACAACAACTTTTTTCAAAGGCACCTTGTTTTTTCTGTATTAGGACACTTTTTTTAAATTTTTTAACTGTTTTCTTGTGTATAAAAAATTAGCCAATACAATTAAAGGAGTGTTAAATGTTAGTCCCGCCCAGCATGCTTCTCCAAATGACGTTCGCCTTGAGTAAGAAGGACAGATGCACACATAAAAAAAGATAACTCTATAACACAATACACGTCCTTCTCATACTATATACAGTGTTTACCAGGAAAATTAAAATTGTACAATTTAAATTTAATTCCCGAAAACAAACAGGCATACATAATTTACGAAACCCCACGTAATAAATACTATTTACATAGGACGGATGTTGAACTTGTTTTACTTAGGTGATTCCACATAATCCCGTTGAGCAAATTCTAGTTGGCGGTAGACGCAGCAAGAAGTTTAAAAGCTTCCCCGACAACAACGTAAATAGAAAATTCAAGAAGATATATCGCTATCAATTTCGCATTGCTCAGGCTATTATTTCGTGTACATAGATAGGAGCTTTTACATCGCATACATTCGCTACTTCCTGAACGTAGTTTTTTATTTTGCATTCAAAAGTGTTAAAAAATCTGGGCGTTCCGTTTTAAAAAAAAAAGTTATCCCCATATCAAATTTCAGAAATCATAATTTTCAAATAACAAAGTTATTCGACCGTTCCGGGACTTTTTACTAACGCTGTATATGTACTAGCGTATCCGTAGAGAATATATTGACGTTGACGGAAAACCGCTAAATAGCGAGACAACTTTAGCCCACACGTTTATTTCTGTCGCGTCCGTAATGGAAAGAAAATATTTGGTAATATAAGACCCAGGCATGTTTATTTGATATCTGAGATGTAATTGGAAAGCTCATCCCGTCCCGTCTCCTTTTTATTATAGGGAGGAGAGAAAAAAAAAATAGGTCGGCGTGTGTACACGAGTTAATAGCTATGAATACGAAATAATCTAATTTAATTCTAATTATTTATTGTTAATTAATTCACTTATAGAGGATTTTGTAATGGTGGTAATAAAAATAAAAATTGAGGGAGATAGGGAGAATGAGAGAACGAAACTTTTTTTCATTTAAACTAAGCATTGCGTGAGCGTTTTCGAGTGCTTGTCGAACAAAGTTTCAAAATTTATCGGTTGCCTATCGCGCACTAGGCATTAGCGAATATTACGAAAGACCTTTTTTACGCTCACAATGAATATTCTTGTGTTGATTGAAATTTAATTACGTCCGGATCTCATATCCCGCCCGGGATAAATTCCTCTTCTAATTCTCTTTCCATTAAAATCAAATCCCTTCATGTGATTGGAGTTCCTCCGCGTTCTAATAGTAATTTTGTGTGACGCAGAGAAGTTATCTTTCTTCTATTAGACGAGTGTACGGGTTGGGGATTATATTTAAATTAATTTAAAATAATTCCTGTATCCTGTATACTTCGGAAGCATTAGTTTTAAGGTTGATTTAATTCTTGAAGAAATGTTCATGTCCCAAAATGGGTATTTTTTCTATCAGTTTTTAAAAACTTCCTTAACACAATCAAAAATAATAATAATAATAAATAATCTTTATTGTACAGCCAGGTCCAGCAACGCTGATCAACTTAACCGATACACAGAGATCTATATATGATATACAAAATACAGATTTACACGCTGTAAACACTTGGAAAGATGTGGTTTGAAATTAAGCCTATTATCTGCGAGGGAGCGTTTTTATATTCGCGGAATGGGGGATAAGGGGTGGAAATAAAAAAACCAAATTATTTTTCTTTTTCAATATATTCACCTGCAAGACGGATACATTTTTCACATCTTTCAATTAATTTATTTATATCCTCATAAAAAAATGATTTCTCTTTATCTGCAAAACACGCCGAAACTGCCTACTTGACTTCATCGTCGGCAGTAAATTTTTTACCCCGCAGCTCTATTTTCATTTTCGGAAACAGGTAATAATCACTCGGGGCCAGGTCTGGGCTGTAGTCTGGGTGATTCACAATTTCGAAGCACACCTTATGCAGGGCAGCTAACGCAACGCGGCTCTTGTGGACGAGCGCGTTGTCGTGCAAAAGCAGCACACCTCCCCGTCAATTTTCCCCGTCTTTTCTTTTTAATGGCTTCTTTTAGTCGCTCTAATATTGAAGCGTAATATTCTCCGGTTATAGAAACACCTTTATCTTTATAATCAATCAACAATATTCCTTCCGAGCCCCAAAATACCGTTGCCATGAGTTTCCCAGCTGATTGTGACACTTTAAATTTCTTGGGAGGCGCTGTGCCCTTTTTATGCCACTGCAAGGAGTCTTGTTTGGACTCAGGTTCATAATGATGAACCTGATGAACAATTCGACTCAATACACCATCCTTGTCTTCATTACAGAGGTCCAAAAATGCACGTGAACACTCTACGCGCTGTTGTTTTTGCGGCGGCCGGCGTGAGCATTCTCGGCACCCATCTTGCGCTGACCTTAGACATGCCGAGATGATCGTGTAGGATTTTAAAAATTGTTGTATCGGATACTCCAACCATTTCTGCGAGTTGTTTCTTCTTTAGTCGAGCATCTTCGAGTACAATTTTTTCAACTTTTTGGATAAGTGCTGGGGCGTGGTCACCTCAATGCTCCTACCCGGCCTCGGGTCGTCTTCCTTGTTTAAATAAACTATGCCACTTGTACACCATGCTGGTTTTTCCTGGACAAGAGTCGCCGTAAACCAATGACATCTCATTCATTATGGTCGCGACTGATTTTCCTTGCCTGGTAAGGAACTTTATAACGGCACGATATTCGATTTCTTCAATATTTCACTTTTCACTCCTGATTATGTTACTTGATTGACGATAGCTCAAAGACTAACTGTCTAATAACAATGAACCTTCGTATTTATACTAATTATGAGTCGCTGCACAGGCAACGCCGCCAACGCGCCTAATCACTCCCGTACAACCCGCTCATTCCGCGAATATAAAAACGCCCCCTCGTAAATTGACGTATAAAATGTGGAATAAACGATAGGTCTTCTAAACTCAGTTTGCAGATCAATCAATCAAAATTTTACGTTCTCATCTAGTGAGCTTAGCCGAAAACATTGCCGCTGTTGTACAGAGTATGCGTGAAAATCCATTAACATCTAAACAAGTGAACATTTCTCGCACTTTAATTAATCCAAGAACTAAAGCCTAATGAAGCTGTATCAATAACCAGAATTGTTAAAAAATCCAAACGTCAAAACGAGTGACTGTTTGGTGCAAATTTTAGCACAGTCGTTTGAAAATGAACGATAAGCAGCCGATACGGTGACATGTCCAACGAATTTTTGTTTCCGCGAATTGAACAGGATGACATGGATGATGTTTGATCCATTAGGGGCGCCATTTTTGAAAATCGAGTCTGCCGAAATTCTGATGTCAATTAACCCGTTGGACTACGAGGCTCACCTGTTATATTTTTACAAAATCTTGGAAGAAAACAAAGTTTTTGAGAACAAACTATTTTACATCCGTACGAACTATAGTTCTCAAAACATCTTGCCCACTCTGAAGGTTGTATCTCAGAAAGATGGTTTTCAAAGACTCCGACTGCTTATTGAGGCCATGAAAATCGTATTCAGCATGGTCAATTACATGAATGCCCTTCGAGAATTGTCAAAAATCCATGCGATTTTTTAAGAAAATCTTAACCTCTCCGATTTCGCTGAAATTTTGAGTATACACTAAATAGACCATGCTGAATACGATAACAGTGTCAGATTTGGTCTAAAAGGCTTCGTTTGGCCAAAAAATATCACCTAGGTCGAACTCCCCAATTCTGCATAGGAACACTTTGACCACGGGTTTTTTAGAGGTAAACGGCTCCAAACTCCGCGATTATTTATTTATCCGATAACAATTTTTTTCAGCTTTCATGATATATATATATATGTAGATATGGTAAGTTGCATTTAGAAGTATTTCTCTTTCTGGCCGAAAATTTGAGAAAATCAAAACGGTGCAAGATTTAGATGGTATAGAATCTGGGAAGAAACAAAGTTTTTGAGAACAACCTATTTTATTTTTTTGAAAATATTCGTCTTTATGGTCTATACATCTTTGCATCCGTACGAACCAGTTTCTAAAACATTTTTTCGTCTCTAAAGGTTGTATCTTAGAAAGATGATTGTCAAAGGCTTCAACTGCTTCTTGAGGCGTTGAAAATCGCTGTCCACGCATTTTTTGTTTCACAGTTGGGGAATAAAACGAAATTATTCGACTACCAATCAGGTGAATATGGACAATGAGACATTATTTGAACAGTTTTCTCCTTCAAATAGTCAACTGTTAGATGTGCTAGGACGTATGGAAAAACTCGCATTGTCCTGATGAAGAATAATGCAACGTTTTCGGTTGTTCTTCCTGATTTCGTCTCGACAACTTTTGGCAAATAAATTACTGTATATTATTCAGCGTTAACAGTTCTTCGATCCTCGAAAGGAATTATTGCGATGTTTACCTATAAAAACCGAGGTCAAAGTGCTCCTATGCGGACTTGCAATTTTTATATTTTTTGACTAAACAAAGCCTTTTAGCCCAAATCTAATGTATGATCAGGGCAATCCAAATTAAGTGTTCACCATTAGTAACTTTGTTATTATTAAAGATACAAGATTGTTTAAATTAGCAAACTTGTAGTACTTTCAACGCTCTTTAAGATGGAAGAATTAAAAAAAAAACAAATGAGGAGCTCGTTTTCGAGTTTTTCAAATGGAAACCCCTGTATATTATATCATTTATTTCTGCTAGAACTTTAATTTTTAAACAAAAAAAGAAATTTTTTTGAGCTATAATGAATAAACAAAAGCAGCCAAATCAATATATGTATATTCAAAATTTGAACTAAATCAAACGCACTTGGAAAATTGTCAAAAATCCACATTTTTTGGGATTTTAAAGAAAATCTTAACCGCTCCGATTTCGCTGAAATTTTGAGTATACACTAAGTAGACCATGCGCCGTTTTTGAGTTATTCAATTGTTTTTAAATATAGGGCCAACGTTACGTTCAAAATTCTGTATTCCTGAAAGCATTGCAGCTAAAGACCTCAACATATTTGGCATGTTATTAGCCGAAATAGCATCAAATCAAATTTGCGTTCTAAAATTTATCATAATTTATACAGGGTCGTCCAAAATTAACGTTCATTTCAACCAAGTTCACATCGATAAAAGTCAGTTTTTGTAAATGGAACGCCCTATATATTATTGCATTTTTGAATACACTTAATAATTCTCTATAATTAATTGTTAGACATATTAGCTTCTATCTGTTGCGGTTTTCGAGTTATTAGAGATTTCCTGAATAAACTTCTAAAGTTCAGTTTTTTGCTTTATTTCAAGCACCTACCTAAATAAAAAAACATGATCCAAAATGCCTTAAGGGGCGCCAAAATCCTTTTTTTGCACACAGGCGCCAGTAGCCCTTACGGGGACCCCGCCTGTACAGCCAAAGAAACACAAACCATCATTCTCAACTGTCTTCTCTGATGGTACTTCATTCCACCACATGTTGACTGGAGCGATATATTTAATGTATTCTTGTGGGGTTAGACCTTTTTCTATAATCGCAAAAAATCATCTAACGACAACTTTAACGAGTATTCTCTATTATTTTTCAAACTTACTAAGAAATTTTGGTAAAGAATTTGTTTGGAATTCTTTAATTTAAAATAACTAATACTCATTGCGAATAAATCAAATTTTCGTTTATATTTAATACAACGCGGGGAGTACATTTTATACTGGATCATGATTACGGGGATTAAGCGAAACGGAAATCGCGAAATTTTAATTAAAAGTTACCAAATAATTGCGTATACAACTCGGAAATATAGGACGGGTCCGACGAAAGGGTGGAATTTATTACGCGCCAGATAAGTAGAACGTTTTCGAGAGAGATGCGACAAATATTTATCCGGCGACAGAAATAAACAAACACTTATATATTTAAAAATTAATTTTGATTTATCTCGAAAATATCTTCCTCTTTACAATAGTATTTATATTTACTACGTAGAGAGACCGAGGAAGTCACTTCAAATACAATTACATACAATAGGTACATACCGAGGAAAATAAGAAACGTTTGTGTCGAGATTCAATCCTCAAGTTGGCGTTGGACCGTTAAAGACTGACAGCGAGTGTGATTTTTAGCGAAGCAACTCCTTAGAGGATCCGACGTTTCTCCTTTCGTTTAATAAGTTTACCTTGTAACCTGTTGATGTTGACTGCATATTCTAGGGTGTCTGTGGTGTTAACTAAAAGTAGGGGAGACTGTTCTACCTTGGATCACTTTTTCTAATAAGTATATGACTAAAAATTAACAACTTTCGTTTTTATTTTAAGTTAATGAAAAACTAAAACATTTATAATTGCAAGTAAACTAATTCATGGTAAATGATGGTCTTGTACCTTGGATCGCATCCTCCTCTAACTTGGATCATACAGAAAGGCATACCAATGCATATTGAATAAAAAACTGCAAAATTTATTTGTTTAAAACATCTGAACAAATTTATACAGACACCTTAAACCACACTTGTTCTGCAACTCGAGTTGAATACGTTTGAAAAACTGTATTTGGAATTCACACCCATCACAGTCTTGAGAAATAATTTTCCCAACATATTGCTCAGTCGGCCCTCGTTTCTTCTCAAACTTGCCAAGAACGTAATCGCCATTATTGAAACTGGATCTTTCAAATTCAAGCTCTTCCTGAGCATCCGCTAATTCAGCGTTAATTGATGCAAAAAAGTCATTATCGTTATCAGAGTCATCAACATCAGACATATCAATTTGATCGTCTTTTACTTGCGGGTGGCTTAGTAGTTTTTGATATTTGCAGGCCTTCTCTTTTCTTAGACTTTTCTATCCTTATAGCTTTTTTTCAGGTGTCTATCTTGCTTCTTCCAGATTTTCTTCTTCAGGAGATCTAAGATCATTACATCATTTCATCTTCGATGAACATTACTCATAATAGGCGTAGTTGATGGCGTTGAAGACTGGATAACAACTAGATTTAAATTTGTACTGATTGAATTGTTAACCGGGAAAGTGTCGTTAGGGTTTGGACGATCGGAGACGTCCTGCTCTGAAAATACTTGTCTGTTAAATCGACAAATTCCTGTTTTTTCCACTTAAAATATTACTGGTACTAAATTCTTTAGAGTAAATTTGGCCAAGAGTCAACAGCTTGGTTGTAAAAGTTCTTCAGCCTATGGGATGTACGTGGGGGAAATGTGAGCATAACAACACCTGCTGCTGATATTTTTTCAATAACTTGCAGAGATTTGACGGTTTTTCATGAGCTATGAAGTGAGGGATTCGCCCCACCAATTATTCCAGGGGGTGCACCATAAAGCATGTACTCCTTGAAGTTTACCCTCGGAAACATTAACATTGGAGGGATGTGGTTACCGATGGCATTTACCTGCTTTATACCCTTTGGGGAAACAATTTTGTGGGGATTCTGTTACTGTTGTTAGCCCGGTTTCATCTTGATTCCAGATGCGATGAGGAGGAAAAGGTCTTAATCTCAACTGTGCATCTTCGAGATTTTTGAAGAATGTTTCAACATTGGTAGGATTGAAAGCAGTTGCCCGTGACGAACTTGTCTTTTCTGGCTTTCTAATGGTTAACTTCGCAATATGCTTTGTTATCAATAGTCTCAACGATTCTTCTCCAACAAAAATCACGAATTAAAATCTTTAAACAGAATAGTAAAAAAATGCTCATTACTCTAACTCAAAGATTGCCATGTAGACCATTAGAACCAGATGATCACAAACTCAACTTAACACTCCCCTAAACAAATACCAACTACATATGTACATTCGTGAATATTAAACGAACTTGACAGCAATATTCATTTCGATTTCCACACACAAAATCGGAAAAACCATATTTCATCGTTGCAGAAAGATCTAACGTGCGAGTAAGATGAAAAGTTTAAAGTAGGTAAATATAAACAAGTTCATACAGATATATCGCCTACATTCCCTCTCATAGTTGGTGGTATTAATAAAGCTTCATATCCAGCTATACTATATATGTACTTAGTATGTACATACATAGATACACATATGTATATAGCTGGATGGGAAATGAAAAAAGAAACGGGGGAGTCAATATTTGCCAGTAGAGAAGCGATCCGTTGTCTCTAAAGTCCGCGCCAGCGCCCGAGCCAGAGCCACACCAGGATAGAGAGCTTTCAACTACAAATCATGCTGACAGGCCGACGTAAATGTGTACTCCGGAGATGCGCGTCCGTGCGGTTGTGTGTGCGAACGTCCTCGTACGTGAATTTGTGCGTCGGTGTGCGGCGGCCGTCACGTGACCGCAATCTGAATCCGCATCGCTCGATCTAAGAGGGCGTAAGGTGATATATATTTCAGACGAACAACGGCGATTTATTGCCTGCAACTTTTCTATTAAAGGATTCCGTACACTCACCGACTGACATCCTTTTTTACTGTATATTTATGTATATATATATATACTACATATAAAAAATGATTAATTAAATTTATATATACCGGGTGCCCGTTTTTCGAACGCAAGCATAGGTAACTCGGTTATTATAAGAGACAGGAGATCGGTTAAATTAGGGCAAAGTTGCGCATTTGGGAGAGAAAAGATATGCTGCCGAGAAACTTAAAAAATTTTCATGGGTTGCTGAGATTTTTGGAAAAAAGTGAAATTTTAAACTTTCGTTTTAACGTTGTATATCGAAAAGCGATCAACGTAGACGTTTCTAACTCAGACATTATTAATTAATGTGCCATCCATTTTTTCAAGACGTTCTAGATTCAAAAGTTACGCTAGTCAACTTTGTTTTCTCTTATGGGCATCATATTGGATTTTTACATTTTTGAGTAAAGCTCTTTATTCTGATTACGATGATGTATCACGCGATATGGTCCAGTTTCACAATTTTATCAAAATAATAAAAAAACCGATTTTAAGAAGCATGCCTTGGAAATAATATCCATACTTGTATACTATGCATTTGTGACAGTTCGATTAAGTTCTGCTTGTTGTCACTTACATTTATTAAATTTGCCCAACTTTTTCGACAAAATGCCGTTTTCAAGTGAAGAGAAACGAGATATGCTAGAGATTTATTACGCTTCACATCGAAATGTACGTAAGTTACTTCAGAAACATATCTTCAGTGGTATCCAGAAAGGCAACACCCAGCTCAGATCTATTTTCTGCTACTTCACCGAAATTTAGGCGATTTTGGTTCGTTTTGTAAGCCTAGAAAATATGATGCTAGACCGCCGCATGAAAATGAAGTGGATATTTTACAAAGAGTAAGAGAATTCCGAAGAATCTCGCACAAAATAAATAATATCAATGAAATAAATTTTTCTTTAGGTACAAGAAAATCCTTCTACCTCCACACGAGCCATTGCAGCAGAACTAAACATAACGCGTCAGAAGGTATGGAGAGTACTAAAGAAACATAAATATCATCCTTTTAAAAAACACGTCGCCCAAGTTCTGCATCCTGGAGATAGCGATACACGGGTAGCGTTTTGTAGGAGTTTTATGGAGCAGTTGGAACAAAATCCTAATTTCCTTGCTAAAGTAATATTTACGGATGAGTGTAAGTTTTCAAACTCAGGCATGTTTAATCGACACAATGAACATGTCTGGTCCATTGCAAATCCTCATGTACATGAAGGACGTCGACCACAAGTACGGTTCGGGATAAATGTATGGGTCGGTCTGTTAGGCGACACAATCATTGGCCCATACATTTATGAAGAGACTTTGAATACAGATGGCTATTCACACTTTTTAAGGACATATCTTACGGATTATATTGACAACAACATTTGCCTCAATCGATTGAATAACCTTTGGTTTCAACAGGACGGTGCTCCGCCGCATAACTCTAGGAGAGTAAGTGATTATTTGTCTGAACTATTTCCTCGAAAAGTAATTTCAAATAATGGGGACATTCGTTAGCCAGCGCGTTCACCTGATCTTTCTCCGTTGGATTATTATTTATGGGGAACTATGAAACATATTATTTATGAAACAGTGCCTGCTGATATTCATGAGCTGCGTAGAAAGATAATTACCACTTTAAGGACTAAAATAAGAAGAAGGAATATTTCAAGAGCTGTACAACGTTTAAGGAGACGCGTAGAATTGTGTTTAGAAGTAGATGGTGAAACCTTCGAGTATCTCTTATAATGTTATTTTGTTTTATTTGTTTATTAAAATCATCATTTTCTGGATAAATTTTGTGAACGTTAAAATTTTAAATTTAATCGAACTGTCACAAATGCATTTGTTAAACACAAGTATGGAAATTGTTTCCAAGGCTTTCTTCTCAAAATCAATTTTTTTATTATTTTGATAAAATTGTGAAACTGGACCATATCGTGTGATACATCATCGTTATCAGAATAAAGAGCTTTACTCAAAAATGTAAAAATCTAATATGATGCCCATAAGAGAAAACAAAGTTGACTACCGTAACTTTTGAATCTAGAACGTCTTGAAAAAATGGATGGCACATTTGGATTCCTTGTAAAAAAGTGCCTTAATAATGTCTGAGTTAGAAACGTCTACGTTGATCGGTTTTCGATATACAACGTTAAAACGAAAGTTTAAAATTTCACTTTTTTCCAAAAATCTCAGCAACCCATGAAAATTTTTTAAGTTTCTCGGCAGCATATCTTTTCTCTCCCAAATGCGCAACTTTGCCCTAATCTAACCGATCTCCTATCTCTTATAATAACCGAGTTACCCATGCTTGCGCTCGAAAAACGGGCACCCTGTATATGTTTATACATATATACTTATATATATATATATATATTCTAACTTACACTTACATACACAGACACAGGTATTAAATAAATTGGGATATAACTCAGGGGAAAGATGATTATTACGAGGACGATTAGAGAGAACATCCTGGTCTCGCGTAAAGTTTCCAGTTATGATTGATAAAGCTCATTAATAGCGGACAATTATCCAGTTTTGGCATGATTAATACGCGGATGGTGGCGGTAGACATATGAGACCCTACCGGATGCTGTCAGATCCCCGGTAAAGTAACCGTTATACCTTACTTAAACTCTAACACCTTCCACCAATTAATCAAAGTACAATTCATCCGAGTGGATTTAAATGAAAATTAATTTTTGCCCGGACTACGACAGCCATATTGATAATACCGAATTTCGAATTTACTAATTGTATATATGTATATAGCTTATGACGATCAATTACATAATGTATTACGTCAAAAATTAAAACTATGTTTTATATTAGAGACTTTGTCATTTCGCGATCGCATTTGCGTGCGGGAAGTCGATTTTTCGCACACTAATCCGCGAAGTAAAAAGGTGGTTTATTTCTTCTTTCGCGAACCATCTTCGTACGAATCAGAGTCGTGTTCAGCAATTTCGTAGCTGATTAACGCAAATATGTAGTAATCGGAAACACCCAAGGCTGGTGATCTCAACTAACTGCTTCCAACGTGTCGCGAATCGGTTTTGTCGTTTGTGATTGAACAATATCGTGGAGAAATGATCTTGACGTTCTGGTCGTTCTTTAAGAAATGAGCGATCAAAATCGGCAAACTGTTGTTGGTAACGTTTGGCATTAACTGTTACTTAGGTCTTCGTTCCGCTCCAAGGCTTCTTAACTCTTATGAGTGGCTCGCATACTGACCGCAGCAATTACATTCTCTGTTCACTGATGTCTTGTTATTGGTGGCCCTTTCATGGCGGTGCTACTCGTCCGCATCAAGAATTCGCCTAGTGGCGACACGAGGTGGAGGGCTATCTGGGACATATAATGGGTTCTCCGACCTAGCAACCTTTTCTAAAATGTTCCTGACTTTAACTGTTTCATCAGGCTTTTATAGATTATAATAGACAACACCCCCCTGGTCACGTCGAAAATCGCCTTCTTACCAAAGCGATTCGATCTTTTTTTTTCTCTTTTATATCGTTTGGGTCAAGTTTCACATAACTACCTGAGCCTTCCGCTTTTCCTCAAAGCTGTATGAAACACCCTTTATTCAGCCTTCTTGTATAGTGATTTAGTACTGACTCACCCCTCGAGGGCACGTAAGTGGTTGCTGGACCCCAAAGGGGCACCCAGCTGTCGACCGACCGTTAGGTATGCGGCTTCAGGGAAAGTGCACACACTCCTCAGGACAAAGAGGCACGAAACCAGTTGGCCGCACGAGACCGACACCTCGCGGAGAGGCCCGGCGAACCGGTGGTCTCCTCTCCCCCGCGCTACCCATGTTAGACAAGTTTTCTTGTCAACGTTGGACGGGTCACCGTTGGAGACGCTTTAGCGAACTCCTACCTCACATCTAACCCCACGGGGCCTAGGCCTCCTTGCGGATGGCTACTATCGGCCAAGCGTGGGAAACGGAATCTGGCCGTGAGGTACAACCAGCCCGCCCGTGAATTAAGCCTGAACTACGGGGACGGCCGGGCAAAAGCCCTACCCCAAAATGCCAACCGCGCCAACTCTTTCGCCCCTCCGGCGATCAAGTATCCGCGGCAGCTACAGTGAAACCGTAGGGTCCCAGAATCACCGAGTTGTTTTAGGATGAAACCGAAGCGGGCGGACTACTCCTCGGCGAACCGACTTTTATCCTCCCTTACTATCTTCGCCAAATTCTCTCGCCACGCCCGTTTCCCTGAGTGTGGCCACCAAGGATGGGGTAGTGCAGCTGCAGAGTTCTCTAGGTAAGCGCCGTAGGGTGCCTCACTTACCCACCGTATATTCCGACGGTCAGCGGCCGGACACCGGAGCGTATGCCCATGCCTACGCCCAAGCATCCGAAGTCTACTCCCGCCACGCCCGTTACCCTGGAACTATGAAACCAGGGATTGGGTAGTGCAGCCGCAGAGTTTTAAGGGTCGACGCTATAGGGTGAACGCCGACCCGTACCCCTCGAGGGCAGTCGGCTATATATCGTCGTACATAAGGGATACAGTTTTAAGAAACTGAGTCAGTACTAAAGCACATCACTGTACCTTAACTAGAGCGGTCTAATCCCATAGCGCGAATAGTGATTTTAAACGAATTGCGGAGATGATGGCTGGATATTAGATTGGCGCTGTTAAAGATCCTCCAGAATACACCGCGTTCTCACCAATGATAGAGGCCTGTCAGGATCCACCTCCACGAGGTGTTGAATCTAGCCGGCGTCCTCGCGTAAATACTCAAGATTGGGATATGTAGCTCTCGATGTATTTACTCGTCGGTAACAAACCACAAAGCTTCGACAATCATGCGTAGAACGCGATTTTAGAACAGGTTCAATCTCTGAGTCTGTGTTTCCGAAGCACTCATCATTATCATATCAATGACACTAAATGTTGCAACCCACTAAACATGAAACTGCGTTTCGACAGCAAAGCTGTCATTAGCAAGGCCGTAATAAAAATAGTTAAAAGTTTTTTGGTGTTAGTAGGTAAACTAAGCGACCACGACCGCAGTCACTCGACGTGGACACCCTGAATAAGCCGTATTTTGTCAGCTAAAACCTGTCAAACTGTCATAATTATGACAATTTGATGACAGGTTTTAGCTGTCAAAATACGGCTTATACAGGGTGTCCACGTCGAGTGCATCTTTTCAGCGATAGAACAGTAGAATATCTAACGAAAATAGTTTCATAGGGGTGCACCAAAGACTTCTGGAAACAGGTTCAGTAGTATCAAAAAAAAAAAACATCTAGAAACGTGAAGAGGACGAAAGATAAGAAGACGGTTTCGTACCTTTATCATTTCGAAAATTTCGTACAGGGACGATTTTGTCGTTAAACGTAGACAAAATTTTCAAGGTCGATTTCATATCAATGTGTGGACTGGAATAATTGACCCCACGAAATGGTTTGATTGGAGAAAGGTATATTTCTGCAAGCTGCAAATTGATCCGACCAAATTTCTGTCCCTGGAGCGATGTGACGCATCACGACGCATGCGAATTTCTTGGGTATCATATTGATGTTTCCAAATCATTTCAAAAATCCAGGGACCAACTACATGATATCCATAGTTATGACGCATCCTACGAAGAAGGCGCATCATAACTTTCATCAATTTGAATACTTTTCTCGAAATCGTCGAATCGGTGGTGCAGCAGAAAATTGTTTTGTCCAGCAGTACACAATGACCAATGAAGTTTTGTATTGGTGATTTTGTGTGGGAGTGTTGATCGGCTTATTTCATTTCATTTTCTCAGATTGCCCGTGCAGTTTTGGTGCTTAAACGATAATGTACCTGTTCTTATTATTGGTGTTGTTATTGAAACTGTTGATCAGAGAGAAAGAGATCATGTTGTTTACAAAAGGATGTGGCAAGCTCTTGTGTAGCCGTTAATTAACAAATTAAATTAAATTCGGACCTCTCACGATATACCCATTTTACTCTAGGTAATGGTCAGAAACTTTTCAAATTAAATTTACGATGAACCACCTCGGTCACCTGATCTTAACAGCTGTGATTACTAGCTTTGGAGGCTACATGAAATCAGCAATCTACAAGACTCTTGTAGAAAATGTGATGGTAAATCTTGAAAATCGCGTTATTTCGGTCGCCGAATTTATAAGAAATAAAAAAGGCTCGAGAAAGTCAGTTGCTAGGCTGGGGTGTTTTCGGGGAAGATTGATAAAAACATCGCACTTCATGTGATGGAATGTCAGCGTTAAATTTCCCACGACTCATTTAGCGAACGCAAAAATTCCCAGTTCTAGAATTTCAACTGAAAGCTTGGTGCGGTACTCGAAATTGATCGTGGGAATACCTTACCATTAACGGAGCATACATAACACCCTACTACTACATGTGAATGTGGCATTTTACGCCGCAGCAACACTACAATGTACTATTCACGCGTTTGTGTACGAAATTATATTTATTGCCGAACAAAAAATTTAAAATAAAAAAAAGTATAGCGAGTAAAATGTTTTTCATGTCATCATAATCATAAACCCGATAAATCTAGATGAAATCATCGCTGAATAGACCCTTTAAAATCATTGTAAAAACGTGTAAATCTCAGCGGAATAAATCGTTCGTCGAATGCATCCGAGAGAACTCCATTTCACGGTAGTGTCGACGAACACCATCGACTCAACTCTAACTTGGTAAAAGCGAATAAAGGTCACGTGAGACCCATATCCGAATATGAATATTTCGGAATAGTGCGCTAGTATGTTTGCATCTTTACGTTTAATAAAATTAACTTAGTGAAATGTCGAAATTATTAAAAAATCAAAGTGATACTATTAAAAAACTATGTGCAACAATTGAACAACAAAACAATCGTATTAAGTTACTAGATAAAACAATACGATTAAAAACCAACAACATTAGGAAGCGTTTTATCGGGTGGCCAATACAGTTCCAAGAGCACAAACAAGAGCGAGAGTGAGAAACCAAGAGACTCAAAAATTTCCAAAATCGACGAAATAGTAAAACATGCGCAAAATAAATATGCCAATAAATCCTCCGAGTTAGGTTTTGACTTTAATATCCTTGTTGAACAGGTTAGAAATTTGAGGAACAGTTTAGACGCAAGGGCAATAGTTGCAAAATTAACCAAACAACCTGCTGTGCATGAGGAATATTATCAAGGTAAAACGAAATATGAAATGGGCACTAAATAATGAAATAAAGTCTCAAAATAAACAGAAGGCCACATGGAAAATAATCACACCAAGACGAAGACTAGTATGCATCAAATAAACTCAAGTTAAATGTGAATAAAACACAATATCTGGATTTTTTACTACATAGAGGAGAAACTGACAATAACGTTAAGATACCGGGTCTCTATGTCGATAGCAAACTCACATAGTCATGTCATATTAATGAATTAGCAACAAAACTAGCTGCTGCTGTTCAGACCTGGGGTAGAACTGCGCCGAATCGACAGCAAGCCGCCTCGATACTTTTCCCACACTCCGCTTCTCCCCTTCCCTTAAAGTGAATAAGTGCTTTAGGGAAAGGAGAACAGTGGAGTGTGGTAAAAATGTCGAGGCGACCCGTTCTCGATTTGGCGCAGTTCTATACCTGGAGTAACATTGGAAGCGATTTAAATGTTGATGTGCACGAAATATATATTGAGCCTCCTGATGCAAATATATTGACGGATGAAGATTCGGGTGAGGAAGATGGTGGCGGATTTCTGGATAATATTAGCGGTCGACAATTAGGCTGCCGAAAGCTGAGTTAGTGCTTCGAGGAGCTGTTACTGTTGATGAAGCCGAACTAGAAGATATTTTAGTGCGTCCTTCTAATGGGTTCGACCGAAATGATGTGTTTCTGCGTCCAGGACTGGAAAAGATAATATGGATCCAGTACGATTTTGAGGAAAAAACAAGATCATTTTCTAAACCTGATTAGAGAAAATATGAGAAAAACAATTTTTATATGACGAAGTAATTGGATTGCAAGTCCAATTCTGTAAGCAACCAAATCAAAATATATCCAAAGAAGAAAAAAATGAGTTGCCAGGATGAGATTTATATTGGGATTCTAAGATGGACATGAGAAACTTTATGATAAATGAGTCTATGAGAAGGGACAGCCTAACCTTTAGGACAAAATGTGGAAAAATGGAATTGCTAAAATCTAAATTTATTGAAAATTGGATTCACGAACAAGAACTGGACTACGACGAATCCATGACTAAATATTATGGGAAGCATTCGTGCAAATAATTTATACGAGGCAAACTCATAAGGTTTGGGTACAAAATGTGGTGCCCCAATTCCGCTACTGGTTACTTGGTAAACTTCGATATGTATCAGGGAAAAAATCTAAGAGCAAACACAGGAAAATGTGCTCGCATGATTGATGAGTTTCCCGAAGACATTTTAAATTCTACATTGACAATTTTTTTCCAAGCTTTAATTTACTTTTCAACCTAAAGGAAGGGGTTACGACAGCACGGGAACGTACCAAAAAAATGGTAAATTACCACAGAAGAGGCAGATTGCCAAAACTAAGAAATGGGAGGATAATGTATCAAATATTGACAAATAGGATGGAATTATTCTGGTAAAATGGACTACTGTTTTCATTTTTGCATAAAGGTTGTCTACTCTTTGAAGATAAGAGGTGAAAATCAACGTGTGTGTCAATCATTTTTTGCAGACGCATTCAGCGTTTCGCAGAAACGACTACAAACTATTGCAAAGAAAATTCAGGATGGAAGTGGAATAAAAGAGACAAGAGGTGGAGACACCAAATCTAAGAAAATGACATTGATTCGAGAAAAAGTTGAAGGCTTCATCAAAAAATTGAAAGGCCGTGAATCACACTATAACCGTTCAAAATCAGCACGTATCTATCTGCCATCAGAACTTAATATCGGAAAATTGTGGCAAATGTACAATGCTGAAATGCCTGAGACCGATAAATACGGGTACTTTTTCAAAATTTTTCGCACTAAATTTAAAATAGGCTTTGGTACACCAGCTACTGATGTCTGTAGCTTATGCTATCGTTTAAAAAATAAACTAAGAGTAGCTGATGGATCTGACAAAGCCAGAGTAATATGCGAATTACGAGTGCACAAATTACGCGCCAAACAGTTTGCGTTAGCAATGAAAGATGTTTTGACATGCAGCAGGTTCGACCACTACCTAAATTGCCAATTAGTGAAAACTATTTTAGTTCTCAGATTTCCTTGTACATGTATTACCGACATAGCAACCACAAATCCATTTTTTTCCTGTGGACAGAAGAACAAGAAACAAAGGAGCGAACGAAGTTAGTTCTGCATTGTTCAGTTTCCTGACAAATTACAACTTTCCTCCAGAATGTAGTCGTATTCGCCTATTTGCTGATGGTTGTGCAGGACAAAATAAAAACAATTTCGTACTGCACGCACTTATGTTTTTATTGTACAAGAAGCTGCCAGCTCAAATCAGCGAAATAACTGTTACATTCGCGTTTTTGGGCGCGTTGAAAAAATATTGAGGAAAAAAACGGAAATGATAACTAAAAGGGATTATTATGATGTGTGTTGTGACGTTAGGCGATGACTGGGAATTGTACAACTTTAAGAAACTAGTAATATTGAAAAAATATCCTGAAATCAGCCAAATGAAACGTTTTATAATAAAAAAAAGTGGTTTAGGGGAAAATGCGGTTGTAAAAATTAAGGGAGAGGTATTCTACAGAACTGACGATCACTCAAAATTGTTTAACTCTTTACTCAAGCGAGGTAAAAAGCTTTCCAACGCGAATTTGTCTCAACTGGCTCTGGGGAGGACGGTTAAAGCAGATAAAATTGCTAGCATTATGGCACTTTTGAGAGCTGCTGATGAAAATTGGGAAAAAGTTGAAAAATTTTCTTGGTATGCAACATTGTTGACGGACGAAAATGAAAAAGCAGATGAAAGAACGGACGAAGACGTAAAAAAAAAAAAAAATCAAGTGCGCATTTCCACAATAATCCTACTG
Organism: Holotrichia oblita; assembly: GCA_023690525.1. Lineage (NCBI taxonomy): Eukaryota > Metazoa > Arthropoda > Insecta > Coleoptera > Scarabaeidae > Holotrichia > Holotrichia oblita. The sequence continues at coordinate 157,278,094 of CM043018.1, forward strand.
CCCCATGCACATGCAAAATGCAAATTTATCCAAATGGCGTGCTAGGACTGCCACAGTTTTTGCGCTTTCCCGTGAAAACATCTCAAATGAAAATAATGCTTTTTGGAAAACTGCTCCACATTTCATTGTAATTATTTTAATGCAGTAAATATCATCTCCTATTACAAACAATCTTCGCGAATGCGATTACCGCGCAGATGCAAATTGATTCGTCGGCACTTTCTCAGATGAAAGAATGGAAATTTCGCTCAGCTATGTGGCGTAAACTGGAAATAATGTACAAGTAGATACGTGCAAGCTGTTACGAATTATCCAGTTTCCGCTTTGCTAAATTCTGCGCTCAGTTTTGGTCCGTTAATTTCGCTTATGTTTTTAGAAAGGGATTGTTTATTATGTAGATGAAATTAATGCTGCCTAACATTAACTTAATCTTGTCATTATACTATCATATTCCGCAAAATTTTTTTTATCCTGTGTTTTTGTAGTTTTATAAGCTTCCGTACAGTATGGTACATCTAAGCATCCAGTAAAGCGAGGCTATTGTTCGTTAGGACAATATCGTTCACTTAATTACGCAGTTTACGACCTCTCCGGTGTGCTGTGCATTCATCGAAGATTGAACCGCTTCAACACGCCACCTCCTTCTTCTTCTCTTCTAGTTGCATGGGGGAAAAACCTCATTGTTCGCGAGACGTATTAACCCGATGAGAAAATGTCGCAAAACTTAATTATACGGAGACCCTCTCTGTATAGGACTCTTGCGCTCTCGTCCGATGATCGGCTATCGTTTGCACTTTATTAAGTTTACAAACTGGCTACCGTCGCGTCGCGTCGGGGCGAAATTGACGCAGGAAAACTTTATCGAATATTAATATAGTTGAATGGTTCGGCTGTTGATACAAATTACCATGTAATCAGGTAAGCACCCTGCGCGAATGAAACGTTCTATCGTGATATTATAGGCGGCGCACGGAATCTGTTGCTTTAGAAAATAATACAAGACAAACTTAACAGTTTATTTAAGATAATTTTATACTGCGAGGAGAGATATTTATATTCGTAACCACTATAATATAAAAATTTAGTTTCCAATTATAAAGATCGTGTGATAAATTTATTATTATTAAAATCATGAAATTTTATGAAACGATTGGAATGTTAATCTTCAGAAGTGTTGTTTAAAAATGCCAATAACAACCAAACAACACTAAAGAAACTAAAAGTTGATCAAAGAGAAACCAAAACACTGGTTTGATCAACATGGAATGAGACAAGCGAAAACAACTCTATCAAATCACTATCGGCTCCGAAGGCAGAGACAGCAGAATGCCGTTTCCGCGAGGAGGAAGACGAATCCTCTATACATATCCTCTCTGAGTGCTTAGCACTACATAATTCAAGGACTATGCATCTACGATCTTATAAAATTCAAAAGGGAGATCTACCCAACATCAAGCCATCCCACATTCGAAAGCTTAGCAAGCCAGCTATGAAGTCGAAAAACCCTCAACAACACAACAAGAAAGGGGGGACACAATAGAACCTTCAGTAAACGACATTCTCTTATTGGCCTCCAATCGTCTGCGTCCACCTCCTGACAACATTTTCGTCGATAACTTCAGGCTCCCTTGGAGCCCCTCAGTTCTTTATTTAGGAACGAGACTAGACTCACGGCTCACTATGCGACTCCAGATTAATAGATCTATAGAGAGATTCAATGCGGCCATCGCTCAGAATTAAGTTGTTCCTTTTTGAGATCTATTAATAATAATTCATGCCTTAGCATGCCCCAACAGCTTGCGCCAATTACAGGGGGCATCGGCTGGCCATGAGTTATTATTACGCCTGCGGCTGTAGATCGACTTAAGATGTGACCTTTCCGCATTTGCCGTGGAATTTGGAAAACTACAGAAAACCAAACTCAGAAAGGAAGCACCGGGGTTCGAACCCGGTACTGCCGGACTACCAGGCAAGTGTGCTAGCCACTAGACCACTAGCCCACTACTGTTACCTATACGGCTCTGGTGTGGTCGAGCTTGGCCGAGTTCCATTTTAAGAGGTTAGAAACGCTGCAAAATTGCATTTTAAGACTTATCCCCGGTGCTTCTTGGTTCATCCGGAACCAACAGCTCGGTGACGACCTCGGAGTACAATCATTAAAGCAGTTTGATGTCGGTCTATCTACAAAATCCCTTTAAAGGGTTGAGGTATCTGAAAAACTACTCATTAGTCGATTAGCCCGACAGACCTCCTCCTCTGGCGACAGTAAGAAGAATTCTGGCGATAGACGACTGATACTTTTTGTGGCTAATTTTAACGTCAATCTCGGTCGTATAACGACAATGAGGCGCACTTGCTCAACACTCTCAGCCTAGAAGGAAGAATAAAAGGCTCAAGAACACCCGTTCGACCTTAGAAAAGCGAAAGAAGATCACAGAATAGACCTAGATATGTACATAAAGACTGTAAGGGCCTACTGGCTGTTCACCGTCAATGCTCTGACCCAAAGAAACACAGTCACGCAGATGTGCGTGCCAGGTCACTATAGATGCGAGGGCAACGAAACTGCCGATGACTCGTCAAAAACCATCTAAGAGCTCATCTCCAACAGTGGGAAAATGGACAAAAACAATCTCATACTGGGCTAACACCCCAGAGCTAATACAATCGAAAAAGTTTATTACTTTTTCGGCCATCAGAGCTCAACAGGCCTCTGAGGTATTACTATCCTCGAACAGGCCGATATTAGAACCATAGAAAGACAATCCTAGAAGTCTGGAGATTAATTCAAAGCAGTTCACCTTCTTTATTTTGATTATCATTAAATTTTTTTTTATTTAAATACTCTGCATCTTTCGGGTGTTGCCGTGGTGTTGTAACAAATTTGACGTTTCGCTGATCATACTGTCACTTCTTCAGAAGTTCTCTAAAGACAGTCTTTAGAGAACTTCTTACGTCTTTATGGAACAGTGGCCGTGAAAGCCTACATTCCATTAATATTCAAATACTCGACGAATAGTCAATTACGTGAATGATTCCTTTGAACTTTATTAATCGCATATTCAAATTAATTCAACATAATTTCCATCTACATTTATCATTAGAATACAATTTACAAGGAATATAATTATCCACGCACAAATATTTAGAAAGCATGGCCTATTTAGATCAGAAAAAGCATCAGTTTTAGAGCGTTTTTGAAAAATTTCGTTAATAACATTTTGATCGTTAAATTTAGATATACAGGGTTTGTCCGGAAAGTAATAGGACTAATTTTATTCCGCCGCGACTGTACTTCGGAGCGGAAATCGGTAGAGGGCGTTCCGAGCTAACGAACGAGCGGCTGGTCAGGTGTCTCCGAGCACCTGGAGAGTCAGGACAGGCTTTTTCGCGCGACGTGTTTCTGTGAATGGTGCAAGCCGAAAATGCAGCACGCGATTAAATTCTGTGTGAAACTCGGCAAATCTGCGACAGAGACGTTTGATATGATCAAGCAGGCTTACCCAGATGATGTTTTAATAAGAAGTGGTGTGTTTCGGTGGCACAAGGCCTTTTCGGAGGGCCGGGAAGAGGTCGCCGATGAAGACCGTGCTGGAAGACCTTCGACTTCGACAAACACCGACAATGTGACTCGTGTGGGCAAAGTTTTGAACCCAAACCGTCGACTAAGTATTCGTTTAATTGCCCAGATGTTAAATTTATCAAAATCTGTGGTTCATGACATTGTGACGGAGCATTTGAACATGCGCAAGGTGTGCGCGTAGATGGCTCACTGACGGCCAGAAATTGCGGCGAGTGGAAGTGTGCCAAGGAAATTTGAACATGTGTGAAAGGGACCCCCAATTTTTGCATAACGTAATCACAGGTGACGAGTCATGGATCTTTGAGTACGATCCCGAGACAAAGAGGCAATCTTCCGAGTGGCACACGCCGGCGTCTCCTCGCCCAAAAAAGGGAAGAATGAGCAAATCCAAAGTGAAAACGATGCTCATTGTCTTTTTTGACATCAAAGGCATCAAAGGCACCATGAATTTGTTCCTCCTCGACAAACCGTCAACGCCAAGTTTTACGTGGAAGTGCTCAAGAGACTCAAACGAAGGGTCAATCGGGTCCGACAAGACATCGCAGCCGACTGGAAGTTGCACCACGACAACGCCCCGGCTCATACCGCCTTTCTTGTGAACAGCTACCTGACAAAGGCCGGCATCCCAACGCTTCCGCAGCCGCCCTACAGCCCAGATGTGCCCCCCCCCCCCTCGGACTTCTTTTTGTTTCCTCGCCTGAAAAGGCCGATGAAAGGCAAGCATTTTGAGACGACAGAGGGGATTCAAGCAGCTTGCACCGCGGATCTTAAGGCTATTCCGGAGAATGCCTTCCGTGACGCCTTCAATGATTGGAAATCGCGCTGGCAGCGCTGCATCGACGCAGAAGGAGCCTATTTTGAAAGTTTTTAAAGAATTGTAACGATTGACTCAATAATTTTTTTAAAATCGTTTCAGTCCTATTACTTTCCGGACAAACCCTGTAGACATCTTTATAGATTTTTGTAGGGGGTTTAATATGCTTTCACATAGGATGGATAAATACAGGGTGTTCCATTTAACTAAGTTATTGATAGTTGAAGAAATATAAAGTATAAATTGTTTTGCTGAAAGTCATGTAGCCAATATCCATTAATAATAACCTAACTTTAATATGTTGTACTTTTTTGAAGCACCCTATATACCGAGGAAATAGTGGTGACTCACCCTGTATACATACAAGGTAGATATTTTTATAATCAAGCTGCATAGAACAGTTTTATTAAACATTTTTATAGCAATTAAATCCTTATTCATCTCCAGAACTATTCCAACTTTTCAAATTACTACAGCTTGCAAGCTAGCCAGCCGTAAAATAAACTGTATAAGGTAGGTATATAAATATGTCCCGATCCTGTAGAGAAAGAACAGACGTTGATACAGACTTTAAATTCGTCCAACTCGAATTAAATCTCAACTTTGATTTAATCTCCCTCGGCTGGATAATTTGAATCTTAATTGAGATTAGATTCAATTCATATTCAACGAGCTTCACCTCCAGATAAAGTTACGTTAAAAAAGAGAATGGTGAATGCGCCGAAGGCTGGATACGAGAAAAAAGGAAACGAGAGAAAAAAACGTGAATAGGGCATCTGTTTGCAATTATCATGGTTTACTGGGCATCGAATATGAGAAGGGACCTTTCTACATATGAATATGAATGTCTTATTATATATTATTTAAAATTTAAAGCTTGTAAGTTTCTCATACTTATATCTTGTAACAAAAATAAATGTATAAAAATTTATGTTAAATGGATGAGAAGAGAAGTTCGTTGTACTTTTGAATTTTAAACGAAAAATTTTTCCCCCATCAGAACACAGTGATAGTATTAAGTCTAATGATGGGTAATTGTGTCGCGAGAACTGAATCCAAGAGACGGAGAGAAAGGAGCGGAATTTTAAAAGGAGTTGAAAATTATTCACGGAGCGTTACATTTGACGCGGCGTGATTTGAAGTAATTCAAACGATGACGACGACGACGTTTAGAGAGGAGAATCGTACTCATCAATCCATAAAGATTAGCGTCCTTTTCGTACACGAAATATGGCGAGGTACGGAATAGTAATTACTATTTCATTGCGGAGGAATATAACGCGTGTTGTGCGCTAATATAAAATCGCGACATATTCGTACTAGTCGCAGTAATTACGGTTTAATTTAGTTTCGTTGGTAAATACGTTGAGAATTGTTTTAATTACGGATTGTGGTTTTAAAACTAGGTCAACTAAATTGTCGTATATGCATACATATATGTATGTATCCTGGAATACTGGTGGTGATAATACGGTTAGTTTCAATAATAATTTCTACTTTGTATTGCAGTCATATTTGAATCAGATACCTACGTACATGTAGATAGATATTTTAGTTGATTCATTTTTTTACAGCATTAAAACTAAATAGTAATAGGTAGATGTTGCTACAAACTAAAGTAGTAGCTTGGAGTAATTGCCGACAGCAATCTATTCTCATACTATAGTCTATTTTTAAAGTAGAGAGACGAATTTCTGAACAGACCATACAGGGTTTGTCCGGAAAGTAATAGGACTGAAACGATTTTAAAAAATTTATTGAGCCAATCGTTACAATTCTTTAAAAACTTTCAAAATAGGCTCCTTCTGCGTCGATGCAGCGCTGCCAGCGCGATTTCCAATCATTGAAGGCGTCACGGAAGGCATTCTCCGGAATAGCCTTAAGATCCGCGGTGCAAGCTGCTTAGATCCCCTCTGTCGTCTCAAAATGCTTGCCTTTCATCGGCCTTTTCAGGCGAGGAAACAAAAAGAAGTCCGAGGGGGGGGGGGCACATCTGGGCTGTAGGACGGTTGCGGAAGCGTTGGGATGCCGGCCTTTGTCAGGTAGCTGTTCACAAGAAAGGCGGTATGAGCCGGGGCGTTGTCGTGGTGCAACTTCCAGTCGGCTGCGATGTCTTGTCGGACCCGATTGACCCTTCGTTTGAGTCTTTTGAGCACTTCCACGTAAAACTTGGCGTTGACGGTTTGTCCAGGGGGAACAAATTCATGGTGGACGATGTCTTTGATGTTAAAAAAGACAATGAGCATCGTTTTCACTATGGATTTGCTCATTCTTCCCTTTTTTGGGGGAGGAGACGCCGGCGTGTGCCACTCGGAAGATTGCCTCTTTGTCTCGGGATCATACTCAAAGACCTATGACTCGTCACCTGTGATTACGTTATTCAAAAATTGGGGGTCCCTTTCACACATGTTCAAATTTTCTTGGCACACTTCCACTCGCCGCAATTTCTGGCCGTCAGTGAGCCATCTACGCGCACACCTTGCGCATGTTCAAATGCTCCGTCACAATGTCATGAACCACAGATTTTGATAAATTTAACATCTGGGCAATTAAACGAATACTTAGTCGACGGAGTGAGTTCAAAACTTTGGGCACACGAATCACATTGTCGGTGTTTGTCGAAGTCTTCCAGCACGGTCTTCATCGGCGACCTCTTCCCGGCCCTCCGAAAAGGCCTTGTGCCACCGAAACACACCACTTCTTATTAAAACATCATCTGGGTAAGCCTGCTTGATCATATCAAACGTCTCTGTCGCAGATTTGCCGAGTTTCACACAGAATTTAATCGCGTACCTCTGAGTTTTTTCTCCCTGAAGCTATTAAGCTGCAAATGTAAGAGGCTTCATTTTAGTATATTTCTAATGGATGTAGAGCTTTGAAATTTTCAGGATAGCTATTATAGACTAATTCCTCTCGAATGGTGTATCTTTCGAAAACATGGTGCCGCAGGTTACCGAGATAGTCGCCGTCTTTGTTCTTCTTTAACATCAGCGATGCGATTTCGTTTGATATTTGAAATCAGCGTGAGAAATGCAATTTCTTTGATGTAGCCTTTTTGTCGTTCAAGATGCGCATCTCGGAGAAAATCAATTTCACCTGTTTAGAATGACGTTAGAACTTTGAAATTTTGGCAGTAGGTATTGTTTGTATCCCGAACTTAGGTAAGATACTTTTCGAGAGCGCAGTTAGTCACATGTCGTCGGAAACGACGCCAGCTTGTCTTTCTTAAGTAGCTAGAGGAGAATGTCGTCCAGATTTGAAATCTCCCGCCTATTAGCAATCCAACCCATACACAAGTTTTCTTTCTCTCAGTAGGTACTCACAGAAACACATCGCGCGAAAAAGCCTGTCCTGACTCTCCAGGTGCTCGGAGACACCTGACCAGCCGCTCGTTCGTTAGCTAGGAACGCCCTCTACCGATTCCAGTCGGTGCGCGCACGCTCCGAAGTACAGTCGCGGCGGAATAAAATCAGTCCTATTACTTTCCGGACAGTACCTTAGGACTCCATATGTCGTATGTAGTGGTCGCATTTCTTGGTTGTGATCATCTCTTGATGTAATTTTTCCCTTAACAGAACAATTCCTCAATTGGATTCAAGAATGGGCTATATTTAGTACTTTAGCATTTTGTGAAAGCGAACATTGTCCACTATAAGATAAGCTCCTACGATATTATCATCACGAAAATGATTAATCGATTAATTAAAATTCATTTGAGCTATAATTGAATAATTTCGTCCCCTAACTTGGGCTTTACGTAAATATGCTGGAGTATTTTGGCAGATCTACCAGAGGGCACTCTTGAGTAAACATTTATACCAAATTCATCAATGAAAAAAATTTGTCTCTCTCATGCATAATTCTGTTGTATTCAATTGCATAATGAAAACGATTTTGTATTATAATTGCTGCATTTCTCTTTTCTGGTATGCACTCGTCACTCGTTTCATAGAATAATGGAATTCTTTTAAAGTCCTATTAATTGTCGATGTAGATATTTGCATGTCGGGCCATTGGCGAAGACTTTTTACTTGCAAATCACGAAGTTCAACAATCCTCGTCAATCCAATCACATATTTGAGCCTAATTAAGCCTTTGCTTTCGGTGACTCGGAGGTTGTTTATGTACGAGGGAGCGTTTTTATATTCGCGGAATGATCGGGTTGTAGGGGGGTGATTAGGCGCATTGGGGGCGTGGCCTGTGCAACGACTCATAATTAGTATAAATACAAAGTTTCATTGTTATTAGACAGTTAGTCTTTGAGCTATCGTCAACCAAGTAACATAATCAGGAGTGAAAAGTGAAATATGGAAAAAATCGAATATCGTGCCGTTATAAAGTTCCTTACCAGGCAAGGAAAATCAGTCGCGACCATCATGAATGAGATGTCATTGGTTTACGGCGACTCTTGTCCAGGAAAAACCAGCATGGTGTACAAATGGCATAGTTCATTTAAACAAGGAAGACGACCCGAGGCCGGGCAGGAGCATTGAGGTGATCCAAAAAGTTGAAAAAATTGTACTCGAAGATGCTCGTCTAAAGAAGAAACAACTCGCAGAAATGGTTGGAGTATCCGCTACAACAATTTTTAAAATCCTACACGATCATCTCGGCATGTCTAAGGTCAGCGCAAGATGGGTGCCGAGAATGCTCACGCCGCCGCAAAAACAACAGCGCGTAGAGTGTTCGCGTGCATTTTTGGACCTCTGTAATGAAGACAAGGATGGTGTATTGAGTTGAATTGCTCATCAGGTTCATCATTATGAAACTGAGTCCAAACAAGATTCCATGCAGTGGCATAAAAAGGGCACAGCACCTCCCAAGAAATTTAAAGTGTCACAATTAGCCGGGAAACTCATGGCAACGGTATTTTGGGACTCGGAAGGAATATTGGTGATTGATTATAAAGATAAAGGTGGTTCTATAACCGAAGAATATTACGCTTCAATATTAGAGCGACTAAAAGAAGCCATTAAAGAGAAAAGACGGGGAAAATTGACGAAAGGTGTGCTGCTTTTGCACGACGACGCGCCCGTCCACAAGAGCCGCGTTGCGTTAGCTGCCCTGCATAAGGTGGGCTTCGAAATTGTGAATCACCCACCCTACAGCCCAGACCTGGCCCCTCTGTTTCCGAAAATGAAAAAAGAGCTGCGGGTGTCATAGTAAGTGTAATGTACATAGTATGTGTTGTACATAAAATGTATGTACCTGTATCTATATGTTTGGACATGCGTTAATAAAGGATTCTAAACCTAGACTCGGTCGTATTAAGACATGGCGCTGCGACTGCGATTTAACCATTGAAAAAGTATTAAAGTATGCAATAAAATAAAGTGTTAAGTGAAAAATAAAGTGAAAATGGAAACAAAATTATCTGCATTGAATTTACAAGGAAATGTAAAAGAAAATTGGCGCATATGGAAACAAAAATTTGAAATTTATTCTACCGCTACTGAATTGAACAAAAAAGACGAAAAAATACAATGTGCACAACTTTTATATCACATGGGTGAGGATGCGATTGAAATATATAATTCATTTAATTTTGCAAAAGAAGACGTAAACAAGATAGAATCATTAAAAAAGAAATTTGAAGAATATTTTATCCCGAAGAAAAATATAACGTATGAGAGGTACAAATTTTTTACTGCACGTCAAGGATCAAATACCATAGAACGATTCATTACATCTTTGAAAAATCAGGCAAATAATTGTGAATTTGGAGAAGAATTAAAAGATGATGGTAATCATTGGAATTAATGACGACTCAGTTCGGGAAAAACTTCTACAACGTGAATCCGACACCCTGGATAAAGCTATCGAATGTTGCATATTAACAGAAGCTGCTCGTCATCAACTTGAAGACATGAAAATGAAGAAGGAGGTAGATGCTATAGGAAAGAAAAGGATGGACAGAGACAAATATTCACCAAGGTCAGCAGTACCGGAACGCACTACATCCCAAAAGAACTTAATAAAAAATTGCACAAAATGCGGAGGTAACCATATGGTAAATAAATGCCCAGCTTTTGGAAAAACATGTTTAAATTGTAAAAAGCTAAATCATTTTAGCAAGGTATGTAGATTAAGAAAAAAGAAAGACGATTTGACTTGTAATAAAGTAAATAATGAAAATTTGGATAATTTAGTTATAGATTCTATAAATGCAGAATATAGTAACAATTTATATTTTAAATATTTGTTAATCGAAAATAAAATTAAAATTAAATTTAAAATTGACACAGGGGCAAACGTGAATATTATATCCATTAATAAATTAAAAGAATTTGAATTTGATATATGTAAAATTAAAAAAGCTAACGATATTTTAACTACTTTTACTGGTGAAAATATACCTATAATGGGAAAATGTTTTCTAAATGTACAATATTTAACTAAGTCATTTAATTTACAATTCTATGTGGAAACAGGAAGTAACGATTCTATTTTAGGTTTACAAGCTTCAACAAAATTAGGTATTATTAAACTGACTGATGATAATGCAATCCGTGACATTAATTCAATAAAAACAGAGGACTACGAAAGGTTAATCGACAAATACAAACATATTTTCTCTGGCATTGGAAAAATTGGTAAGCCATATCACATTGACATTGATAAACACGCGAAACCAATTGTAAATCCAATAAGAACTGTACCATTTGCATTACAAGATCAATTCAAAAAATATTTAAATGAATTGCAAAAATTAAAGATAATTGAACGAGTTTATGATAATACTGACTGGTGCAATTCTTATGTTTTAGTAAGAAAAGCTGATAATACCTTGAGAATTTGTTTGGATCCAAAGGATCTAAATAGTGTACCTAATTAAAAAACAAACATTCAAATTGCCTACTGTAGATGACATTATTTATAAATTAAACAATGCTAAATATTTCTCTACACTTGATGCAACTAGTGGATTTTGGAACATTCCTCTAGATAAAAGCAGTAGTAATCTTTGTACTTTTGGTACACCTTACGGTCGTTTTAAATTTTTAAGACTTCCGTTTGGTATCAACATAGCTAGTGAAGTGTTTCAAGAACGTTTTAAAAATATTTTTTCAATTGAAGGAGTAGAAATTTACATTGATGATATCCTAATTTTTGGTAGTACAAAAGAGGAACACGATGAAAGGTTGGAGAAAGTTTTTAAAATTGCTCAAAAAGAAAATATAAAGTTTAATCTAGGCAAATGCAAATTTGGTTTAAAAGAAGTCAAATACTTAGGATATAAATTTTCTGAACAGGGTTTCTCTGTTGATGATGACAAAATTAAAGCTATAATTGATATGCCCGAACCACAAAATAAAAAAGATGTTCAAAGATTTTTAGGTCTAGTAACTTATGTAGGTAGATTTATAAAAAATTTATCGCGCAAATCACAGCCATTACGAGAAGTCATTAAGCAAAATAATATTTTTTACATGGGATAGTAACCAACAGAAGGCTTTTACTGAATTAAAAAAAAATATTGCAAATCAAAAAGTTCTTCAATATTTTAATCCCAATATGCCAATAACATTGTCAGTAGATGCATCAAAATACGGATTAGGAGCTGTTTTAATCCAAAATAACAAACCTTGTGCATATGCTTCTAAAACTATGACTGACACACAAATACAGTATGCTCAAATAGAAAAGGAACTCTTAGCTATTTGCTTCGGAGTATCAAAATTTAATCAATATGTTTTTGCACGAAAGTTTACAGTTGAAACTGACCACAAACCTTTAATTAATATCTTTAAAAAATCGTTAAATGAATGTCCAGCAAGATTACAGAGAATGAGAATATTTTTACAAAAATATGATTTCAATTTAATTTATAAGCCAGGTAAACATTTAATAATTGCGGACAGTCTTTCTAGAGCTCCACTAAAGGATAAATTTTACGACAGTTTAGATTTAGATGCTCATGTATGTACAATCACTGCGAAAATAACTATAAATGATAATAAATTAAATGATTTAATCAGCGCTACAAAAACAGATGATGATTTAAAACAAATAATTCAATATGTTAAAAAGGGATGGCCAAATAAAGTCAAACATGTTTCAGAAAGTATTAAATCATATTACAATTTGAGATCTCGTAATATTACAGAGTATAATGGATTACTTTACTTAGACCAAAAATTAATTATTCCTAAATCATGGAAATCTAAAATATTATCTAGCATTCACACAGGTCATTTAGGTATAAGTAAATGTTTACTAAAAGCTAATAATTTAGTATATTGGATTGGTATTTCAAAAGACGTCGTAAACTTTGTTAATCAATGTCCAATATGCAGAAAATATACAAATTCAAAAACTAAAGAGCCAATGATATCTCAGGAGATTATAAAACAACCTTGGTATAAACTTGGTATTGACATATATGAATTAAATGGTGAATCATTTTTGTTAATAGTTGATTATTATTCGAAATATCCTGAAATATTAAATCTAAATAATGACTTAACAGCTAAGAACGTAATTAAGCAATTAAAAAGTGTATTTGCTAGACATGGTATACCTTTTATAGTAATATCTGACTCAGGAAGACAATTTACAAGCATAGAATTTAAAGAGTTTGCTAATTCATGGAACTTTAAACACATAACATCATCACCACACCATCAACAAACAAATGGTTTAGCTGAAAGAACGATTCAAACAATTAAAAAAGTTATAAAGAAAACTATAGAAAGTAAGCAAGATATAGACTTAGCTTTATTATCATATAGAAATACACCTGTTTATGACTTATATACTCCATCACAAATATTAATGTCAAGATATTTAAGAGATAATATGCCTGTAAATAGAAAAATATTATTACCTAAGCTAATCAATAAAACAAAATTTGATAAGAAAATAACACATACTCAAATGAGAAACAAATATTATTACGATACAAAAACAAAAGAACAAAATGAGGTATTTAGTAAAGATTCGTTAATTAGATATCAAGAAAAACCAAAAAGCGAATGGAAATTAGGTAAAATAGTTACTAGAGTAGGACCTAGAACTTATAAAATTGTAAAAGAAGATGGGAAGCACATAATTCGAAATAAAATGTACATTAGATCAACTAAAGAAGATACTAGCTTTCCAACTTCTTCTAAATATGTCTACGATTACGAAGATGTTAAAGAGAGTAATAAACCATCAAAAGTGACTAGATATGGACGTATTGTAAAATCACCGGAACGTTTGAGATATTAAAACACATTTAAATTGTAAAAATTAGTTGTAAGTAGTATAGGTAATTAGAAATCCATAAACTATAATTTAGTTAACAAATTAATTTTTTATTTAATTGTTTATTATAAGAGTACTTTATTTTAAAAATAATAAAGGGGAGATGTCATAGTAAGTGTAATGTACATAGTATGTGTTGTACATAAAATGTATGTACCTGTATCTATATGTTTGGACATGCGTTAATAAAGGATTCTAAACCTAGACTCGGTCGTATTAAGACAGCGGGGTAAAAAATTTACTGCCGATGATGAAGTGAAGGAGGCAGTTTCGGCGTATTTTGCAGATAAAGAGAAATCATTTTTTTATGAGGGTATAAATAAATTAATTGAAAGATGTGAAAAATGTATCCGTCTTGCAGGTGAATATATTGAAAAAGAAAAATAATTTGGTTTTTTTATTTCCACCCCTTATCCCCCATTCCGCGAATATAAAAACGCTCCCTCGTAGATATAGACCACTTTGGGAATCAGTGTGTTAAACGAAACACCCGATATTATTAATGTCCTAATGATGTCCGACAAAGCACATTTTCATTTTGGTGAAGAGGGGGAGGAAGAGGGAGGGCTCCTCTCTTGTGCTGAAAAAGTTGTGTGAGTTTGAGGATCAAATTATTGTATAGGTATAAGGTGCTTTTTCGACCTATACTAAATTTTAGTATTCTGACCTGGTCCAACATGCCACAAATTTAGTTAAACACCAAAATGATTCAAACAAATTCTTTAGATGGTGAATTTACAATAAAGTCAAACGGTATTGTAGCCATTCCTCAAGGACAATCCAAATAATATTTTTTGTTTTGTTTTACATTTCGGTGGTTTCCACCTTTCGTGTGAATTAACATAATTTTTAATTGATGTTGTCATAATACTTCACCGCGCTAGGCGGTTTAATTATAGCGGCGGCGATGAAATAACACACACGTTCGTGTAGCCGACGGCGTTCATTTATGAACGCGCCCGATGTCTTATCATTATTTTAGCACCCGGACGAACATCGAGTATGTTTGTACATACGTTGGTACGACTGAAGGCAATTTAAATTGATGTGGGTGCGGCAATTAAAATTCGCTATTGTTACGGATCATTAACGCTTAATGTTTTCCCTCAAAGTGTTTAGATGTAAGTCGCCTGACCGGTAAATATTTGAAGAGGCTGAAGGTTTAAATCCGCTTAAAATGAATTATGTTCGCGTGGCGACCGGTACCCGAATTAATTCGCGAGTAAATATGACGTTCGCCAATAACTGTTGTCTATATGAGGTTTCTTTTTTATCTCTTCTATATATTATATCCTTTAAATTATCCCATCCCTCTTATCCGAAGTCTGCGTGTCCATTCTATTTCACGCACTCCTGAATTTGGATATATCGCAAATACAGATTTTCATGAATAGGCACGATATAAAAAGGAGAAAAAATGTCGCTTATACTCTTCATCAAAGGATCTTAGAATTGGAGATGATAAGAATCCTATCTTCGCGCTTCGCTAGTTTAGAGATAATGGAGGAAATGCAATCAGTCATCTTATCGTTTTATTATTATTTTTGTTGTTGTTGTTGTTCAGAAAATACGAGGGTGACCTGAGATGTTTCCGGAATCGGCCAGAGATGGCGACGGAGATTGAAGTGGATTCATTGGTTAGTAACAGCAACTGCCAACATTTCAGATGTCTACACTGTCAATAGTTGTTCTTTGAGAATGTGTTTTGTGTAGCAATGGATGGTTGGGAAAACCAGCCCACGAAAATTCGAAATATTTTGCTTGCCGCTTCATATGGTAGATCTACTCCATCATTTTCGACCATCAGCATCTAGGTGAGCGAGTTTAAACGTGACCGCACAAGCATAAGTGACGAACCACCTAGTGGAGGCCCAAAAACCGCTTAAAACGATGAAATCAGTGCAGGATTTATTTATTTTTTATTATTATTTTTTCAATTTTTCAAAAAAGCAGTTAGACATAAAATTTAAACTATACAGGGTGATATAGAAAAAACTACAATGCATAGCAACATGTGATAGATTAGATTAGATTAGATTTGATTTGTGGACAGTGGCACTGCTGCCTTAAGTCAGCGCGACCTATTTTACCCTTCTGGTTGTTAGACTAATTGGAGGCTTTTGCTAAACCTTAGAATTAGCCTGGGATTTCCGTCCCGGATGTCAGTAGGCGTTAGAAATGGCCTACTGAACTGTTGTTGTCGTGTGTGACTAGCAGCAACACAGATACACAAAATCTGTTCTGACGTCTCTAGATCTTCTTGACATTGACGGCAGATTTGATCTTCAGCTTTTCCGAGTTTATCTAAGTGATACTTCAGGGCCACGTGACCTGTCAGAAAGCCTGCCAACAATCTAAGATCCTTTGGGAGACCTTTCTGTTGACCTTCCATTTGTTAACTACTTGTTTTAGGTGGCTCCTTTGCAGCCCACAACAGGGATAAGCTCCAACGAAAGGCATTTTCGCTGCTTCTTTTGCAAGCTTATCTGCCGTTTCATTCCCTTCGATCCCTTAATGGCTTGGGACCCACTGAAGGGTTACGTGGTTATTGCGTCCCAATTGCCTTAAATTGCATATAGATTCATGCAACAGACTGAACTCGTACGTGTGGGCAACGCCGCTTGGCTGTCCGTTGATAAACAAATTGTTGCCCAACATATCCCTGACTCGAAGTTCTTTACGGCGCATAAGTTAATAGCGGAAATCTCTGCTTGAAATATGTTGGAGTGGAGTCCCATAGGCACTTTGAGATAGACCCCAATGCCTGTCCCCACTCCTTCTATTCTAGAGCCATGCCAGGGTTCCTCTTTTGAGTTGAGGCTCACTTAGTACGGCTTTCGTTGACCACTTTGTAGGGTTGGTCGAAGTTGTATTGCATATTGATCTTGTCCTTTGCAATGTAAATTAGGTAGTTGATGTTGGGATCTTCGAAGATTTTAAGATGTCCTCTAATGTCCCCAGGTTTTAATTCCTTTAGTCTGTCCAGAGACAAGGCACTTAAAATAGCCTGCTTTTGGATGTAAATGTGATTCCCAGCAGTACTTCTAGCGCTGCAGTGGGACAAGTCCGCATCACTCCTGTGACATTTTTAGACAAGTGAGTCTTTGGATTTGTTGAAGCTGTTGTACAGTCTTCTGTGTTGTTGGGCATAGGTGATCATGACCATAGGATCATTTGAGGCTTGAGACCCCAGGACTTACCGAGTAGCCTTCGGCAAATTAACGATGCCTTTATGGCTTTTTTCTGTAAGTAGTTGATATGGGGGTTCCACGTCAATTTGCCGTCCAACATAACCCCCAAGTATTTAGCTTCATTGTTGAAGCTAATAATTTTTCCCTCTATACAGGCAAGTTTAAGATAAACTTTTCTTCTCCTTGTAAAAGGGATGATGAAGTAATCATTTGGAGATTTATACGCAGGCTATGCGTGTAATCGAGAGCTCTTTGCATAATCTGTAATATGATTTGATCATACTTACCACGTATTATGATTTGCACCTCATCTCCGTCTCTGGTAAGGTTACCAATAAGATCATCAACAACAAGACACCAGAGCAGCGGTGACAATAGCCTTCCTTGGGGGCAGCCTCTGTTGGCACTGACTCTCAAAGGAGGTATTATCAAAAGCACCCTCTACATCAAGAAAAGCGCAAAGGGCTATTTCTTTTGCCATTAGTGACTCGTCCGCTTTGCTTGTGATGTGGTGGAGGGTCGATATCGTTGATTTCGCCTTCTGGTAGGCATGTTGGTTAGGGTGAAGCGGGTATGTTACCAATACTTCATTCCTAAGATATTGATCTAATACCTTCTCCATTCCCTTGAGAAGGAATGATGAACCAATTTATGACGTAGAATCCAAAAATGGTATAAAATATAGGGTGTTCCATTAAAAATAACCTAACTTTGATATGCTGTACTGTTTTGAATCATCCTGTATACTTGCAAATAATTGAAACTCATATCTTTTAGCGTTTAGACACAAGATACCGAGGAAATAGTCGTGACTCACCCTGTATATTTTAAAATGAATAATCTTTGACAGTTCCTGTATCGTTAACACGTTTTTCTCGTTTTTGTACTGTTGGTTTGTCGGTGATTTCAAACGAACTAAACACGCTCTGATGTGAAGTGAATTTATTGTCGCTGCGGCAACACAAAACATTAAATAAAATCTAAACTTTCTCGCATTGCAGTAGAATTGCAGTTGATCGTATTATATTCGCTTTATCATCCGCTATTTTTATCCTTTTTTTTTTTCACCAATCGCTCGGAAATTATTACGGTTGCATTGCGGCAAATTACCGCTTTATTAAAGATTTGTTAAATCTGGAAATCAAGACTCAAACCATCTCGAGTCTACTGAAATATTCATATTTAACTCGAAAGGTGGAACAACAAAAAGCAACAGGACTATATTATAAGGGTGTTGTCTAAAAATAAACGTAGGTAGGTCGAATCGGGTTCTATGTAAAGGACCAACCAAGACCCTCGGAATGTTAGAGGCTGTTTAACGTTCCTTTTCCCAATTTCTCAAACAGTGATTTATTTATGCTCAATGGTAATGGAGAAGACCGTTTTTTTTTCGTGTTTTTTTTTTTCAGGGGAATACATTCAATAGATCGCGTTTTACAACATTTCAAAGAGTAACCGTATTTCTTCAGATATTCACGGCCTCCTCTTTGATTTAAAAAAAAAGGGAACGTATCCACGTTACAGTTCGGTGGATGTAAAGATATATATTGGGAACCTGTATCAATTTAGGGAATGTAGATGGTTTTCGGTGGTGGTAATACGATGTTGGAATAAAAAGTAAAATTTAACTTAAAATCCTTACTACTACGAGGGAGCGTTTTTATATTCGCGGAATGAGCGGGTTGTAGGGGGGTGATTACGCGCATTGGAGGCGTGGCCTGTGCAGCGACTCATAATTAGTATAAATAGGTAAGAAGTTTCATTGTTATTAGACAGTTAGTCTTTGAGCTATCGTCAACCAAGTAACATAATCAGGAGTGAAAAGTGAAATATGGAAAAAATCGAATATCGTGCCGTTATCAAGTTCCTTACCAGGCAAGGAAAATCAGTCGCGACCATAATTAATGAGATGTCATTGGTTTACGGCGACTCTTGTCCAGGAAAAACCAGCATGGTGTACAAGTCGCATAGTTTATTTAAACAAGGAAGACGACCCGAGGCCGGGCAGGAGCATTGAGGTGACCACGCCAGCACTTATCCAAAAAGTTGAAAAATTGTACTCGAAGATGCTCGACTAAAGAAGAATCAACTCGCAGAAATGCTTGGAGTATCCGATACAACAATTTTTAAAATCCTACACGATCATCTCGGCATGTTTAAGGTCAGCGCAAGATGGGTGCCGAGAATGCTCACGCCGCCGCAAAAACAACAGCGCGTAGAGTGTTCGCGTGCATTTTTTTGGACCTCTGTAATGAAGACAAGGATGGTGTATTGAGTCGAATTGTTCATCAGGTTCATCATTATGAACCTGAGTCCAAACAAGATTCTATGCAGTGGCATAAAAAGGGCACAGCACCTCCCAAGAAATTTAAAGTGTCACAATCAGCTGTGAATCTCATGGCAACGGTGTTTTGGGACTCGGAAGGAATATTGTTGATCGATTATAAAGATAAAGGTGTTTCTATAACCGGAGAATGTGACGCTTCAATATTAGAGCGACTAAAAGAAGCCATTAAAGAGAAAAGACGGGGAAAATTGACGAAAGGTGTGCTGCTTTTGCACGACAACGCGCCCGTCCACAAGAGCCGCGTTGCGTTAGCTGCCCTGCATAAGGTGGGCTTCGAAATTGTGAATCACCCACCCTACAGCCCAGATCTGGCCCCGAGTGATTATTACCTGTTTCCGAAAATGAAAAAAGAGCTGCGGGGTAAAAAATTTACTGCCGATGATGAAGTCAAGGAGGCAGTTTCGGCGTATTTTGCAGATAAAGAGAAATCATTTTTTTATGAGGGCATAAATAAATTAATTGGAAGATGTGAAAAATGTATCCGTCTTGCAGGTGAATATATTGAAAAAGAAAAATAATTTGGTTTTTTTATTTCCACCCCTTATCCCCCATTCCGCGAATATAAAAACGCTCCCTCGTATATCGTCCAGGAGAGCCAAAAAAAAAAAAGGGAAAACTAGAGCGCGTTTGTGTGTGTGTGTGTCGAAGGGTCGGTACCACCGTGTATGAATATCATTATAAAGAGGAGAGAATTTACATTGAAACTTACCTTTGACAATGACGTTTATCCGGAGCTTAATGGACCGGTAAAAGAAAACATTTGCTTTGTTACACCCAACTGTATACTGTTCGTAAGTTGTTTTAGTAGCGAATGTATGCGATGTAAAAGCTCCTATCTATGTACACGAAATAATAGCCTGAGCAATGCGAAATTGATAGCGATATATCTTCTTGAATTTTCTATTTATGTTGTTGTCGGGGAAGCTTTTAAACTTCTTGCTGCGTCTACCGCCAACTAGAATTTGCTCAACGAGATTATGTGGAATCACCTAAGTAAAACAAGTTCAACATCCGTCCTATGTAAATAGTATTTATTACGTGGGGTTTCGTAAATTATATATGCCTGTTTGTTTTCGGGAATTAAATTTAAATTGTACAATTTTAATTTTCCTGGTAAACACTGTAATATATGAGAAGGACGTGTATTGTGTTATAGAGTTATCGTTTTTTATGTGTGCATCTGTCCTCTGTACTCAAGGCGAACGTCATTTGGAGAAGCATGCTGGGCGGGACTAACATTTAACACTCCTTTAATTGTATTGGCTAATTTTTATTAGACATAGTAATAGTATTAAGATGTTTATTTTTATTCACAAGAAAACAGTTAAAAAATTTAAAAAAAGTGTCCTAATACAGAAAAAACAAGGTACCTTTGAAAAAAGTTGTTGTTTAGTGTTTGCATTCTTTTTGCCGTCACATTTGACAATTTTAAAAGCGTTTTAACTTTTGCATCGCTATAAATTTACTTATTTTAGACATTGACACGTTTGAAAATGGCAGTAAAACTTACTGAATCAGAACGAATTGAGATATTAATGATGCCGCGTGGGTACGGTGATCGTCGACGTTCTTTTGAAGAGCTTCGTATTTTGTTTAATACTGTTTATCCGGATCGTCACATTAGTAAAAGTACGGTATGCCGAACAATTCAAAAGTTTGAAGTCTTTCGTCAGGTGAAGGATTTACCTAGATAAGGGGACGTCCATTAACAGCAATAACAGATGAAGAAACTAGTTTGAATGTAATACTTCCAGTGGAAGAAAATCATCATCACGTGTCCACAACAGAATTAGGTCAAATTCATGAGATCTCTCAAAAATCTGCTCATAAGATTCTTAAATCATCACCGTCCATGAGTTAACTGAAGATGATCCAGATCGTAGACTACATTTTTGCGAATCAATGACGGAATTGATCGAGCAGCAGCCTAATGTTTTAGATCACATCATTTTTTCAGATGAGGCAACGTTTTGTTTCAACGGCACTGTGAACAGACATAATTGTCGCTACTGGTCAATTGAAAATCCGCTTTGGATTGAAGAAGTCCATACACAGCGTCCTCAAAAGGTGAATGTCTGGGCTGGTCTTGTTGGAAACAACATCATAGGACCATTTTTTATAAGAGGAAATTTAACCGGCAACGTCTACTTAAATTTATTGCGAAATGAGGTTGTTCCAGCACTTGCGGCCCTCTTTCCAAATGCAAACATAGGTGATCACCCTAATGCACATTTTTGGTTTCAACAAGATGGAGCTCCCTCCCTATTTTGCCCATAATGTCCGCGATTATTTGAATGAAATTTTTCCGGAACGTTGGATCGGACGTAGAGGAGCAATCGAATGGCCAGCACGTTCGCCAGATCTCTCGCCGTTAGATTTTTTTCTTTTGGGGTCACTTGAAATGTCAAGTGTACAAAAATCGTCCCCATAATCTTGAACAATTGGACGAGAGAATAGTTCAAGAAGCCAATCGCATCACTCCAGAACAAATACAAAATTCAATAAGAAATTTTACTGACCGTTTACATTTTTGTCAAATTGTAAATGGAGAGCATTTTGAACAATTATTGTAATCGCAACCTAAATAGACAGGTATCTTGATTTCTCTGTATTAGGACACTTTTTTAATTTTTTAACTGTTTTCTTGCGAATAAAAATAAACATCTTAATACTTCATGAACGTAGTTTTTTAGTTTGCATTCGAAAGTGTTAAAAAATCTGGGCGTTCCGTTTAAAAAAAAAAAAAGTTGGACGTATTGCCGTTTAAACCGGAAGTGAAAAAAAAAATTAACTATACCCCCATACCAAATTTCAGAAATCATAATTTTCAAATAACAAGTTATTCGACCGTTCCGGGACTTTTTACTAACGCTGTATATAAAGGTCGTAGTCCACCTTTGATGAAATAAAAAGAATGGGAACGTTTACGGTATTTTCGGAACTCATAGAGCAAGAACTAGTTCAGCACCTTTTAACCCTAGAGGAGAACATGTTTGGGATGACAATTAAAGATGTTCGAAAGCTGGCTTTCGAAATTGCAACTAGAAATAGCATAAAAAATAATTTCAATCAAGAAAAGCGAATGGCTGGGAAAAAATGGTATTATTGTTTCATGGCTAGACATAAGGAGCTAACTCTCCGGCAACTAGAGTCAACGTCTTTGGCGAGGCCAAAAGGATTTAATCAACCTAGGGTTGATGCATTTTTTTCGCTTCTGATGAATATTTTCGACGACGAGAAGTTGACAGCTGCGCAAATTTTCAATGTAGACGAGACTGGTTGCTCAACTGTCCAACGAAAATGTCAAAAAGTAGTAGCTCTACGAGGAAAGAGTCAAGTTGGAGGTGTTGCGAGTGGCGAAAGGGGAATCAACACTACTGTGGTATGTGCAAGAGCTGCAGGGCAACTTGTCCCCCCGATGATAATTTACAAAAGAAAACGGTACCAAGACGAGTTGGCTGACGGAGCACCTCCAGGAAGCATAGTCACATTTAGTGACTCGGGTTACATTAACTCGGAGCTCTTTGTCAGATGGCTTGAGCACTTCGTGAAGTTTACTAAGCCAAGTCCGGATAACCGAATTTTGTTGTTGTTGGATGGTCATTCGACCCATAGTAAGAATCTTGAGCCTCTACAACTTGCCAGGACGAATGGAATTAGACTACTACAATTACCCAGCCATACGACACACCGCCTCCAACCGTTGGATGTCGGTTTTTCAGATCCTTTCAAAATTTTTACTGCCAAGCAATCGAAAAATGGTTGAGAACAAATGCGGGACGCACAGTTTCCATGTTTCAAGTGTCTGCCCTTATTGGGGAGGCCTATGGACTCTCAGCAACTGTCCGAAATGCGACCAATGCGTTCCGTGCTACAGGGGTATGACCCATCGATACAAACGTTTTCAAGGAAAGTGACTTTGCTGCTTCACGTGTCTTAAATGGGCAACAAGAAACTGGAGCACCGAGGCAACCTGGGTCAGAATCGTCTCCCTACTAAACTTACAGCGGAAAAGGTCTTCGACATCTTCATTAGATGTCTCAATACAAGACATTTCCCCTTTACCGGTCAAAAAACAAGCAAACGTTGCACCAGTACGGAAAAGCCGCACCCAAGAAGCCGTCGAATTGACCAGTTCGCCATATAAAAATAATTTAGAAGCTTTGAGAGCAAAACCATCTTGATCTGGAATACAAAGCATAAAAAAGCAGTTGAGTTCGGCCAGAAATTCTGGGAATTCGTTAATATTATTTTATATAAACGATCTTTGTATAGCCTATGAGAATTTCTGTTAAAAAATATATTAAATGATGATTGGGGAGATTCAAAAATAATAGTTTTAATTGACAGCTTGAAGCAGTAATAAATCTTAATACAGTATTCAGGAAGCGTAGAGCTTTAGACGTAATAAATTCAGATTCTTGCGTCAATAAAGTGGGCAAATTAAAAATACAGTTTTATAGCTGGCGGCGTTAACGTGTTTTGAAACTGTAATAAAGCCGGGGATCGCGAATTTTTTATAGCGAATTGCAATTTTTAGCGAGTGGTGGAGTGCTATCCGGTAATAAAGTGTGTACCTTTTTCAAGAGGGTATAATCATATTTTTGCACGGATTTACCATTACCTAATATACATATATATATTTATATACATCAAAGGTTAAGTTTTAAATATACAGGGTGTGCCAATTATCTGAATTCGGTCTATTATATCTTACCTATTAGTTTAATTAAAAAATGTTTTAAGTAAAAGTTTTTCGTGATCAACTGCTCTATATCGTAAAATTATTTTAGTGTATACAGGGTGTTCAGTTTTGGCTGAGCGTTAAATTTTTTTTTTTTTAATGGAACAACCTATATATTATGACATTTTCAGATTCCCCGTTGTAAATTAAGATAGTTTTGTCTGACAAACCTAGTACTAAAAATTAACCGTTTCCGAGATATTTCAATTTTAAGAGGAAAAAGATCATTTTCATGGTTGTCTTTGA
Organism: Holotrichia oblita; assembly: GCA_023690525.1. Classification (NCBI taxonomy): domain Eukaryota; kingdom Metazoa; phylum Arthropoda; class Insecta; order Coleoptera; family Scarabaeidae; genus Holotrichia; species Holotrichia oblita. The sequence continues at coordinate 157,302,268 of CM043018.1, forward strand.
AAATTAATTCCGTCTATACTAATATTTGTTTTGCAACGATTCTTTGGCATAATTATGACATTACCTTAAGTTAAACAATCCATGCCAAATATCTTCACTATAGCATACAGGGTGCTTCGAAATTGAAAATTAATCGTTGCATTTTTAATATGGTAAAACTCGTATTTTTCAAATGGAACACCCTGTATATTTTTATATTATAGGTTTGTCAGACGAAACTATCTTAATTTACAACGGAGAATCTGGAAATGTCATAATATATAGGTTGTTCCATTTAAAAAAAGAAAATTTTTTAACGCTCAGCCAAAACTGAACATCCTGTATACACTAAAATAATTTTACGATATAGAGCAGTTGATCCCGAACAACTTTTACTTAAAACATTTTTTAATTAAACTAATAGGTAAGATATAATAGACCGAATTCAGATAATTGGCACACCTTCAACACTTCATTTGTAATTTTTTTATCCAGATTTTCGCTAGTGGCATATAATTAAAAAAAAATTTCTATGGCCTTTCAGCTCTTGTTTGTTGTTTATGAGATGAAGAACCTTTTTATCGGAATTCAGAAACAACGATCTCTACAAAATCTTTGTAATTGTATTCAGAACGATAACAGCCACAACGTACAAAATCAACTTTTTTTTTGTGTTTTCTTCAGTTTGATAACAACTACTAAATTTAAATAACAAATTTAAACCTGCCCATCCATATCTTCAATAATAAACGAGATCTCCATTGTGAAGGTCGAAAATGAATCAGCCTATACATATACGAGGTGTGGCAGAAAAGTAATGAGACTGGCAACACTGCAAGTCCTTGATAGACCTCCTGGATCAGTACCGTCCAATAGCTCAGTGCTAGTTTAAACTCGTTCCACTAACGACGTGATTTTTATGACTGTTATTAAGGAAGTTATCTGTCAGGCAAAATGGAATTTGGAGCAAAGTTGGGCCATTAAATTTTGTGTTAAGCTTGGAGAATCGTATGGAAAGTTAAATTATGCCTATGGGAAACATTCTTTATCCGAAGCTCAAGTTTTTCGCTGGAAGGCAGAGAACACGTTGAAGATGAACATCGTTCAGGGAGGCCTTCAACTTCTAAAACCGTTGAAAACATGTGTGACATGTCAACACTCTAGTGAGATCAGACCGTCGTTTAACATTAAGAATGTTGACTGAAGAATTAAATTTGAACTGATTTATCAAATTTTGACTGAACATTTGCACATGCGAAAGATCTGCGTCAAAATTGTGCCGACAAACTTCACAATTGAGCAAAGTACGTTGATCTTCTCGACAGAATTGCTAATGAGCAAGATTTGCTTAGTCGTGTGATAACAAAATCATGGATTTTTGAATGTGCAAACTCTCCTCGACCAAAGAAAGCTCGAATGAGCAAATCAATATTGATTTGTTTGTTTGAAAGAAGGGGAATCGTCCACAAAGAATTAGTTAATCAAGTGTTTTTATAAAGACATCCTTGAAAGGCTCAGAAAAAGGGTAATTCGCGTGAGATCAGGCACTGCAGAAAAATGGATGCTCCATGATGACAACGCCCCATGTCACACTGCCCTCTCCATAACAGAATGTTTGACCTCAAAACGCATTCTTGTGGTTCTCCAGCTCCCTAGTTGACCTGACCTCAGTCCCTGTGACTTCTTCCTAAACTGAAAAATTTCTTCAAAGGACGTAATTTCGGGACTTTAGACAACATCCAAAAGAGTCTAACGTCTCCATCGGTGACATTGATGTTTGAAAAAAATTCGGTAAATAAAAAATCGGTCTCATTACTTTTCTGCCACGCATGTATCATTTCTTTTTAACACAATTTTGTTGATAGACATCAACACAACCAGATACTATGTATATGTTTTAATATCACTGAACATGTTCCAAAATTGTTCTAGTGATGAAGCTGATTTTACTAAAATATAATTAAAAAACGGGTCGATGGCCGCAGTGGTTAGGCGGCTGACTATTGTTGTGAGAGGACGATAGGTGCCGGGGTTCAATTCTCTGGAGGGACGGTGACATTTTTTCAGAGAGTTTAATCCCGGATCGACTTGGGAGCAAAGTGATTAACAGCGCGGCATCATAAAAGGCGATATGATGCTGTCACAAAGCCATTTAAACACAACTTACACACACTAAACTACACCGCAAGAGTTGCAGTGATAGCAACGTCCGATACTGCCGGCATATCCATGTTTTATCCTGCTTACTATCTTCCTACCTTACTCAGCGACTTGCTCTTCGTTATCTGGCTAGTTCATTGGCCAGCTTCTTTGTCATAATATCCCTTCTTTATCGTACTGGGTATGGCTTCACATTTCCTTGCATTTTGTTATGGTATCATGGTTTTCGGTGTTATTGTGCAACCTAGCATTGCAAAAGCTTTTGCTTGGGATACAGCTCACCGTAGGTACTCGAAAATATGCGTTTAGCAAACGCACGGTAGGACCCACGACCAAACAAGATTTGTGTTAAAAAAATCCTATTTTCCAATGTCTACATGTAATCCATTGTTATCGCTCTGACTTGTTTATAGTCTTCATGCCTATTTATGTAAAGGTACTTGCTTTTTTTTTAACATGAACTCTAACACCTAGAAGCAGCACTAAGGATACAATTATAAAAGAGGATGCCACACGCAAAAGCTTGTTCCTCTCTGTTTTTTCCATTATACATGGTGAGGCAGCACATCCCAGACCGGAAATCAATTGTTCGGTGGGTCACTACGTTCAGACAAACTGCAAGTTTGCGACAAGACGAAGAACTGGAATTCCTCAGCCCATTAGATCACCTGAAAACATTGAGGCATTCAATGTTGTGATCACCACGGAAACATGTGTGTGCCCTTGGATTTTCCGATCGTTCCGCGAGGAGAATTTCCATCCTTACAAGATGGCGATTGTGCAGGCACTTTCTGAACGTGTCTTCAATTCTCGGGTGAACGCACGTGAGGTTCTTTTCAAAGTCGTTCCTGAGAGCGCTGAAATGAAGCCCAAACAAACAAACAAAATATGCTCAACTGGGCTGACACCAATCCTCGAGAATAAAGTCCTGTGTGGGGTGCAATTTCCTCAGATGGAATTATTGGCCTCTGGTTCTTTGAAGAAAATGAAGCCGCAGTGACAGTGAATTCGGACTGGGTATGTAAACATGTTACAGAAATTTTTTTTTTCCACGGCTAGATGAGTTGGACTTAAGGGATATTTAGTTCCAACAAGACGATGCAACGGCACTCACTTCAAGAGCATCTATGGCTGTTTTAAGGGAACACTTCCCAGAGCGTTTCATCTCAATTAGAGGCGATTTGGAGTGGCAGGGCTCGCTCTCCCGATTTGGCCCCTTGTGATGTTCTTCGATGGGGTTTTTAAAATCTCGTCTTTATGTGAACCATCCAAGGATCTTACAAGATTTGAAGACCAACATCCGCCTGCTATGCTGTCAAGAGTCAGGACAAACGACAAAAATTGATTTACTCAGTCTATGGAGAATGGGGCGGTCTTTGAAGAAATCGGGATTACGTGGGTTTGTAGCCATCAAAGTTGAACAGATGATGATAGAGTGACGAGTCTAAATTTCAATTTAGATCTAATTACTTGAATCGAACAGGTGTCAGTGTGTTCGACGACGTATTGGGGAAGCTTTTGCAGGGGGAGGGGGGAGGGGGTAGTAATATTCAGATTATTATTTAATCTCTAGTTTCACTTGAAATACCTTACAACCAGTTAAGCATTTCCTTTCTGAGCTTAATTTTTTGATGCTTTTTTTTTAATTCAATTTGCTATTAATGAATTGTTATGCTGGCTGTATTAGTCTCATCTTTAAAAAAACTTCTTCACCTGTTGGTTACAAAATTAAACCAACCTGTCTAATCTAGTCTAGTTTAGCCTAATCTAGTCTAATCTGAGTATGCAGCTTTAATCTAAATACGTCCGATTTTGTTAGGTTATAGAAAATTTATATATTGTTATAAAGCACGATTCAATTTTATGCGTTCGCTTGTTAAATCTCCGTAAGCTCTAATAAAAGACAAAAAAATCGTAAAACCTAAATAAGGTAATATTGTTCATTTCACCCTATATAAAGATCGTTCTGTGGATACTAACTAATTTCCCAATTTCTATTACGCTCGTCGGATAAATAAACCGAACCGAAAAGAGAAGAAATTTATTTACCTCGTCCGACGTTTAATCGCATTTCCCAAAATTAAATTTGTTCGCCCTTAATGCTCTATTGTTACTTTATACATGTGTTACGTAAAGGTTGACTATAATTAATTTAAAGTTGGTAAAAGCTCATTAAAACGGGAGCGTGTTTTAAGACAGTTCTACATGTTTGCGGTAGCCTAGCCTATCACCGCTTTTAAAACTAAAGCAATATAAAACTCGTTCTCTCTCCCTATTACTATGCTGGTGGTGATGATGATGATGATGATGAAAGTGGCGACCAACCTGAGTGATGAATCGTCGTTTCATTTAACGCTACTTAATTTGTTTGAATAAAACTTGCCGGTAAAATGTTACTCGTAGTATTTTTAAAAAAATATAACTAAATCAAAATCGTGTGAAAGGATAATTTCCAGTACATGTAGGTTATCGCTGGATGACAAAAAAAAAACGCGACGATTTATATTCGAGTGTGTCGCTGTTCAAACTTTCCAAACTGATACCATTAATTTCGAAATGATAGAAAATATACCGCGAGAATAGGGACGAACACAATAAAAGGTTGGAATTCAGAAGAGGAAAAAAACGGAAAGCTGATAAGATAGAAAGAATCGGTTGTTTATAGTGTACGAAGGGAACGAATTTAATTTTAAACTCGACACAAAAGTTTATATTACCGCAAGTGGCTGCCGGACGGTCTCATAAATCACGCCCCCTGTTTTGATATATCTGCTACTAGACGCCTGACTTGACTTAGTATATTGTTATTCCTCACAAAAGCCGACGCGACGCACGCTATATAATTGAATGATCATTACGGATGATACTATATTGACGAAATATCGAAAAACGTGAGCGTTGGGCGCCATCATTAATTATACACGGGATACGATTATGGAGGGATGAATTATGAAGAGGACGGTTTTAAATATTGAATAACCTGAACCTGTATTATACAAGGTATGTTCAAAATACAGGAAATCCTCGACTTTCGAACACTTAACATTCGTACAATTCATAGATTCGTACCTGTTGCCATCTTGATTATCAGCAACATTATCATATTATATTCTGCAAGACTGGATCTCAATGAAGAGCGACATCCACAAGTACGAAGAAAAAGCTTCTTATCGAGCTATTTACTAGGAAGAACAAACCAAACCCAATCTCCAATTAACGTCGGATAAACTTTTAACCAAAAACATTTACATTTTTGTGAGTCTCTTCAAGAAGGTAAAAAGATGAAAGTCTAAAAGCATTAAGTCTGGAGAAATCCCATTACCGTCTCAGTATTGCCAAAATCTTTGGAAAAAAACTTAATTCAACAAATGCAGTGATTTGTAATTTGCATTTTAAATCCTCCAATATGTTTCCTTATTTTAGATACAGCAGTTATGTACAGTTTGTTCCAAAATTATTGTCACCCCCTGTGCCGCAATTACAAGATTAGTATTCACTAACGAAAAATCGTATTGGATTGTGGGAAACATCATTTTTATGGGTTTGTTTAGCCTTGGGAGCGACAATTTTGGAACAGACTGTACATAGAACTAGATTGGGTTATTTGGTAACTTTTACCAAACTCAGTCACGTTTTTTTAGACATCAGACTGTTCTCATCCGTGGTTTACCACTTGTAAACATTTAAAATCCTTTTCCAATCCATCTTTTGTTTCCTTGAAGTTATTTGAGCCATTCTTCCTGCTAGTTTCTGTTCTGTAACAACACTTTATCTGAAACATGTTCTTTTTTATTTTGCACATTAGACAAACTACCTGCATAGATTTGAAGCTCAGAAAGAAATCTTTATCCGAAATTTTTTTTTCACCTTCAGGAGTATTAATTTTTACATTCAACAACGGTCTTTGAAAGTTATCATTTTTTGAAGCCTTTTTAAGCATAGCCCTTGATTTCTACAATTCATCAAAGTTTGCTTTTTTTTGGGGTGAAGGCTTCTTATCACTTAGATGGATATCTACTAACAATCTCCTGAACGGAGCGTAATTTATATCAATAGAGCATTTTATTTCTTCAGCTGAGGTTGGTGAAAAAAAAACAGTTGATATAGGATAGTGCCGAATGCCATTTTTTCACAAAAGTTTTCTAATAATACTGAAATCACCCCCCACCAATATTTCATAGTGTGTCGGTACTAAATTCTTAGTAAAATGAAATTATTGGAGACCACTGTACCCCATTGAACCCATGTTGTTCAGGCTTCTGATAAAGCCATCGACATCATTCAAGTAAATTTGTTCATCAACATATTTTTTCTATAAAAACTTTGCCACCCTCTTTCTCGCGCTTAAGGGTTGAATGTTAAAAAGCGCCAAAACACGTCTTCCATTAATCGTGCCGAAGAACGTTAGTACCAAATTTCAACTAAATGTTACCGTAAAAAGTATTTATTTTATTTTTGCCACCCCTTATCAACTTTCGTACACCCCTTTGGCTCTCCTTGATTTTCGTTTAAAAAATGCCGAAGCATGTATTTCATGTATTGAGTCGAAGAGAACAACCCCCTTTCACCCTCACATGTTTCATTAATTGTGATAGAGAGCAGAAGGAAGCATTAGAAATCTTGCCATCGCCCGTCACCTCTTTACGGGTTGAATTTGAAAGAACGCCGAAATACATGTTTCATTAATTGTATCGAAGAGAAAGTTTCGAATGTATTTGACCATAAAACCACTATTTCCTGTAGAAACCTAGCCACATAGAGAGGGTGACATTTTGTCACTCATTTTAACCGTCTTAGAACTTCTATTTTAAGTAACGATATAAAAACTCCTTTTATCAAACAAAAACTGTACCACTCGTTTTCACCCACATGTGTTTCATTAATTGTGATAGAAAGAGCATTAATAGAAACTTGGCCACCCTCCTCTCAACTAGAATTTGAAAAATCTTCGAAGCACTCGTTTCATTAATTGGGTCAAAGAATGTTGACATCAAGTTTCAAGCAAATTTGACCATAAAAACGCGTTTTATCAAACAAAAACTGTACCACCCCCTTTCACCCACATGTGATTCATTAATTGTGATAGAAAGAGCATTAATAGAAACTTGGCCACCCTCCTCTCAAATAGAATTTGAAAAATCTTCGAAGCACTCGTTTCATTAATTGGGTCAAAGAATGTTGACATCAAGATTCAAGCAAATTTGACCATAAAAACGCGTTTTATCAAACAAAAATTGTACCACCCCCTTCCACTCACATGTGATTCATTAATAGTGACACAGAGAGCATTAATAGAAACTTGGCCACCCCCTCTCAACTAGAATTTGAAAAACCTTCGAAGCACTCGTTTCTTTAATTGGGTCAAAGAATATTGACATCAAGTTTCAAGCAAATTTGACCATAAAAACGCGTTTTTTCAAACAAAAACTGTACCACCCCCTTTCACTCACATGTGTTTTATTAATTGAGATAGAAAGAGCATTAATAGAAACTTGGCCACCCTCCTCTCAAATAGAATTTGAAAAACCTTCGAAGCACTCGTTTCTTTAATTGGGTCAAAGAATGTTGACATCAAGTTTCAAGCAAATTTGACCATAAATACGGGTTTTTATCAAACAAAAACTGTACCACCCCCTTCCACTCACATGTGTTTCATTAATTGAGATAGAAAGAGCATTAATAGAAACTTGGCCACCCCCTCTCAACTAGAATTTGAAAAATCTTCGAAGCACTCGTTTCATTAATTGGGTCAAAGAATGTTGACATCAAGATTCAAGCAAATTTGACCATAAAAACGCGTTTTATCAACCAAAAACTGTACCACCCCTTTCACTCACAGAGAGCATTAATAGTGAATTTGAAAAACATTTTCTTTAATTGGGTGATATTGAATCAAGTTTCAAGCATTTGAATAAAAACGAAACTTGTGTTTTATTAATTGAGATAGAAAGAGCATTAATAGAAACTTGTCACCCCTCTCAAATAGAATTTGAAAAACCTTCGAAGCACTCGTTTCTTTAATTGGGTCAAAGAATGTTGACATCAAGTTTCAAGCAAATTTGACCATAAATACGGGGTTTTTTCAAACAAAAACTGTACCACCCCCTTCCACTCACATGTGTTTCATTAATTGAGATAGAAAGAGCATTAATAGAAACTTGACCACCCCCTCTCAACTAGAATTTGAAAAATCTTCGAAGCACTCGTTTCATTAATTGGGTCAAAGAATGTTGACATCAAGATTCAAGCAAATTTGACCATAAAAACGCGTTTTATCAACCAAAAACTGTACCACCCCCTTCCACTCACATGTGATTCATTAATAGTGACACAGAGAGCATTAATAGAAACTTGGCCACCCCCACTCAACTAGAATTTGAAAAATCTTCGAAGCACTCGTTTCATTAATTGGGTCAAAGAATATTGACATCAAGTTTCAAGCAAATTTGACCATAAAAACGCGTTTTTTCAAACAAAAACTGTACCACCCCCTTCCACTCACATGTGTTTCATTAATTGAGATAGAAAGAGCATTAATAGAAACTTGACCACCCCCTCTCAACTAGAATTTGAAAAATCTTCGAAGCACTCGTTTCATTAATTGGATCAAAGAATGTTGACATCAAGATTCAAGCAAATTTGACCATAAAAACGCGTTTTATCAAACAAAAACTGTACCACCCCCTTCCACTCACATGTGTTTCATTAATAGAGATAGAAAGAGCATTAATAGAAACTTGGCCACCCCCACTCAACTAGAATTTGAAAAACCTTCGAAGCACTCGTTTCTTTAATTGGGTCAAAGAATATTGACATCAAGTTTCAAGCAAATTTGACCATAAAAACGCGTTTTTTCAAACAAAAACTGTACCACCACCTTTCACTCACATGTGTTTCATTAATTGAGATAGAAAGAGCATTAATAGAAACTTGGCCACCTTCCTCTCAAATAGAATTTGAAAAATCTTCGAAGCACTCGTTTCATTAATTGGGTCAAAGAATGTTGACATCAAGTTTCAAGCAAATTTGACCACAAAAACGCGTTTTATCAAACAAAAACTGTACCACCCCCTTCCACTCACATGTGTTTCATTAATTGAGATAGAAAGAGCATTAATAGAAATTTGGCCACCCTCCTCTCAAATAGAATTTGAAAAACCTTCGAAGCACTCGTTTCACTAATTGGGTCAAAGAATGTTGACATCAAGTTTCAAGCAAATTTGACCATAAAAACGTGTTTTTTCAAACAAAAACTGTACCGCCCCCTTCCACTCACATGTGTTTCATTAATTGAGATAGAAAGAGCATTAATAGAAACTTGGCCACCCTCCTCTCAAATAGAATTTGAAAAACCTTCGAAGCACTCGTTTCATTAATTGGATCAAAGAATGTTGACATCAAGTTTCAAGCACATTTGACCATAAAAACGCGTTTTATCAAACAAAAACTGTACCACCCCCTTTCACCCACATGTGATTCATTAATTGTGATAGAGCATTAATAAAAACTTGACCACCCTCTGTCAACGTGAATTTGAAAAAAAAAGTGTTAATGTCAAGATTAAAATAAATTTGACCGTGAAAGCGTTTTTTCCAATACAAACTGGAGTGGTACGACGGTGGATAAAATAAAGAGGAAACGCCGAAATTTGTGGTTTATTAATCGTGTTAGAGAACATTGAGTAGCAAGTTTTAAATAAATTTGACCATAAAATTCTTTTTTATACAAACTTTACCGCGCTTTTTTAAATTCGAACCTTGAAGAAGTGACATGTTAGAGTTTGAATTTAAGAAAACGCCATCTTTTTTGAGACGGTGGAATTTCAAAAAAGAATCCCACTTTTTTTTCTACACCTGCGTCGATTGTATCTCGGGTTCCACAGGGCTCTATATTCGGTCCCCTCCATTTTTTCATTGTACACAGCTGATTTTGAGCCGAGCCTAAATTTTTGTACTGCCCATTTTTATGCTGATTATACTTCTTACGAGTATTAATATAAATGATCTTCGATCTGCCCGATTGGCAATTTTCCTCTGTTTGAAAATTAACACTCGAAAAAGTTCTGCCATTGTACGACAACAAACGTTCGATATAAGCAAACGAAAACGCTTTAATAAATATATAAAAAAATATTCACGCTTTTTTTTTCTCCCTTCTAAAAACTCTTTTGTTCGAATTAACAATAGACGCTCGACGAGAATTATTCGAAACACATTTTGATTCCGTCATCGCATAAAACAGTTCCCCCATCATCATCCTCCGTTAATTCTTACAATAATTCTCGTCGACGGCGACGTTTAATTCCATAAAATTAATTAAATAAATAAACGATTCATCTATATAATACCGTTAAACAGAAAAGATGGTCTCTCGTTTTATTTTTTTGTTATCGAGAGTTCCTTTTTTTTCCCTCCCCGTATGCCGTCGCGTTGAAGGGGATTTGAACAGAGATAAAGCGTATGTATCGTACTCGGTTGATTAATATTTTATTACGTTTACAAACGGTTAGGGTGCTCGCTACTAAACGTCGTATTATTATGAATTAATAAGCTCCTACCGGTTGGAGATAAGCGCGCTACCGCGAACGCCCGTAGATCGGGGGACGGGTCGAAGCGCATCTTTACGGATGTGGATAGGAAGGAGTTCAACCAGATCCGGATATTATACTTGACCAGAAACGGATGCTGGTCGGTACAGCCTTCGCAGAATACGTGTAGGTATCGTAAAAGTTTATTTATTTATTTTTTAAAACAGATCTAACATCGTTTTGTATTAAATATAATTAACAAATTTAATTTGCATTTCGAGGATTAATCAATTATGTCCCTCCTCCCCGCCCCGAAGGAAATCATATAATTACCGGCGGCTTAATAGCTAAATCAATAGATAATACGTCGATAATACGCACCGGCAACAGATATGTCCTTAATATAGGTATTACATATGTCTATCTATGTATACGTGTAGAAACCGCCACTTAATCAATGTACTGTTATAATTACATTACAACGTCAGTCATATGAAACGCAAATGCAATTTGGGGGATGCTCACTCAATTAACGCGAAGATAAGATCTCTAAATATACTTCAATTAGCTCTTGAGGATTCTATATTGAGAGTGTTGCGTGGAACGGAGACGGATAGACAAGGGAGATCGACGTACGATTGGTGAATTCTGGTGATGGGGGTGAGATGGGTGGGCGAAAATTTCGACGCGTCAAAGTGTTTCGTTTTCGCGACACAAATCCGCGGCACAAATCGAATAACTCCCTCGTATTAGGTGTTTGTGTTTCGTCTCTAATGGATTTAGTTAGTCTCGGTTCACGGTTAAAGATTATTTGCTCCCCTTTAACGCATGCATTCATTATAATACTTTAGAATATTCTATTCTAGTGTCCTAAAGAAGAAGTTTCAAAAATGAGTCGTTAGAAATCATTCTTTTGTTAATAACCGTCTTTATTAACGTTTTCTTGATCCACCGACTGCAAGATGGCCGTCGTATTTGGAGGCAAAAAGACGATTTTAATATTTCCCGAAGGGGTAAGAAAATTTTGCACTCAATTCTTTTTTGCACACAATATCATCGTTGTTCGGAATGTACTCCATTTTCGAAATAATTTTGAAAAACTGTGCCGGTAATCCAGCCTTTCTTGTTTGTTTGCATAAGGCGAAAAAAATTACCGATGAGGGCGCTGTTATCGCAAACAATATGGCGATTGACTGAAGGGACAATTTTTACTATTTGGTTATTTGTACAATAATAATTATCATAAAATCTGTATTTTTCAATACAACATAAAATAAATATAGATAAAACATCGATAATACAAATCTCTTTGTACATGTTTCTACAACAGTTATTGTGAAGAATTGATTGGGGCATATTGTTTAAAAGAGCATTATTTAATGAATTCTTGAACAATATGCTGGCTTAACTTTCCCCAGTTAATGTTTCTGTTGTAACCACTCTGTGCCCTATTCTGTAATACAAAACACGTTTGTTTAGCTAGTGCTGAGTTAAGGCAAGCTAATATTAATTTCGATAAAACAGCTTTAGCATCTGCTCTAACTGGCTTTATTTGACATAAAGATTTTCCAATAAAACAGCTGTATTTTCAATAACATTTCAATTCCAGTTGATGAGATTATTGGCAGCTTCTTCATATCATCTCTAATATACAGGGTGTTTCCTAATTGAATGTCAATATTTTAAGAGACGATTTTTTAGTTCATTTTAAAAAGAAAACTTCATATGAACGTACGACCTAAACGTCTTAACTTTTGAGATACAGGAATAGGAAAATTTTCAAAAATAAATAGTTTTTCATTAATTCCTGTAGTTTGCAAACAATCTATGGTACAATCAGTTTTCTCCAAATACCACAAGTTATTATGTTTTGCATTAACAATTGATTCTCCCTCACCAATACACCTACAAGCCGGGGTAGCTTCTAAATAACCGAAGAGGTTTTTGAAAGATAGAACATTCCTTTCCATGATTCCTAAAAAATTGTCTCAAATCTCAAACATCTATTATTAATGATACAATTCTTAAAATACTTATAAATTGTTAAACACACAATTTTCAAAAAACTGTTTTGATTAAAAACTACTTTAACGCGAATAATAAACAACAAACACTAACAACAAAAAATACAAACGCAACACATACATACAGGGTGAACAAAGTCAAGTGAAGGATGAGTCATCTAAAATTTTCAATTGGGAACAGTGAGTAATTGGCAACACTGATAGCGCTAACTAACTTGTACATAAATTGTTTTGACAGATACTGTAAAGGTTAAGTGCAAATAAAAACAAAATGACAGCAAACCAAAACAACCAAATGACAGGGATTTCTATGCTACTATTACACTTCATCTGAGAATGCTCGCATTGTATGTATAACAATAACTGTATGAGTCTGTCAATAGTACTTATATCTTACTGAAGAGGGCGTTTGGTTAATTTTAATTTCCAATAGTTGCAGGCCTGTCTCTCCATATTAGCATCCAACAGGTGTGTAAGCCGATCCTTAGATGCTTTAAAATCCAGCGCCGCCTTTTCTTCAACCAAAATGTCGATCCTCTCAGGCATCTTCCAATACAAGTCGATTTTGTCAATGATAAATATCCGCTTGGAGGTGTAACCGTCCTCTACTAGAAGGAAATTTTTCAACAGCGTCAATAGAAGCAGCTTCTCTGATCCATCTTTACGTTTTTAAAACCATGTCAAGCTTTAAAATTTGTGAACCAACTATAGGACTTGCAAACAGTAGCCCGACTTAGATCAAATCAGATAGCAAAATCAGAAATCGAGGGTTATCACAACAATATACAGACTGTCCTGTAAAAACCGCCAACAGTCATAATTCCGTTATTTATTGTCGCATTTTATTTAAACAAAAAAATAAATTTTATAGAATTAAAAATACTATAAAATAGAAGAGCTTTATTTGTTTTCAATTGTTTTTATTAATGTCAAACGATAGTCAACTTTTTTATTTTATATTCGCGGAATGGGGGATAAGGGGTGGAAATAAAAAAACCAAATTATTTTTCTTTTTCAATATATTCACCTGCAAGACGGATACATTTTTCACATCTTTCAATTAATTTATTTATACCCTCATAAAAAAATGATTTCTCTTTATCTGCAAAATACGCCGAAACTGCCTCCTTGACTTCATCATCGGCAGTAAATTTTTTACCCCGCAGCTCTTTTTTCATTTTCGGAAACAGGTAATAATCACTCGGGGACGGATCTGGGCTGTAGGGTGGGTGATTCACAATTTCGAAGCCCACCTTATGCAGGGCAGCTAACGCAACGCGGCTCTTGTGGACAGGGGGTGCGTTGTCGTGCAAAAGCAGCACACCTTTCGTCAATTTTCCCCGTCTTTTCTCTTTAATGGCTTCTTTTAGTCGCTCTAATATTGAAGCGTAATATTCTCCGGTTATAGAAACACCTTTATCTTTATAATCAATCAACAATATTCATTCTGAATCCCAAAATACTGTTGCCATGAGTTTCCCCGCTGACTGTGACACTTTAAATTTCTTGGAAGGTGCTGTGCCCTTTTATGCCACTGCATGGAGTCTTGTTTGGACTCAGGTTCATAATGATGAACCCAAGTTTCGTCTCCAAGTTTCGACTCAATAAATCATCCTTGTCTTCATTACAGAGGTCCAAAAATGCACGCGAACACTCTACGCGCTGTTGTTTTTGCGGCGGCGTGAGCATTCTCGGCATCCATCTTGCGCTGACCTTAGACATGCCGAGATGATCGTGTAGGATTTTAAAAATTGTTGTATCGGATACTCCAACCATTTCTGCGAGTTGTTTCTTCTTTAGTCGAGCATCTTCGAGTACAATTTTTTCAACTTTTTGGATAAGTGCTGGGGCGTGGTCACCTCAATGCTCCTGCCCGGCCTCGGGTCGTCTTCAAGGGATTCCCTTCCTTGTTTAAATAAACTATGCCACTTGTACACCATGCTGGTTTTCCTGGACAAGAGTCGCCGTAAACCGGCCAAAAAATTCAGGCTTGCCATTTTGTGTTGAACACAATGATGGGAATCTGAAGGAATGTAGCGAAGTGTACTGGGTTCCTTTCTATACACGTCAAACTCTAATCTATTGTTATTTCTAATTACTAAAGTATCTAGAAAGGGTTCTCTTCCCTTTCACAAGTGAACTTTATGGTTTCGAACCGATTATTTAATCTATTGAGAAAATCGTCAATATTACATTTTTTAGTGTCAAAAATAGCGAAAATATCATCCACATACCTTAACCAAACCTTAGGAAAGTATTCGCTCTCAGATTCTAAGTCCTTTTCAAAAGGGCTCACGAAAAGGTTAGCAAAAAAGGGTGACAACATTGCCGTTCCTTCCAGCTGTTCATTAAAACTCCCGTTGAATTGAAAAATGTTCTGTTTCATACAGATGGACAGATCAACTATGGACCGGCAAAAAAATTAGATAAAAAAAATATATTGAGACGCTTTTTTAGACATCATGTCACGCTGATGATATCACCATCATGATCTGCGGTAATTTCGAGGCATGATATCCGAGAGAATGCAAGTCGTGCCTGTCTCGACTGCAGCAACGGAGACGATCGTTGGACTTCCTCCGCTTTAGTTCGTGTGATGGCCTATAGAGCAAAATATGTTGGTGTAGGGGTTTCTTCGTTAAAACAGGAGACTATACCGACACCTTCAATTAGACTGTCTTTAGAGGAAGAAAGTTTTTAAAAACCTTCAAATCAAGTGCAAACTTATCTACGCCACAACATCTGGAAGACTTCAACAAAGCAAACAACGGTTATCTTCAATTATATCGAATAGACGGTACCACTGTCCATAAAGGGGTCGTCGGTTTTCAGTTTCAGTGAAGGATACAATACAGACATATCCAGCAGAGAGACTGAAAAAGCCCTCGTTCGCAAATCGAGTCCAGGATTTGTTCGTCAGTTTGTGGATGCTTCTAAACCGTCGAACGGTACCGGAATTGAAATTTGGAGAACCCCATGGCGAAGCCATCAGCTTTAGGAGGTCTCCGTCCATCTTCCAGACTGCCCGTAAGTAAACGGGTCGATAGAAACTTTATTTGACAATCAGGATCTTCTTAGAGCTCAATAGGCTGTCAAGTTTGATTCCGAGATGGTACTTGACTGCCGTAGGAAGCTCGAAAAACTAGCGGAGAGATGTGGAATATAGGTGATAGCATCAAAGCTTTTGTCAGATCGGAATTCGCTGCTAGACATTGCTCCTACTGGAATGCAATTGCTGACGTGACAAACTAGTCTGTACGAGCAGAGATAGCTTGAAAATTACTCAGAAGGAACAAAACACAATTTTATTTCGTGTAATTTCTCTTATATTTCATAGATAAAAATAAAATGTTTACTTAACTTTTTAACAAATCAAAATTATAACAAAAAAAAATCAATGAGAGCAATTAATGATTGCTCTCAGATCTTGATTCGTAAGCTTTTAAAATTAATTTCATGGTTTCGATCAGGCGAGGCAAATTCTCATTCTGAAATATATCCTCTTCATCGTGGGATTTCCTGTTAGCAATAGCCGTAATCTTTTCTGTAAAAAAAAAAATAGAAAAGAGATATGTTTATTACATCATATTCCAACATTAATTCGTATTCTAGTTATATTAGAGTTTGTAGAAATAGGTTAATTACACCAGCGCAGCGGTTTCTTGCGACAAATTTAGTTTGAAACAAACTTCCTCCTCCTGTATAGAGAAAACTTTTTAGTAGATACGTAATAGTTTGAGAAACGTACTCGCTTTACAGTCCATTAGTTCCTGCAACTAAATACATACAATAGCTGTGAAGAGGAAGAATACAAGGAACTTAACTTAATTTTAATTTGAGTTTATACGAGTTATTAAGACAATATTAGCTCATATAAAAATTGCTGCGTTAACGTGTGGTTCGATAGCGATATTCTACGCGTTCGCCTCGCATTCATTTACGAACGATATCACTGCAAACACATTACGTAATATTAATTTCGCCGTTTTTCCCTTTTGTATGCATATTTCTCGTCCTAAACGAGGTAATATTCGAGGTGATATTATCCAGAATTGAATTATATCGCTTGGATGTAGAACGCATGTACGTTGTACAGTACGTAACAACGCCGTAACTTCCGAATACCAACTTAAACTTAATGCAGCAGCTGTTAATTAATTGCTGCAGGAATAGTAAACAGGTCGTTACATATTCGCTACTAGGAATTAATGCCGACACCGTCTATTGTGTAAGGATTCACTTCGCGTAATCTTCGCACAATTGAAACTTTGCCTTTCATATCGTAAAAGTATCTTGTTTAAACTTAATTGTTTAATGTTGTTAAATCATATTTTGCTTCGCTTAAAGTAGTCTCGTTTTTAAATTGAATCACTACTGCATGTCCCAAGAACTTTAATATTCTTTTTGCTTGCTTCGAGTGATATTTTCCCAACTAGATTATCCGAACATGTAGCAAATTATTCTTTTATTAAATCTGTTATTTCATTTTTGTCAATTCTCTCTAACTCTTAACTACCTCCTGCCTCTTCTATGGAGATGCTACTGTGACTAGCAACCCTCAATTGCAGTAATTAAGAGAACCTCAATTCTCAGTAAATTTCAAAATATCTTTAATTCTGAATTATTATTATTATTATTATTATTATTATTATTTTTATTATTGCCGCGGAGAAGGAAACACAACAGAAGATGCTTACAGCTCAGACGGAGAATAACCAGAGTGAGACGACGAGATCCGAACGCGGCAGAACTAGAATCCGAGGACTTTAGGAACGCCAAGAGAGATCTCAAGAACGCCATCTACAGGAGCAAGAAACGTAAGTGGGAGGAGGTGCGGCAGGACGTTGACAGCGACCCATGGGGCCTTGGGTACAAGATCGTCATGCAGAAGCTTACGACCAAGACGGCGAATCCAGTCCTCGAACGAGATCGGATGCGGAACATCGTTGACACGTTGTTCTCTACCCATCCTGAGAGAATTGCGGAAATGGAGGACGAGCTATTGAACGACATCCCGCTTTTTAGCGGAGATGAACTGTCAAGTGCGGCGAACTCCCTACAAAACCGCAAGGCACCTGGACCCGACGGAATTCCGACGGAAGCTCTCAAGATTGTGGCGCGCGTCTGCCCAGATCAGCTTCTGAACATGTACAACCGCTGTTTGACAGAAGGAGCGTTCTGCAAGAGATGGAAGGTACAGCGACTGGTGCTGATAAGCAAACGCAAGGGCGATCCGACCACGGCATCGGCATATAGACCGCTATGTATGCTGGACACGGCTGGAAAGCTACTAGAAAGACTACTCAAAACGCGACTGGAGAGCAGCATAGACGACGCGAGAGGCCTGTCCGAGAGACAGCATGGCTTCAGGAAGGGACACTCCACGTTGCGTTCGACGCGCCATCCTATTTACTTAGGATGATACGCAGCTACCTTAGCGACAGGAAGCTGGTCTACGACACAGCAGGCGGGCCGTGCACGAAGAAGATAACAGCAGGAGCGGCGCAGGATTCCATACTGGGCCCCGACTTATGGAATGTGTCCTACGACGGGATCCTACGAATGGAGCTGCCGCAAGATGCGTATCTGATAGGATACGCAGACGACGTAGCGGCAGTCATCCTAGCGCGTGACGAGGCGGATGCCCACAGAAGGCTCAACCAGGTAATGAGAAGAGTCACCAGATTGATGGACGAACACGGCCTGACCCTGGCAACGGAGAAGACCGAGGTCGTTCTACTGACCAGGAGAAGAATCCCTAGGGAGATCGAGATGACGGTGGATACGGAAGTCATAACCACTACAACTTCCGTGAAGTACCTCGGACTGCGGCTCGGCAGCAAGATGACCTTCTGGCAACAGATTCAGTCATCGAGCGATAAGGCCGCTAAGGTAACGACGATGTTGAGCCGACTAATGGCCAACGTAGGAGGACCGACGGCGAGTAAACGCCGGCTGCTAATGTCCGTCACCCATTCCATACTGTTACTTTCCATACTGGTACTTCGTTTTTTAATCAAAAAATTCCACACAACCAAGACAACAATACAAAATTCAAATATCGAAACGGAAACGAAAATATCCAAGGATCTATTCTCAGAGTACACTTAACCGGACGCCTGAAAATTTTAGGCGATCTCCGCGAAGAGCTACAAACCCTAAACAAGCCAGCTAACACCATCAGTGCCTCTGGTGGACCCAAATTCGAAAATGGATCGCTTGTCTGGTTCACAGACGGATCAAAGACAAACAAAAAAGGTAAATATTGGGATTTCTGGATCTAAGACTAAACTATCCAGAGCCCTAGAGACATCCCCAACTATTTTTTCAGGGGGAAATATGCATTGATAATCAAGCCGCTTTAAAATCTCTAGCGTCGCATAGCTTTGGGTCGAAGTTGGTCTGGGAATTTCGGATGAACGTGACGAGATTAGTCACAACCTGCACGTGAGCACACCAATACCGAAGGAAATAATATGGCGCATGAACTAGCAAAGCAAAGAGAATGATATGCATTTCATTGGATCGAAACCCTTCTTTGGCATTCCTAAACGTCAGTTCAAGAAGGGAGTTCGAGAATGGGAGACAAAAGAAATAGAGGAAAACACCCACACAAACAAAATTCAAAAAATTGATTAATAAAAAGCTACTTGATCTCAGCAAGTCTGAATTAAAAATTCTCACAGGCCTCCTAGACTGGACACTGCCCTCTACGGTACCATTTAAAAAAAAAATGGGTGAAATTGATCAAGACACGTTTCGATTCTGCGAATTGGGAACCGAAACAGCCGAGTGCGAAGCATTAACTCAGCAAAGGTTTCAACATCTTAACACCTGAACAGATCAAAGCTTCGGCATTCAAATTCATCCTGAGATTCGTCAAGAATATTGGACTAGAAAGGTACTATAGAGGAGATAGGGAGGTGCTATCGAAGTAAACTAAACGTGGGTAATTTTTGTTTTGTCTAAAATTGCCTAAAATTTCGATTCAATTTGGAAAAATAATCCTTCCGCTCGTTTTATAAGGCTGAATGGTACTCCTGAGCCCTGAGCTAGCAAAGAAATACGTCCTTCAAGATAGCATTGAAGGCGTGAGGTCCGATTTGGATCGCCAACTAGGATAGCTCGACAACAACTCGCGCTGGGAGCCCGTCCACATCCAGGCCAACGATCTCCACGACAAGACGGCTGTTGGAGTTTTCAATCCTGTTCAGGGTCCTCCGGGTTATAGGTGATAGGCGAACTCTTGGAGAAACGAATCTCGTAGATCTGTGGCGTTTCTTATCAAGATATCAAGATAAGTTTGGCCCACATTTTATTAACGAAAGATTAAAATTCTACCTCAAATTATGTCCTAGTGTTTTGACACATTTGAATAACCCTGGAAAAACCGTTGGAGTGTGATCATATTTAAAAACTTGATTCGAGTCAAAAATTTGAAATTCCCAAAACGGTATTCGAGCCCTTGCTCGTTTAAAACAAAAGAGAGGAATTCAAACGGTTACAAATAGGAAAAAATATTCATAATTCTGCAGAGGGTGGTCAGAGACGTTGACTTATATTAATTGAAACATTAGTCGTTTGAGGGAGAGACATTTCTTCTAAAGCTCGTCACAATATACAGGGTGTCCCAGATCCCGTGCAAACCCACCCGATTTGGGACACCCTGTAGGTATTTTAGGTCAAGATCCATTAACGATACTGCAGGTTTTTCTTTTGGTATGGCTAAGGCTTTCGTTAGTGTTTATCATATCTCACTGTTAGAATCCAAAATGTTGAAAAAGCGAATATATTTTCAATATCTGTAATAAATGATGAAGGAGTACCGCAAGGTTCCGTTTTGGGGCCATTTTTTCCTTAATCTATGTAACTGATGATGTTCAACTTGTGCGTGTAGTCCACTATGAATGGTGACCGAACAAATTTTTAAAGCTTTTAACGAATGAACTTTGTAGTCATGTTCAGATTATGCAGATCATGGTGCAATGAAAACTTGCCCAACGGCTCTTTTAGAAGTGGAACTAAATCTCTCACTTCTTCACGTCTTAATGGAGAGTGTGGCTAGACAAAGCACATGCTGACTGATGAGAGAAGGTGTCATCAGGTAGAAGTGGAAAATTCTATTTATGGGAGATGTCCCACGATGGGATGCCGAAGAAATTCAGCCTTGCAAAAACCTTTATCACGAGGTTAGGCTTCAGTAGTAAATAGAATCAAAACACCATCATGGAACTGAATAGGAATGCCATATTATGGTATACAGATGGCTCCAGAACAACTGGAGGAACTGGAGTATATTGACCAAGAACTAAGAAAGAAGTACAAAAAAACTCCTGAAACCAGGAGATTATCATTTCGACCAACAGGCTAACCAAGAAAAAGAAACTCATCTTCTCTCTTTTGTTATAAAATACTTCTACAAAATAAAAATAAAACGCCTACCTAACAATTCTGCCGGCAATTTCTTCACACCAAAAATCCCATTACGATTCGTCCCGAATTTCTCACTTTGCACGACAAATTTCGTATATATAGCCCGTTTCCTGGCTAACAGATTCATCAAGAAAGTCGGGAAAATCCCACTAGACATCATTTTAGCCACGACTTTCTCGCACTGATGCAAAAACTCCGCTTGTTTCTCCAACCGTCTCACATTCCCAACTTGAGTCAAACCCTGTATATCACTGACGGCTAACCCAACCATTAAATTCATCAGGACTATGCTGGCTACGATGACGAACATCAGGAATATCACTCTGGATGTCGTCGGTAGTCCTTGAGCGATATCGGTGCCGTTATTTGTTTGGGTGAATAAATCGGCGTATTCAAATTCGCCCATCATCATAACTGTCGTTT
This sequence comes from Holotrichia oblita, assembly GCA_023690525.1. Taxonomy (NCBI): domain Eukaryota; kingdom Metazoa; phylum Arthropoda; class Insecta; order Coleoptera; family Scarabaeidae; genus Holotrichia; species Holotrichia oblita. Next base: position 157,323,814 of record CM043018.1, read on the forward strand.
TGACTACAGCTCGCCAAGGATCTTTAAATTCTGGGTAATTATGGAATTGGATTGAGAAGCTTAAGGCGAATCCGATGACTAAACAGATGAATGTTAAGAGGACCTGTTAAATTAAGTTGATTTAATTTAAAAAATTAAATTTAAATTTAATTTTAATTTCACCTTAATTACGTTTTGTAAGACGGCAGCGAACATTAAAGCGTAATAACCGTAACTGGGTAAACGTCCGATTAACAGCATTAATTCCGTCCAGGATAAGAGGATAGCGATGCTAATCGCGTGCAATTTCCATTTGGACATATCTGTAAAATTACTTCGATCAATAATAATATTGTATATAAAGAAAGGGAAACGAAAGAGTCGGAAGATTATCCTTTACCTTCAACTTTCTCACCTTCAACTCCCACGACAGCTACAGTCAAGGCTAGAGATGTACAGCATACGTTCATCCAAAGCTCGAACTTTTTATAAAACCTCTTCCAAGCTATTAAGCTCTGGAAAAGAAGGAAATATAAAGTTAAAATAGGAACTAAAACGTGATTTATTTTCGTTGTAGCGAAATATATTCATGGTCCACAACATGCATGAATATTTATAAAATTTATGTAAATTGTAGCTGAAAATTGGATTTCGTTGATATTATAGTGAACTTTAATTAAGTAATTAGAATCAGCTAGAAGAAAATATTGAGCAAACCTGAATAAACTCCGAAATATTGATCTGAAAATGTTAATGTGCTGCTGAACTTAATAAAATTGTACTTCACTTTCGCCTTAAGCAATGAAGACTAGCAAAAAAGACTAGCCTGTACACGTCAACCACGTGCGTTGGCTTCTCAGGTTTGTCAACCAGTATAAGCTGAATGTGTTTCGGGGATCTTTCCCAAGTACATTTCTGGTGGGGAGTCTCTTGATGACGATATCTTAATTACTTTTCCAATTTCTAAAGTTGATAAACAGGCTTTGGTGGTCATCCAAGTCTTAATTTTGAAACTCAATTGTTATATAGTGATGAAGTTGGCCTTATAAGATTGTTTTCCTTAAATGTAAGTCTAGAGACTACAATTCAGTATTTTACCCAATCGTTAGAAATTCTGGATCAAGAACTACTTGAAAAAAAGCTAAGGAACCCAACATTTAAAGCCTGAGTCAGGTTAGTAGAACATTGATGCCTTGATGGCCACATATAATTGGGCTACAGTTTTTTCCATTATTATTGAGTGAGTGGTGAGAACAGAATGCACTGTTAAAGCACTTTTAAGAGGTAATTATTTTTTTGCAACATTTTGAGTGGCCTGTGGATGCAAAGACATCAGGTCTTACTTTGGGACTTGCTGCTGTTTTTTTTTTTTGTTTTGGTATGAAAAAATGGTCTTTTTTGTAAAATCACGGCAAAATTTTGTCATATTGAAAACCATAGAAATAGCTCTTCTGAAAGGTAGACCAAATTTAAAATTATCAATTTTGTTATGGAAAAAAATTCAATTCAGAAAAAAATGCAAATTTTATGAAGATTTCTTTAAGAGGTTTGGGGGAGGGGGATGGGTTTTATATCATTTTGAATATATTATTGATTGTCCAGGCATTGAGCTTGAAATTCTCTGATGTGTGAAGATTCGGAAAGGTACAGATTTGGCATTTCCTTCTTTTTTTGCTACATTTTTAGCTAAAAATTTGGGCTTAAAATTGGCTACAACATTTTTAAAATTACAAAAAAAAAGTGCAGCAAAAAAATATAAAAAAAAATTGTTTGAAATTTTTCAATTTTTTCCTATACAAGCTTTTCCACCCCCTTTCAACTTCTTATAGGACTTAAAGAAGCTACGACCCCCAAAAAGTATTTCACTGATTATATCAGAGATCATTTATAAAATAAAATTTATCAATAAAATTTATCATAAAAATATTATTTCCAATACCACTCATTTTGCCACCCCTTTTCGCTCCCTTAGGAGTTGAATTTTTTTTAGTTTCATTCACCCTCATAATACCGTGGGGTCACTGAAGACCCCATATAAGATTTACGATTAAATATCCTTCGACGGGTCGATGGCCGCAGTGGTTAGGCGGCTGACTATTGTTGTGAGAGGACGATAGGTGCCCGGGGTTCAATTCTCTGGAGGGACGGTGACATTTTTTCAGAGAGTTTAATCCCGGATCGACTTGGGAGCAAAGTGATTAACAGCGCGGCATCATAAAAGGCGATATGATGCTGTCACAAAGCCAATTCACACACAAAAAGTACACCGCGAGAGTTGCAGTGATAGCCAGAGAAGCGATACAGTTTACGGAGTCACTGCAACTAAGCACCCACCACATTATTAAAAAGAAAAAAAAGATTATTGTTAAAATTTTCAAAGAAATGTACTTTTGACATGGGGATGTTTTTAATATTTTACCAACGTAGAATTTTATTTTAGTAGAATTTTACGCCTTACTTTGAACATACTAGTTTAATAGAAAAATAAATTTCAACAACTCATTGCATGAAATAGTTTTTCATAACTTCCTGAGTTAAAAAGCTTTTGGGGTCACAGGTGACCCTTCCGGTATTACTTGACCCTAAACAGTTTTGGTATTATGAGGGTTAACTGCATCGAAGAGCATGAACACCAAATTTCAAGTAAAATTGGCCATATTTCCCTCTATACACATTTTTCCATTTCGTTTTATTTAATTAAACGTTAAGTAAGAATGCACCAACGTGCATCAAAATAGGCGAACAAGTTGCCAAGAAATTATTCTGAAAATTCGGAAAACCACACCAACAACGTTGAAGGGCAGGATGGCCAACTAAAAATGTCGCTCGGCCATATCTCAGGACAGTTTTAGACTACAGCTTTGGGAAAAAAATATTATTGACTAAAGTGACCCCGAGAAACATCTGGAAATTATTTAGAAAAGTGTAGGATGACCGCTAGAGGGCGTAACTGATCATTCTTAGTTGACCACCCGGTATGTACATAGCAAACGGATGGTGGCACAGCCGGCAGATGTGCTGGCTCTCAATTGAATGCAGCTAAGAACAGTGATGAGTCTGTTAACAGGAAACGGCTGTCAAACACAAAATTTGCATCTTTAAGGATGAGCACAGTCTACAGATTATCGTTGAATCCGTTGCATTAGAACGGTGGACACTGCCATTGTTGGGAGCAAAAAACCCACTGACATGATTGTCGGAAAAAGATGTTTAAGGGGATGAAGTGATAAAACTCTGACCATAGCATGATTTTTAATTTTTTTCTATGGAAACTATGTCACCCTCCTTTGACCTTCCTTCATCCCCCTAAAGCCGAAGTATGTATTTCATTAATTATGTCAAAGAGCTTTAACACCAAGTTATAAAAATATTATTTCTCATACATATGCTCTCCTTAGAATTTGGAAAAAGACCCTTCTTAAATGACAGCTATTTAATCAAAGAAGTCACAATATTCTTGTTCTTCAATCAATTAGTAATGAAATCTGAAACGAAGTATAACAACTGAAAAGAAAAGGAAAACAAAGAAACCAGTTTATCACTAAAGAAATGGAAAAAATATCTTTAAAAAAATTGAAGAAAATTGGACAGGCAAAAAACAAATGAAAGGAGTTCTAAGTGTAGGTTTAAGTATGCTAGCAAAATTTCACACATTCTTCTCTCTTATGTCATCATTCCTAATCTTATCCGTCCTTGTTTTGCCCATTATTGTTCACAAATTTCCACCGCAATATCGTCATTATTGGTATCATTATTGTTTTCACTTCGTTCTCCATTGTAAAATATTAGTTTTTCCACGTGATATCTTTTAGATATCGAAGAAACCTTTGCTGCCTTATACAGGGTGTTTCTGAATTGATTTGAAAGATTTCCAATGGTGATTCATATAACTTTTTGTTCAACACACTTTTCCTTCCAAGTTACAGCCCTTTAAAATTAAGTAAAAAGAATTGTTTTTATTTAATTTATCCACTTTGGAAAAATTTAGAAGAATGAAATAATAAAACTATTTGTCATATGACTTCATTTGACAGCAGCTTACTTGAGTTTTTTTTTTTAAATAAATAATAACCTCTTTGTGAATTTATGGGAAATGAGTCTGAGCAGTATTTTATTTTTTTGTGATCAAACTAACAATTTTATGACATAAAAAAGTTGCAGATTGAGTCTGTCTTTTTAAATCAATTTTTTAAATAGGAAAATATAGGCGCATTAAAAAGTTCTGATGCAAAATATTATAGGGGTTGTTTTTTTCAGCCCCTTGTGATTACATCTTAGGGTAATAAAAATACTCAAAAACTGCCATTTTATTAGCATCAGTTATCTGCCAAATTTCATTCTTCTACATTTTTTCCAAAATGGATATATTAAATAAAAAGAATTTTTTTTACCTAAATTTAAAGGGCTGTAACTTGGAGGGAAAAGGGTGTTGAACAAAAAGTTATATGAAAGACCCCCCTAAATTTTTGCTAAAGAATCACCCTTTGAAATCTTTCGTATCAATTCAGAAACACCCTGTATACTTCTAATTTGTTACGTATTTCTAGTATTTCTGCAGATATTTGCATGTTATATCTTTCAGCCGTTTTCTGTCAACTATATTTCCAGTTTTCCGAGGTTCTGTGAGAGTCTGATTCTTGAATCGTAAACAACGTTTGATGACTTTAAAGGAAGAAGCAACAAAATTTAGATTTAGACTTTTTTATATCTACAGGATGGGGCACCACATATTTAAAATCTTCTTGTTGGAGCATGTAGAGGTCTATTAGGAGCACGTTCTAAAATTATTTTGAAATATACAGGGTGTCCCAAAAGAAAGTTACACATCAAAGTTATCAAAATTTAAATGGAACACCATTTTAGTATATTGTTGCATATTTCGATGACGAAGACTATACCTAAGGTGCAATATTTTTTGAGATATTTAACAAATTTTTGAAAATGTAGATCAATATTTAGAATGAGTTTCACTAGCACAACCATTAACCACAAATTATACAGAATGGCTACCATTAATGCTGAATAACTTGCATATTTTAAATAGAACACCCTGTATCTAACATCGTCAATCAATTTTAATTTTATTTCTCTTTTAGGTGTTATTAAGATTCCTTATCTCTTATTATAGTTTCTTTGTGAAAATCAATTTAATGGTTTAATTGACAATTATCAACTAAAAATTTGGTTAAATCAAGGTAGCTTTGACATGATGATAATAATGTCAGATATTAGGCAGTGGTGCATTGGATACCACCCTATATATTACTGCGAAGGAATTGCATCATATCATTTTAGTTTTAATAAAAAAGAAAAGGAGAAAGAAAAGGAGGGACTAAAGGAAGTATAACTTGCTCCGAGCTGTTTGGATCCATTCCAAATAGCCTAGTCTACATCTTAAATATAGATTAAGCAGCTATTAGGATAATTTATTACGACGACCCCCTATAGTATCATAATATGTCATTTTTCACTGCAAACATAACTCACCTGTATAATCGCGTGTGTTAGTAATCCTGCCGCCAAAACAGCAAGGATATATCGGGCAATTTCTGGAATCACCCTCACGTTTTTAATACGATGTATTACTATGAAAACATACGCTGATAACGTGAGCACAAAGAACGTGTACATAATTATGAGCAAATAAAAGAACCATTTAACTTTCGTCCATTTTAATCGGAGAAATGTTTCTGGAACATAGAACAAGATTTGATTCATATTTCGATATTTAAACAAAAATAATTCTTATACCGACTAAAGGATGTTCTAATATTTCGATATGTTCCTGTTGATGCGCTGCATTAATAATGTTATAAACCATATTTGTTTGGGAATCATTCCCGGTACGACAAAGGATACTAAAATCTACGAGAATTGATTGGAAGGAGAAAATAAATGACAGAAATATATTACAATTACCCAAACTGATTTGTTCATCTTTATCCTTGATAATCCCACTATCCAAGATCTCCTTTAAAAACTGAACCGGATTATCAACTCGTGTAAAGATGATATCCAAGACCGAATCTTTATTCGTCGTCGTGATAATAGTCATGTCGGCCCCCTTTAACGCAAGAAGTTTTAAACATTCTTTAAATCCGGAATAAGCGGCCCTGTACGCCGGCGTCCTTCCGCATTTATCTCGCTTGTTGATGTAATTAAATGTAATTCTTTTATCGTCCAAGAAATACGTCAAAATTTCGACGAGATTATTAGCGGCGGCTTCGTGTAATTCGGTATCTCCGCAAGGACCTTCTGTTATCCACGCACCGGCTTTTAATAAGCATTTCGTCGCTTTCGTGCTTTTTAATATCACAGCGTGGAATAGGACCGTTGTGCCTTTAGAAAATAAATGAATAAAATTAATTAGGAGCTCTCATTGATATAGAATTTAAATTGAAATAGTTTCGAGATTGTATCGATGTTTAATTATCGTTAAAGCACACGAGTTATTTAGTATATTGCTATTAAACTACGAACAAACTTGGGATTATTTTTTTTAATTTGCTCTTAAATTAATACTTCGACACAGAAACTATTTCAAAAGGATGCGGACTAAAGTTCGATAGCGTAGAAATCGTGCAATTAATCTCCTTCACTATTTTAAATTCTGAAACAGGTTTCTATTTAAATAGATCCTTTGAAGTCCACATCAAATCTCTAGCTAATTAATTTTGCAGTTAGTTTTTGAAAATTTAATCTAAGATTAAAATACCTTAACATTTTTTAGTAAAATATCCGTCTAGTCAGTCTAAAAATTGCAAGCCCAGTTCGGAGAAACCACCCTCTCATGGTCAAGATTGAAGGTTTGGTGCAACGAATACAAACAAAGCCCTGAACATGTTCCGAATCAATCGCATCCCTGCCGTCCTCACACCATCAGTGTGACTAATGAAAACACTTCACGGGTTCGTGAGCTTATCGAATTCAGAGTGCTTCAAATTTTGGAAGAACTTGCGACGTGTCCAAACAATCATCATAAAGCAATTGGGTTTCGGAAAAAATCTCAGCACGCTTCGAATTTGTTTTGAAGATGAAGGAGAAGCTCTTAGACGTAAAATGGTTGCATCACTACAGCCTCGAATCAAAGCCCATGTTTGATAGAAGAAAGAAGAAAACCCCATGAAAGCCAAAATTCGATTGTCTACACTGGAAGTATTGGCCACGATTTGTTGGGAATGAATCAACGCAATCTACTATTTCGATCAAGATGGTCACATCCTACACAGCAGCTGCAATGCAGCAGAAACTGGTGGAAATGAACTTGATCAGTGCGATTTTCATGTGTTTGAACCTCTCACAAAGAAATTCTCCTCGTATTGTACTACAGTATTTCGTTGTTAACATCGTGAACGAGCTGTCATTAAATGTCATTCGCTGTACAATTATCCTTGAAAGGACTTTTACGTCATTATTTTAACATGTGTGGTAAATTGTCTGGCGAACATGCTTTAGCACATGTTGAAAGTGGTTTAAAGCTGGCGATTTCGACTTGGATGACAATTTAAAGATAATGAGTTGAAGGCATGACTTAATGAAGAGCAAAGTCGAACACTTCAAGACTTGTCTACATCATTGGGAGTTGATTTATCAACCGTAAGAAAATGTCTTAAAACATTTAGGCATAATCCAGAAGGAAGGACGTTGGGTTCCATATGAATTGAAACCATGGCATCTTTTTGTGACCAACAGACGAATTCACATCATGTCCGATAGCCAAGCGGCATTGAAGGCGTTATTAAGCCGGAAGGTGTCGTCCAGGCTGGTGACGGAATGCCTCGACGAACTGGTGAAACTGTCGAACCGGAACAAGGTTTGGTTGACTTGGATACCGGGCCATCAGGGGATAGAGGGCAACGCAAGGGCTGACGAACTCGCGAAGAGAGGGTCAGAGATGGAAATGTACGGCCCAGAACCTTTCTTCGGGGTCACAAGGCAAATAGGAGACTGGGTTCGTACGAAACAGCAGGAATACTGGAGAGCCTCACCCGCTATAGTACATGGCAAAAGCTTTATAGGGAACCCATGCAGGAAAAGAGCTAGAGAACTACTACATCTTAGTAGGAAACAGCTCTGCATCGTAACGGGACTAATGACCGGACATGCTGCGGTGAAAGAATCGGAGTGTTTGACGCGGACACAAAGTGCTAACCGGAGACAGCCGATCACATACTACGCGACTGCGAGGCACTAGATCGCAGAAGGCAGAATCTATTTGGGATAACGAAAGGAGACCCAGAGATATACCTTACCCACTCGGTTAGGGACCTGTACAGGTTAGTGGAGGGGACTACCGTGCTAGAGTGGGTGACTTGAACAAACAGATGTGGCACAATAAGCCTGATGGCTGCGGTGCCTACCGGTGACTATAGGTCGGACGGATCTGACGGGAAAAAAAGGCATCTTTTTTGGCATGTGAACTGCTGATTCAACGGACGAAATTCGGCGATGAAAAATGGATCCACGACCAACCATCAGCATAAGTCACAAAGCCAAATATCCATGGGTCTAAGCTCCCGCACTGTATTTGGTGGGATCAGTGCTGCAATCGAATGAAACCATAACTGGGGATCGCTACCGATTGCTCGTCCACACGTCGCAAGAACGGTGCAAACATATTTGGAAACACTTAATTATTACCAATTGTTTCGTTGGATGGCTCATAGCTTGTCTGATCAGAAGTTCACTTCTTACGAAGATTCGTCGATCAAAGTCGATGCGTTCTTCCGACCCGGTATTCGTGTCCGAATGATGGTCAAAAACTATAGAATGCGATGGGCAATACTTCCATTAAGGGATTATTTTATTTTCATTTAAAATAATTTTTTTTTCATTAAAAAATCGCTATGAATTAATTCCCAATACAATAAATAATTTGTAGAAATGTAGCTGTTTCTTATCAAATAAATTTTGTTTTCACAAAAGAATCCACCCTCGTATATTGTGCTCCATCGAATTACAGACTTATTCCGTGCTTATCACGCTATCGAAGAGAATCATATCTTCATATCATCATATCCACACGGTTAAAGGCCTTAGAAAGATCACAATGAAATCGGTCTGTAATTAGACATTGACTCCAGATCGCCCTTTTTTGGAACAGGTACAAGTTTAGAAATTTTCAACCTATCAGATAACACACAAGATTCCAAGCACAGGTTAATAAAGTGTGTTAGAGGGAATGCTATAACGCGTTCTCGAAACACGTGTCCCGAGTAATCAATCAAAGTTGTGGCGTTTGGTGATACTGATGTTATATCTGACTGGTGACGGACAGGAGATCTGCAGAGGGCAGCTTTAGATGACCTCAACAGGCTAATTTCAAAATCTATAGAAGACAAAGAGATAGCCGTAGCGACTTTCCTGGATATAGAGGGGGCATTTAACAATGCCACCACAAACTCAATTATCGAGGCTTCAAGGAGAAAAGGAGTTGCGCCGAAGCTTCTGCAGTGGATAGGAGCCAGCCTGGAAAGGAGGATAATTACATTCACGATTGGTGAGGCTACCATCGAAGCGGAGGCGGGAGGAGGCTGCCCGCAGGGTGGGGTGTTATCTCCTCTTCTGTGGGCCGCTCTCGTTGACGACCTAATCCGAAAACTGACCAGAAAGGGCTTTTACTGCCTGGGATATGCTGACGACCTAACAATAGTCGTTAGAGGGCGATTTCCGAAAGTTCTGATGGAACAGACGCAAAGAGCTCTAAACACGGTGGACAGCTGGTGCAAACAAGAACGGCTAGTAGTCAATGCTCAGAAAACACAAGTTAGTTCCGCAAGTGCTGACTCAAAGCTGGTTTGGGACTGCGTAAGAGCCCTAAATGAGGTGGGCACCCTAAGGAAAATTACTTTGGCCTAGCTCCCCAGCCACATGGGAGTGAAGGGAAACGAGGCGGCCGATGAGCTGGCCAGACGAGGCTCGTCAAGGCCTTTCATAGGAGCGGCCCCTTCCTTCGGCATTACCAAATCACAAATTAAGAGGTCCATCTACGAATGGTTACAAAACAAGTCCAAGGAATGGTGGGAAAGATCGCCAGGACGAAGAGAGGCTAAGGAGTTCCTAAGGGAATTATTGAAGACCTACTGAGTAAAGACAGGAAGACTGTCAAAATGATAGTAAGTCTGATGACCGGTCATTGTCAAGAGGAAGAAGAAACCCCAGTTCATGTTTTGTGCCACTGTGACGGCCTAGCGAGGACAAGGTTTCTAGCAATGGGGGTAGAGAACCCCACAGCCAACGGCTACACAAAAGAGCCGCTCTCAAAAATGATAAAAGTCTGATTAAGAAGGCGAAACTAGAGAGCGTTCTCTAAGGTAAAGGGGATCACAATAGACCTGTAAAGGTCGCGGTGAAACAGGATAGGGAGTGCCGCGAGGGATCAATCTTAGACCTTTCTTGTTTGTAATTTTTATTAACGATTTACCGGGAAATATAAATTGAAAACAACGTTACAAAATCAACCAATATTACGTAATATACTAGTTTCAAATTTCAGTTTACTTTAACGGATGAGCAAATAACAAACATCAGATCTCCAGTTAGACGAATCCCTCTAAAATCAATACTCTAACGTCTAGTTTATACCGATTTAACTGAATAAAACGAACAGCTTAGACGCTTAGACCCCCCGATTTAGACGCGAAGTAAATGGGGGTCTATTTTCGAAATGTTGTACGGCATACAAACGCGCCTACGCGACGATAAGGATCGACAATTATCGAGTCAACAGCTTCAGCCGGAGTAATCCGGAGACGATGTCCTTTCACGTATCGACACCCATTTCGCGCAGTAATGAAGAGAGAATAATTTGTTATCCTTTATTATATCTAGTACATACCTGTCAATATGTTCTTCTTCGTAACATCGGCTCCTTTTTCGACCAGGATCTTAACGATGCTCTCGAACGTGTTCCTGTTCCCTATGCAACCGGCTAGTAATAAAGGGGTGATGCCTTTGGTGTCTTCCGCATTGACATCGGCTGAGTTTTCAATTAATAATCTCACGATTTCTACGTGGCCCGCTTTCGCCGCTAGATGGAGCGGTGTCCTACCCCATATATCAGGAGGTGTTAACTATGAATGAAATATGGACTTAAGAACTTAAGAAGAAATAAACAAAAATTATGATTACCGCCATAAACAATCGATTCCATTTCCAATAATTATCCCCGGATCTCCTGACGCGACGTCCCTCGCTATATTTAAATTTACATTCGGTACAAGCTCCGGATTCCAAGAGCAGCCGTACCAATTCGGTGTTTCCGTTACTGGCCGCGTAATGGAGTGGTGTCCTACCAAGTTGGTCTTCGGCGTTGACGTAATGCCTGCCGTACCTCGTCGCTAGCTCCCTTAAACTCGTCGTAAGACCGATCTTAGTGAAGGCGGACCCTACCTGATGAACAGATTACTTTGTTGCATTCAGAGCGAAGCTGCTGTCCGTGCGTACTTTATCTTTTAATTAAATCATTTTGTTAGGCTCCGAGCTCAGTTTTTCGCTCTAACGAACTATATATATAAGCAAGGGAGACTAGATAATCGCCGATACGACTGTGTCCGCGAAAGGGAGACGAAATATGTTTATTAAATAAATATTACTGATCAGAGTTAAAAACAACCGTATCGTGTATCCTAAATAATATTTTAATTACAGGAATTTAACGCGTTGAATGTTTGAAAATAATGTTTTTAATATAATACGCATATGTATTTAGTAGAACGCTAAATAAATTCTAGTTTAATCGACTGTTGATATAACCATTGAAAAATGATATTTAAATATAAATGTTTAAAACTATAAAATATATAATTTAAATAATATTATTCTACCTGCAATGCGGTTACATCATATGCACCAATCCTACCGTGTTTTAATTCGGGATATAACTCTAAGAAATGATCGACGTCGAATTCTGTGTCTTCCTCGCTGCCCATCTTTAAGGTTGCACAATTAAGAACGAACTGGTAATGTGCAGGATGTGAATGATTAGCCAGGAAATAATTAAGCCGCAGTATATGATTAGGAAACGATAACGAATTCTTTTTGATAATTTTTAAGGAAATTATTATTGTATGCGATCTTGTTAAAACCGAATAAGAATTTCTCTTTTTCATTGTAGGAGACCGGTGTCAATTGTAACAAAATTTACTTATTATTTTTTCTTGAGTTTATCTTGCGTTTTGAAAAGGTAAATTTACTTTCGTAAAATTGTGTACTACATTGGCTACAACTTTTCGGCAATAAATCTTACAAAAATTATGTTATGACAAAGTTAAACAACTTTTTAGGAGTCTTCCACAACTGTTACAACTGACACCTGCTTGGTGTCAATAGTAACAAGGGTGGTGTTAATTGTAACAGTCATCGATAGTGACACAAGTAATTAAGCAGTGTAAATGTGCCCATTTTTTGCACGCTCTGCATTGTAACCAATCTTCTGTGGTCGTAGAATAGGGTTCACAACACACCAAACATAGGGTGTCACTATCTGAAGAATCAGAGGAGTCTTTTTCTACTGGCTCTTTCTTGGTCATTTTCTTTCGTTTGCATCTACTTTTATCCGTTGTCAATCTTGCGGATGTTTTTGTGTTACCTTGGCCGATTTTGCGTTTTACTGCAACTTTTTTTTTTGAATGTTGTTCTGCAATTAAGAGCTTTTCTGGAGAATCTGTCAATATTGCAGTTTTTCGTTTCATTCGGCCGCCTCTTCTAGATTCAGAGTGATTTGCTTTAGGTAATGGCTTCAGGATCTCGGGTGAAATGAATTCAGTCGATCGTGATTGAGGGGAAAACGTACTACTTCTCGCTGTCCATAGCCCTGGTTGCGGCGAAGAAGTAGTAGTTGTGGTCGTCGATGGTTGTGGTTGACTATCATTTAAACTGGCAGCTTTAGTTATTAGTAATTTTGTTTGGTTTTTTTGCTCTCTTGATTCATTTTTACCATATTATCTTCACCACCGGATGGTCGACATCTAATGGTCTGTCAGTTACAGTAGCTGGGAGATAATCGCAATCCTGCCTTGCTTGGTTTTTGAATAGTAGAGACACCAGTCTCGTCAATGTTGTAAATATTGTGTGGTTCAAAACTGTGTCTTTCCATTACAGTTGCCAGTTTATTAAAAAAGTTGGAGACGTTCTCTCGATTGAAATTCATAGAGCGTGCAAGGCTGGTTGCTTGAGGGGTGCGAAGTGTTAAACGGGGGTTCATCTCAGGAAAGCTGCGAGCCAATCTTCACTAGCCTGTTCTGTATCATTCCATTTTTGAGGATAATTAAGCCTGTTAGCAGATGCAAACTGAAACGCTAGTTTACGAAGATCCTTTGTAGTAAGACCAAAATACAAATAGACAGCTTTTTCACAGTATTTTACTAGCAGTGATTCTTGTTCCATACTAAACACCCTATTGTGAGGATTGTATCCTACATTACGCTGTACGTTGTTTCGTAGAGCATTCACAAATCGATTTAACAATACATGACACATTCCATATTCCTTAGCTATGTTTCTAACAGACTGGTTATTATCAATTACCTTTCTTGCTGCTTCTTCATAAATAATTTTAGGGATCAGTCCCCTTTAGGTGTCAATTGTAACACGTTACAATCGACACCATAGCACGTGTTACAATCGACACCCCATAACCTCGAAATATACTGTTTACATTTCTGAGTTTTTTGGACAAAACAACGAACCACTGCTCACTGAAAAATAAAGCTAAAACTACAATAAAGCCAACCCTTTTCTGGCATCTCAGATATTTACTTTTTCAGTGGTTTGGCCTAGTAAAAGAGCGGCGTGCTCAGAAGACGCACACTAACTGAATGACAGATAACCGTATAGCTTTCTGCTCTACCTCTCACTCGTATTTCACTATAATTTAAAGAGATGCCACTGTTATCGGGCGTGCACTTTCGACACCTGTTACAATTGACACCGGTCTCCCCTACTAACGTTACTTGATACAATTTGTTTAGTACTGTTAATTATTTTGAAATCACTGCAAGAACAACATAGAAAGCTTTCGATGAGTTTGGAAACAAGATCAAATCAGACAATATAAACGCAATAATATCATCAAAAAATAATCAATACTGAAGTGATACCAATTCGAGTTCTTGTAAAATACAAATAGGAAATCGATCTTTTTATTTTATTGACAGCAATACCATCCAGAAAATATTTCATTAAAATTGTTGTTCTAAAATTGTTATATATTTAGAATAATTACAGCTATCGCATCCGCAATTGAAGCACGTACTGAAGCGTTTATAGCTTCTTCTAAATCACTCATATTTTTTTTTCGATTCTTGGAGATGTTACTTTCAAAAACATGCCCGTTGCCAGAATCCAGGAGTAGGTACTTAAATACGGGGTGCGACAGCACAATTTCCTTTTTTTTAAACTAAATAAAACCCATTATACGAATCAGAACATTTTTATTTGTTTTTTTTATATTGTCGGCCCATACCTAAAATTTTGTTTTACATAGTTTTGAAGATGCGGCTTCATTTTCTTGAAAGAACCAGGGACCAATAATTCTAGCTGAGGAAATTGCACATCACACTGTGACTTTAGGTGAATGCAAAGGCCTGTGATGCAATTCTCGAAGATTGGTGTCAACCCATCAGAGCATGTTTTCTTTCTTGATAGATCAACACAAATGAAAATTGGCTTCATCACTAAAAAATCAATAGGGTTCTCAGGAACGACTTCGAGAAGAACCTTGCACGCGTTCATCCGAGAATTGAAATCGCGTTTAGAAAGTTCCTGCACAATCGCCATCTTGTAAGGATGGAAATGAAGAATTCTCCTCACAGAACAATCGGAAAGTCCCAAGGGCAGACACATGTTTCCGTGATGATCACAACATTGAAGCTCTCACTGCTTCAATGTCTTCAGGTGATCTAATGGGTTGAGGAATTCCAGTTCTTCGTTTTGTCGCAAACTTGCAGTTTGTCTGAACGTAGTGAGCCACCGAACAATTGATTTCCGGTCCGGGATAGAGGCCAAGTTGTGCTGCCTCACCATGTATAATGGAAAGAACACAGAGGAACAAGCTTTTGCGTGTGGCATCCTCTTATAAAACTCTATCCTTAGTGGCGCTTCCAGGTGTTAGAGCTCATGGTTAATAAAAGCAAGTACCTTTACATACAATAGGCATGAAGACTATAAACAAGTCAGAGCGATAACATTAAGCGATTAGCAGAGAAAATGGGAGATGAAAAGGCATCAATGAATGGATAACATGTAGACATTGGAAAATAGGATTTTTTTAACACAAGTCTTGTTTGGGCGTGGGTCCTACCGTGCGCTTACTAAACGCATATTTTCGAGTGCCTCCACTGAGTTGTATCCTAAGCAAAAGCTTTTGGAATGCTAGGTTGCTCAATGCTCAGTTTAGGAGAAAGGAAAAAGTCACAGGGACTGAGTTCAGGTAAATAGGCTGGGGAACCACAGGAATGCCTTTTGTGGTCAAAAATTCTGTTATGGAGATGGAACGTTGTCATATTGAAACATCCATTTGTCTGCAATGTCTGGAGTCACACAAATTATCCATTTTCTGAACCTTTCAAGGACGTCTTTATAAAGAACTTGGTTGACAGTTTATCTTAGAGGAACAAATTCGTTATGGACGATCCCCTCCTGTCAAGAAAAAAAAACAAATCAGCATTGATTTAATCTTCAAGGAGAGTTGGCAGTATGTCACTTTTGACTTTGCTTTTTGGTCTGAGGATCGTATTCCAAAATCCATGATTGTGATCACACGACTAAAGAAATCCTACTCATTAGCGATTCTGCCAAGAAGATCAAGGAATTTGTTTTTTCGAATGTACTGTTCTGCTCAGTTGTGAGGTTTTTCGGCACAATTTTGGCACAGACCTTTCCATGTGCAAATGTTTAGTCAAAATTTGATGAACGGTAAATTTGTTCAAATTTAATTGTTTACTCCACATTCTTAATGTTAGAGGGAGGTTTTAGAAGTTGAAGGCATCTCTGAACGGTGTTCATCTTCAACGTGTTCTCTGCCTTCCAAAAATGATTTGTGCAAGCAAAAAACGAGCTCAGGATAAAGAATATTTCCCATAGGCACGTTTAAACTTTTCATACGTCACACTTTTGCCGATTCTCCAAGCTTAACACAAAATTTAATGGCACTTCACTATCTAATAGCACTCACAAAAATCACGTCATCAACGGAACGAGTTGAAGCTTGCACTGAGCTATTGGAGAGCACTAATACACGAGGTCTATCAAGGGCAACGGTGCTGCGTTGCCAGATCACTGGCAGTGTTGCCAGTCTCATTACTTTTCTGCCACACCTCGTATTTTCTCAGTTACAATCATTTTAAAGAGTGAGAGAAACTAGTTATATAAATTTGACAGATGTCAAAAATATTTCAACGCTCACACCGTTATAATTAAAATTAATTCGACAGTTTAAAAGCTGTGTCGGAGTGTGGCGTAGTATTTTAATTACTACGCCTAAACAAATATCAGATCAGCAGAATATGTATGCTTTAATAATTTGACACCTGTTAGAAAGATTATAACTGCAAAAGACAATAAAAAGGAGAAAAAAATTGTTAATATAAGGAGATTTTGTAGCGGTTAGTAACATGCGCGTTAGTTTGGCATAAAATTCAATTGACAAATCAATTTGACTTCTTACTCCTGGAGAAGTCAACCTTAAAACGTCACATTGACGTTTCTATTGCCGTTGCAATGTGACCAACTTAAAATAAATTCGCTTAAATCTCTCATTTCTCTCACGTAACTACGAGTACAATAGTGCCGTAATAGACCTTATAACAACACTAGTGAAATAAAAGGTATGGTTAGAGTACTTTTTGTTGGTGAGGAGAAACCGATTGGCGCGGGGGATGGGTTCATTGTGCCCCAGTAGTGTTGGGCGCGACTTAAACCTCTCCGTTGCCTTCCTTGGCATCCGGGAAGCATAACGTCAGGATGCCAACTTCATATTTACATTTCGTGAAAGCAATGCCAATTTTCCTCTGATTCCAGCATTTCTGGAATCAGAGTTTAAAGAGTGTCAGGACACAGCCCAAAATCTTGCGTGCCCCTTTCCATTTTACACAGATGGACACCGTATGTTCTACAGCAGAGATTCTCAAAGTGGTGGAAATTGACCCCTTGGGGTCGACATAAACGAAACCTGACTTTTGGGGGGGTCGAAGAAGTCAGAACATCGAGCCCTATTAATTAAAACGTTCTTAGACTAATATTTTAATAGAACAACAGAAATGCTTCAAGACGATGCTATTTTATCATATGTTACTCATTTGGACGTATTACACAAGGATTTTACTAAGAAGTTTGAGGATCTCTTAAATTAATTAATTAATTCCTCAATGGATAATAAATCCATACAATATCACAGCCAATTTGACAATGCAAGAAGAGTTGATCACCATCAGCACAGACGAAGAGCTTAAGAAACCAAGCAAGTTCAACCAAAGCTATCAGAAGTTTTAGTTGCAGCGCAATTGAAACACAGTATCCTGCATGTGGAAAAATACCTTATCGCTTTTCCATCATCATACCTAGTGGAAAAAAGGCTGGAAAAGGGGTGGAAAAAACAAAGAAGTCATTTGAAAATCAACGAACGCGAAGATTTAAGGCTGCAACTCATCAATATTGATCCAGATATAACTAGATTGGTAGAAAGTCACCTAGTTCATCCATCACACTGATTTTTTTTAATTTTTTTATCTTTACTTTGCCATTTTAATGTTTGACATTTTGCTGATCATGCTGTTAGCTTCTTCAGAAGGTAATTTATCTTGTCATCTTCTTGAAATAATCAATAATTTTTAAGATGTTTGTACCAAAGTGTTGAACAAATAGTACATTCACACCATTGATACGAGGGAGCGTTTTTATATTCGCGGAGTGGAGGATAAGGGGTGGAAATAAAAAAAAACCAAATTATTTTTCTTTTTCAATATATTCACCTGCAAGGCGGATACATTTTTCACATCTTTCAATTAATTTATTTATACCCTCATAAAAAATTGATTTCTCTTTATCTGCAAAATACGCCGAAACTGCCTTGACTTCATCATCGGCAGTACATTTTTTACCCCGCAGCTCTCCACAGGTAATAATCACTCGGTGCCAGGTCTGCGCTGTAGGGTGGGTGATTCACAATTTCGAAGCCCACCTTATGCAGGGCAGCTATCGCAACGCGGCTCTTGTGGACGGGCGCGTTGTCGTGCAAAAGCAGCACACCTTTCGTCAATTTTCCCCGTCTTTTCTCTTTAATGGCTTCTTTTAGTCGCGTTAATATTGAAGCGTAATATTCTCCGGTTATAGAAACACCTTTATCTTTATAATCAATCAACAATATTCCTTCCGAGTCCCAAAACACCGTTGCCATGAGTTTTCCATCTGATTGTGACACTTTAAATTTCTTGGGAGGTGCTGTGCCCTTTTTATGCCACTGCATGGAGTCTTGTTTGGACTCAGGTTCATAATGATGAACCTGATGAACAATTCGACTCAATACACCATCCTTGTCTTCATTACAGAGGTCCAAAAATGCACGCGAACACTCTACGCGCTGTTGTTTTTGCGGCGGCGTGAGCATTCTCGGCACCCATCTTGCGCTGACCTTAGCCATGCCGAGATGATCGTGTAGGATTTTAAAAATTGTTGTATCGGATACTCCAAGCATTTCTGCGAGTTGTTTCTTCTTTAGTCGAGCATCTTCGAGTACAATTTTTTCAACTTTTTGGATAAGTGCTGGGGCGTGGTCACCTCAATGCTCCTGCCCGGCCTCGGGTCGTCTTCCTTGTTTAAATAAACTATGCCACTTGTACACCATGCTGGTTTTTCCTGGACAAGAGTCGCTGTAAACCAATGACATCTCATTCATTACGGTCGCGACTGATTTTCCTTGCCTGGTAAGGAACTTTATAACGGCACGATATTCGATTTTTTCCATATTTCACTTTTCACTCCTGATTATGTTACTTGGTTGACGATAGCTCAAAGACTAACTGTCTAATCGGTGGTCCTTCTTGTTCGCTGCTAAGGCCGAACTTTTATTCATAGGCCCTTTATTCGTCGTGTGAAAGGCTTCGTTCTAGCCTGGAGAGTGATTAGTAATATTTTACTTCCGGTGATTATAAAATGTGGAGAGGATTAAGCATCATCGAAGCTTAGGCATCTTCTACTGCTAGGGCTCTTCTAACGTGGGTTCTAGGTGGAGGTCTGTCCGGGTCGAGTTCCGCAAGGTGGCCAATAAGAGGATTTTCTGATCTTCTGATCCCTTCGAGGGTTCCGTTCGCAAGGTGTAGCGCATGTTGCTTAAGTGTGTCAACACCGAGATCTTCGCGTAACTGCGTGTTTCTCACGAACCACGGCGCACCGGTAATTAGCCGTAGGGTGCGACTCTAACCTCTGAAAGTGAGTTTTGGCCATGCTGGACCACGTGAGGGCTCCGTATGTTATGATTGGCCTCATGAAAGAAAAATATATCAATATCTTGATCCTCAGAGACAGCGTGGATTTAGGACACAGCAACGGATATAGACAGGTTGATTGTATTTTCTATATGTTGTTTAAAAATCATGCGGGAATCAAGCCTCATACCCAAGTAGACTACCGACGGACTCCATGGCAGTCTGAAACCTCCCACCATGATGTTGTCGGGGGGAGGACGAGTTCTTCTGGTGAATCTCACTGCGACGCATTTGGAGTTATTGATTTTGAGCCGCCATCTTGTTGCCCATTGCAAAATGTCGTCCAGCGAGTGCTGTAATCTGCGCCGCAGTAAGTCTTCATCTCTAGAGGCTGTAAAGATGGCCGTGAGGTCGCTCATGAAGATCTTGGGCCCAGCAATGATCCTTGCGGTACTCCCGCCTCCATTGATCTCAACGATGAAATGTCCGAGCCGTATCGAGTCGCGAAGGTTCTCTCAGAAAGATATGACTGGACCAGCCTCACCAAATTAGGATTTACCCCCCCGAGAAGGCATCTTAAAAATCAGACCCGGATGCCACACAGTGTCAAATGCTCGAGCGATGTCCAAGAACACCGCCCCTAGAGTCTCTCTCCTCTCAAAGGCGTCGCGAATGGCCTCAGTCATTCTAAACAACTGGTGTTCGGTAGAGTGACCCTCCCGAAAACCAAATTGTTCGTCCTGGAGGATTTCCTGAACGAAGATTTCCTCCTTGAGCCGACTTAGGATGATTGTCTCTGCGATTTTTGCGACGCTCGATATAGGCCTATAATTCTGAGGAAAGAGAGGGTCTTTTCCAGGTTTGGGTATGGACACCACAATAGAGCTCTTCCAAATGTTAGGGAAGTAACTGTCTAATAACAATGAAACTTCATTTTTATACTAATTATGAGTCGCTGCACAGGCCACGCCCCCAATGCGCCTAATCACCCCCCTACAACCCGCTCATTCCGCGAATATAAAAACGCTCCCTGGTATATTATTGAAATTAAACTGTTTTTAAACTATCATCTAAATATTCCTATTCGCCAGTTCTTTCAGGAATTTTATCGTCCATTCGCGTTCTCGTTTACAATTCATAGTTTTACGAGCAAAGAATTTCAGCCAAAACGTAGTTTGGAAAGTACAAGTCTAATAAATAAACTTTTGAAATAACTTCCTTGAACTCTTACATTGCAGCTTTACCTATTCACACAGGATGTTTCTTCTTAACACTGCTTCATGTTTCATTATCTTTTTTCGGCAGAACCATTTTTAATTTTAATTCTAACAAAAGTAATAGTAAATATTTAACATCGAAACCATCTCTATGGTGAGTGTAGTCCTATAGAAATATTAAGTCGATTTTCAAATTAATTAACATAAGTACATATATAGTATATACTTTAGAAAAGCGTGTTTTAACACGTAGCACTCGCATAAAAATCCTACGGGCGCAACCTAAGTAACAATTTAAATTTGAAACTTAATTGAATCTGAACATTGTAATGAAATTACCCTTCCGAAGGTAATAGCGAACAGTAAAACGGAAGAGAACGACGATAAAGAGGAAAGACGTCCGCATCGCTTCTATATGTACTACAATTAAATTTCCTTCCACGTACCGGATAGATTCAGGTCTTAACAACAATATATATATATATATATACATATCTCACGTTATATACTTACTCTCGTGTTTCATATATATGTATATATATATATATATGGATTGGTAATTGTTTCCTCTAACTGCATTCCATGACAAGTCGGGCTGCGATTTATTATATTAAATTCTGTAATTCATCTTCAAGGCGACGTCGTCGACTCCGGATCCGACGCAAATGTTCCGGAGAAATTGTCATACGCAGTGATTTATATCGTTACATACCACACATATACAAACTTGAAATCATATTAATTTACAAAAATTTCTTTTAATAAATTGCAACTTTCTTAAAAGTTTTATTCATTTCTCACTACTACTGTGGATTGCAGCGCTCTCTAAAGTTCATCGGCAAACTTCAATACTCCTGAGAAACGGATGCGATTACCTACGAGCATCGCAGACGATTTATTTACTATCCGCAAGTAAATTCAAACAAAGCCCCAGCATCTATTGTCGAAAGCACGAAAAATTTTTCGTACTTTCTAAACTTGACTTTATTTAGAAACGTCATTAGTCAATTTTGACAGGTAACTAACTAGGTAACTAAGATAATAGATCCAACAGACTAATGAAAATGTCGTTTCGAGAATTTAAATAAAAACTAAAATTGCTTAAAATGCCCTTTACATAGAAGAGGAAATAAAGTTGTACGGAAAAAAAGTTAACTAAGAAGTCGATTAATAAGAAATTAATGCAAGAAAGCAAGCTATAGGGGTTTATATTTAACTAGAAATGGTTGGCAAACCTGCAACAAACTATGTAGGTACTATAAAATGAAAAGCTCCCTCTTGAGGGATACAAGTTTGTTTTTAATAACTTGTTAAAAAGCGTTTTAACGAAAGACCAGGTTTTGAGCGATAAAATTAAATTATCACGATAAAAAAATAGTAGAATGAAAAGGCAGAAACAAGACTGGCATTTAAATATTTCAAACAAATCTTTAAAAGTTGTATAATAAAGTAAAATTGCCAGATATAAGAGTTGGATGTAATATCATATTTAATACTACCAACCTATAGAAATTAACCCCAGAAGACTAATCAGTCGTAGATAGCCGCCTCGCTTACCTCCTTCTAGGATTACACACAAGGTAAATACTGCATATAGCATATAGATTACTATTTTAAACGAGATGACGCAAATCCGGTTAATCCAAGATTGTTAAACGCCATCAGCTGGTAGTTGAGCTTACCAAAATGACATTTAAAAAGATCATGGCTATTGTGTTGTGGAATTGTGGAATAAAGATGGGATCTAGCATATTGATTATCACAAATCGGTTAAATCTATCAACGAAACATACCTACCACATGAAGTACATGAAGTTAGTGGTTATTTTGGCTAGTTTTTTTAAGAACTTTGACATGTTCAAGTCACAATTATCCAATGTTATTTTAAACAAGGAAATTATTATTATAAATATTAATAAAATCGTAGATCCCTGCACACGGACTTTTCATTCAATGTGTACAACAAAGAAATAGCTTGGATGATGTGTTTGGGGAACAAGCAGGTGTAGAAAATAAAAGCGGAAGTGAACCTGAGGATAGAATATAGCGAAGTAGTTCGAGTTCTGAATCAGAATCGGATGAAAAAAAGTTTACAAAAACAAGGACAACGATATCAGGAAGTATCATAACCAACCATCTGCATCCAAAATCTCTGAAACTGAGATTGGAACAAGCAAAAACAGTTTGAGTAGGGAAGTGAACAATATCAGGAAAAAGAAAACGAATGAAAGTTGAATTAGAACCTAGCATAGATGAGATGATCAAAGGAGAATGGTCATCGTTGGCCAACTGTTCCGAAGGTAGTGAAGAGAACATCCAAAAGAAACTGTGCGAGGCTTCCAAGAACATGCGAGAGATACAGAATCACCATTGTGATGTGATGTGTTCCTCTGTTCTTTGTCCGAAGATTTAATCAACGAAATTGCTTAGCATTCAAATAATCAGATTGCTGTAAATGCATTATTTATTTGGACCTGCCCAGCAAGACAATTTTATTTAGACAGAGGCGACACTAATGTGGATACCACATGATTGGAAGTGTGAGGTTAACTTACCAAAGGCCGTATAAGAGCTCATCTCCAACAATGGGAAAGTTAACAGAAAATTTCACCCCAAAACTAAGATAATCGAAAAAAATTATTATTTTTTCAGCTATCAGAGCTAAATCTCTGCTGGAGCTCGACAGAAGAGACTTCAGTACCATCACTGGTCACTGTGGCTCTTTGAGGTATCACCTGAAGAAGATAGGCTAGCTGGATAGCCCCCAAAAACTTCTTCAGATCTTAAAGGTCGCAGTGAAGAGAGTGGCTTACACAACTCACATTTAATCCGATCTAATCTAGACACGAACACAATAAAGAAACAAAACATTTTTAACAACCTGTTTAGCAAAATACTCTGCAAAGTCAAACCACCAACCAGAAACATCTCCAAGACAGAAGAGGACGCACTAAAAGAACTCCGCAACAATAAAGACATCATTATTCTACGTGCCGATAAGGGAAACGCAACAGTAGTAATGACCAGGACAGACTACAATGAGAAAATCAATACCTAATTGGATCCTGAACATTACAAGAAGCTAAGCAGAGACCCTACAGCTAAAATAGAACGTCAGACCAGGAAAACTATCAAAGAGTCAACCATACCGAAGGAAGAACAACGACGTCTACTGCCGTCAGAAACGCAGCCTCCAAGACTATACGGACTACCCAAGATACACAAAACTGGAAACCCTCTACGACCGATTGTGAGCACCTGTGGATCCCCGACTTACGAACTAGCCAGATATGTTGCCAAACAACTACAATAGTACGTGGGATCGACAAGCAGTTTTATAAAGAACTCTGAACATTTTGTGGAGATTCTGCATGAACAAGAAGTAACCAGTGAAGACATACTAGTGAGTTTCGACGTGGAATCGCTCTTTACCAACGTGCCAGTGGAAGAAACCCTAGAACTCATCAGACAACGGTTTATACCACAAGGACTACAAGAGGATATAATTGACCTCGCAAGACTATGTTTAAACACGACCTATTTTCTATGGAATGGAGATTTCTACGAACAGAAAGACGGCGCAGCCATGGGATCACCACTCTCACCAGTCATCGCTAATATTTTTATGGAAACCTTTGTAGAACAAGCCATCAGTTCTAGTGACAAGAAACCGAAATGCTGGTACCGCTACGTGGACGACACATTCGTGATCTGGCCTCACGGTATGGACAATCTACACGCATTCAAGGAACACATCAACAGACAACATGCCAACATCAACATTACGATGGAGTTAGAAGAGAATGGCTGCTTACCTTTTCTGGATGTATTGGTAAAAACGCAACGACAGTGGAAAATTGGGACATGGAGTATACCGCAAGAAGACGCATACGGACCGATATCTACACGCAACCTCACATCATCATCCAAAACAGAAAAGATCCCTGGTCACTACACTACTACATAGAGCGGAAATGATTAGTTATGCTACCAACAAAACCGAGGAAATTCAACAGGTGAAAGATGCACTCCAGAAGAACGGCTACAAACCACAGGACATTCGGAGATTAGCCGGAGCCAAAAAGAAACAGAAGGATGACTCAGAACTAAAGCCAGCAGGATACGCATACCTGCCGTATATTGCTGGAGTCACGGACAGGCTTGGAGAAGAAGAACGTCAACGTCAGGTTAAGCACAGTCAAGAAAATAAAAGAACTGCTTCCATCCAACAAAGACTCCATACCGAGACTACAAGCTAAAGGCATCTACGAACTTCAATGCCAGTGCGGGAAATCGTATATTGGACAAACCGGGCGCAGTATACAGTGCAGAGTGAAAGAGCATCGCAGAGATGTCGAACAGGGAAATACTGGAAAATCTGCAGTAGCTGAACACTACCACACCGAAAGTAGTCACGTAATCGACTACAATGACGTGAAGATACTAGCCAAAAGCAATCACTGGAAATAATGAAGAATCCGAACAACTTCAACCAAGAAGACGGATATAGATTAAGTAAGGTATGGAAGTTAGCGCTGGAGAGCCCGAGGCACCAAGGACCAACGAGGACGCATCCGAGATCATCTAACACGAATCGAGGAGAAGCATCGGACGCGGATCAGAGAACGACAACGGATACGGTTCAGCGGACTGGAACGGATACGCATCACTGGAGCGGAACAGGGACTGGGTATATAACGAGGAGCAGAAGACATCAACATCAGTCTTTAGAGAACTTCTGAAGAAGCTGACAGTATGATCAGCGTAACGTCAAGTTTGTCACAACAACCACGGCAATACCCGAAAGATACATCTTTATAACCTGTTTAGGATTTGACAACAAACGTAGATTACAATTGATATCAGACAATACATTTTTTTTTCTTCTAACAATCTTACTAGCCTTACTTTTAAAGGGTTTTTCAAATATTTTCGCTAAATTACTACTTAATACCCTTTGACTCCGCGAAGGAATTTAGTTTCGCTAATTACTTTACACATACCTTAATTATTGATGTAATAATTTGGTGTGGAATGTAGCTTTCTAATTATTGTTCTTAGAAAAAACAAGTTTTGACTGGCAACATGTGTGTTTGGGTAGCAACATATGACTTATAAATTTGTAATTTTGAAAATATAGATTTGGCAGTACATAAGTAATTATTGACGTAATAATTTTCGGCGTAAGTTCGAATTATAGTTAACTATAAAAGAAGAATTATTACATCAATAATTAAGGTATGTGAAAAGTAATTAGCGAAAGTAAATTCCTTCGCGGGGTCCAAGGTCAAAGTGGCGTGATAATGGGTTTGCTATTCTACTACTAATCAATAATATGGAACCATAATTAGTTTAATTCCCCATCTCCTGGGGCTTACGATTATCATTTTAAACTGAACGATTGATTATTATGTGATAGGTTTCACAAAACACTTGATAAACTTTATAATTTGACTTTTTAACTCTGTGTGGTCGTGAAGTTGGTTCATCCTGATTTTGTTTCGATAATGAAAAAAAATTAATCAACTTTCTCGTTTAATGTAGCCTTCTTTTTTGCTTTCGACTGTATAAATTTACTTCTATACATCTAGAAATGTTATACAATGATGATATCGAAGCAATTTACTTTAATATACTTAATAGACATAAAAATATTCCCAGTGTAGGTATGTATATATTTCCTTTGAGGAATATACCTACGATAGGTAGTTCCGGTAGATATGCTATAATACAATACAAAATACCACCCATCTCATTTGCGGCTTTCATACTTCAGGATATCGAATGCGAGCGAGGGGGTGGAGGGAATAATCCGTCCGTAGCTCGTCTTACTCCACCGTGAATTTCGACTTCGTATCATGATCGTCTTTCGTCAAAACTGAAGTGGTTCAATTCGGCGACTTCGGAAAGTTATTTAAAGCCGAAAACCAAGTCGACGCGTATTTACTTTATCCCCTCGAAACGCTGCCCTCCTTGTTTGTACTCAATATGGAATAGTTGCTCGTGCAAGTACATGAAATAGTTTCAGTTTAACAGCTTCACGGTCACACGACATTAAATTTCGATAATAGTTCTCGATTTTCGCATCGTTTCGAAGATTTATTTCTCTCTCCCTCTCTCTCAGAATTAGTTATAAATTGATAAAATGCGTCCTTTAAGGGAGGAATACTACCTACAATGTATATAATACTGTAACGGTAATATCCTGAGAAATTTCACCGTAATCCTCTCGCCAATAAGATATGTAGTTAAAACCAGAACTATTCGAAGGTAAATTCCATAGTGAATTCCTGTCCTGGAACATCATTTGAATTCTCTCTATGGAAATGTCAACGGTTCGGGGATAGTCACCCCGCGTTAGTTATAGTCAAAGAGTACATATCTCCGTATATACGCATAGTATGTATATAATATGATGATGCGGACATTGGATCTAGTTTACTTTTTGATTAGTTAACTTCCTATACGTCTCGATGCGTTTTACGATTCGATTCACGTTCATGTTTAATCACCTGGATGATCTAGAATGTAGTATGTTTAATGTATATCTGTATGTATACTGTGTATTAATAGATATCTATTGAATTGGCAACAATTATAATTAAAATACATAATAGATATAGTACCTGTCAATTTTTCGATTAAAATTGAAATAACTCGAAAACGGCTAATTTTAGACGCAATCTTTATTAGAGGAAATCGTCTTAAATTTGCTTCAGCAATACGAATCGATAAAAAAAATTAGGTAGTTCCATTTAAAATAACGAAATTGATACGCATTTCCGGTATAACCGGAAGAGATACAAATTTAAAATTATTTTAAATTGAAAGCCCTCATCACTAAATTATCACTTCCAAAATTTCAATTTCCAATCTTATATTTTTATTATTTAAAGTAAATTTTAAAAAACTGAGTGTAAACATCTTTAAGCTACACGAGAGAACACGAATTTAGACGAACGTATCCGATCGTAATGCTTCGGTCGCTTACGTCGGAATCGGCCGATTTTTCCCGGAACGGCAAACGTCAAGGACGAACGCGAGCAACTAGCGCTTAGCGCCTGGCGCCGGGAGTGTCTCTCGGTAGCGTTAGACAGAATTCCGAGAATCGCAATAAAGCTAGCAAGCGGAGGTTTTCTTGGAATTTTTATTTATTTTCTTACAAAAATGTATTCTAGACGATTTTTTTTTTTGGATTCTTTAATTATTAAATGTAGGTAGGTATTAAAATAAAAGCAGCTGCTATAATCTATTTTTAAAGTAGAGAGAGACAAATTTCTGAACATACCTCAGGCCCAAATCACATGCACGAAAATCTTGAGAACAAATTGTACGCGCCAAAATTCAAATAATATTAGCATTTGTGATAGGTACATTTATTAACATTATAACATTTATTTATTACATTTATTGTAAATTTACAGGTTCTGCAAAAATTATATTCAAATATTTATTTATAGAAATGCAAATGTAATAAAAATATTTATCATAAACTTATGAGCTGCTCATATGATGATGATATCGAACTACAATCACAATCTTCACTCTCACTATCCTCCCCAACTCTAATGATGAATGGTTCTATTACATCGTCAATGATTGTATCAAGATCTTCCATAGGAGATTCTTCTTTTATAACATGCTTTATGCATTCTTCTTAGAGAGAACCATCCTTCAAAAACAATCTTCAAACAATAATAAGCCATCTCTTACAAAGCCATCACAACTTCTAATGTTTAACAAAATAAGACGACGTCCTTTACCAGCTGGATTTTTTAATCCAGTTGTAAGTCCTTCGTTAAGGGCTTGTCTACGACTGTGAATCCTTATGTCAGCCTACACTTTCTGTGCTGTACGACCCTCATTCACCCTAGCTTCATCCATCATCGAAAATTGATCTGCTTTGAGCTCTCTTTTTAAGTATCTAGAGGCCATAGCACAATTATATAGATACATCGTCTGCAAATCAATTGTTTCACAGATAGAAGTTAATTTCTATTCTCATCAAAAAAGCAGCCTAAAAAAGATGTTCTACATGTCCACCTGCCATTTCTACACATACGCTTCACATCTTCGCCGAAAAAAAGCTCATATTCTCTCAAACAACCCTGGATTTTGTCTGATTGTGTGGCATGTGTTTCCTATTCGCTGCTGTAGTTAACCCAAATCATTAATTGGCCATGAATATAACAGCCGTTTTAAATATCCCCAAATGTAGAAATCAAGTGGGTTTAGATCGGGAGATCTAGGTGGCCGTGCCACAAGGAGATCCCCATCCTATCCATTTGTTGTGGTAAGTTTCAAGTTTTAAAAAGTTTAAAGTGCAAAAACCATTGGTTAACTCTTGTCAATTTGAGGAACATCTTCTAGTAATGGAGGTCAAATATTAATTAATAAGTTGGGCCTATCAAACAATTTCCAAAAATACCAAATAGCCAAACGTTCACAGAAAATCGGTGTTGATGTCTTGTCTCCATAACAGCATGAGGATTTTCATCCGCCCAAATGTGGTTGTTGTGGAAATTCATTATTGTATTGTTTGTAAAAATAGCCACATCAGTAAATCAAATATTAGCAACAAAGTTTTGATTTTAGATAGTTTTTTCTGCTGTGATTCTACAGAAAGTAAGTCTGGAAACATAATCCGAAGGTAATAAAGCCTGTACCCGTTGCAAATGATAAAGATATAGCAGTTGCTCTCGCAAAATCCTGCTTACTAAATAAACATTGATGTTTAGCTCCCTAGCTATTGTTCTGGTACTGATATTCGGATTTTCTTCTACTATTGAAAGAACATTTTCCTCAGTTTCTGGAATTGTCATTGATCTTGGTCGTCCGGCATTATGTTTTTTAACAATAAATGAACCATTTTCACTTAATCGTTGAGGCAGTCGTGAAATGTCGTTTCAATGTAACTTTCTTCTTATTTGTGGTCATAGAAGGAATGCCCCACTACTCGTCTTATGACTCTTGTTATAGGAATATTAAACGAATCAACAATAATTTGTATACATTTTGAATAATAATATATCTCAAATATACTTCTTCAACAGAATCACTATTAGTATCGTTTATGTCTTCCTGGAACTACAATGTGATTTTCCATATTCGATTGCTCTTTTTTAATTGCTGGTATCTACGAGGGCAGTTCAAATATTATTGTGTAATGAAACGACTTCGTAAGGTGGATTTTTTTTATTTTTCAACATAGTATCGTAAGACGTTAACACGCTTGATATAACGATGGTCAAAAAAATGTTTTGTTTTGTCTTGCAAACTACTCGTTCGCCTCTATCATCAGTATTTCATCGTCAACAAAATGAATCCCTTTCATGATCAAGATATTATTTGAGTTTGGGTAATATATGAAACTGACTAGGGGAGTAAAATCTAGAGAATAGGGCAGCTATTGGAAAATTTCAAAGATTGCATTGTGAATTGCGGCCATTGAAACACAGTTCATGCGTTGTCCTAATCAAACAGCACACCTCGTTTACCAGTTTTGAAATTAATCCTTTCGGTCATAGTGTCCTCAATTGACAACACCTATTTTAGATTGGTGTATTCAATTGAACACATTATTAGCAATTCCTACAATGCACTGTGATGTCACCTGGTGCTGAAAGTCACTAACAAAAAAAAATGTCTATGTTGGTGGACGACTTGTTACAATCGGCATTTCTGATTTGTGTATCGTGTGTACGAAAGTGAACAGTTTTGTGCGTGACAGGTACCATTAGTTCTTATAAGGTTGTATTATTTGGACAATATTTATGCAAAATTAGACGTTGTCAAATAGATACAGTGTGACTATACGGATATTATTATACAGGGTAACATAACCTCAAATATGAAGTGACAGTTTGTATATTTATTCATTGCCATATAGATAATCCCCAAAAATGTTGTCTAAACGACGATTAACATATGAGGGCATTCAAGATCTGAGCGACGACGACGAAAATTCAGCCCCCCAATGAAAACTCTGGATTTGAGTCTTTGCCTGCGAGTAACGAAGATTTTGAAGAAAAAAATGAACAAATTCAGGAATCCGAAGAAGTTATGGAAACTGAACAAGTACCTGCTGAAGAAGTGCATAGTGAACCTCAGCCTGGTCCAAGCAGTTCACGTTCAGCTTCGACGCGCAAAAAAGATGTGATGAAGGAGTTCATGACGCAAAATGAAATGTCAATTGAGGACATGTGCCAACCCCTCAACGAGGGTTGGTAACCCTTCACAAATGATATCAAAATATTACAAATAAATCAGACTTTGTACTACTACTTTCTCTTGACTAAAATAAATACTGACCGAAAGGGTTAAAACAGCATAATATTGCCCAGTTATAGTCTGACGACTGACATGGTAAAAAGTCTGTAAGGATAATTTTAAAAAAAACTGTTACAGATGCTGATGCATAAAATTATCGAGGGGGCGGTGGACTATTGTGTCTCAATTGTAAGCTCTGAATCGCAATGGTGAAGCTAATGGATGAAAATCCACATCCGACGAATCTTGCTAGGATCTCGTTTAATGATGGACAAATTTGTTTCTGAAGTGACCTGTCGAATGCGCTTTTACTCTCGCGTTAACGTTTTCGTGCAACCACCTTTTTGAGAGCTAATTCTTTATGTAAAATGGTTTTATTTTTCAATTCCTGAAGTATTTCCACTTGTAGGTCAATGAAACAACAAATTAATTAAATACCAATTTATTCCAAATTAATTTGCTGTTTCATTGATCTATGTACAAGTGGAAACACTTCAGGAATTGAAAGATAAGTACATAAAGGTCATAACATAGATATATTAATTTTAAAATGATTTCTACGTTACCAATTGGAAAGGATCAGGAAAGACGATAATCATAGAGCAGATCAATGTTTTTTTTTACAAACAAAAAGTTTTCGGCCATCCAACACCAACATATTGTTCACAGATCTCTTGCCCAATTCTTGGCAAAATAAGAACCATACGATAGTACGTTTGTGTATGGTTCTAGTTGGGACAAATAGATTTCAGAAGGTGGAACAGATTTTTCCCATCATTACTTCCAAATGATCGAGATTTTGGAGTGATCAAAAGATGTCTCAAGAAGAATGAGAGAATCTACTTTGTCCACAGTTGCACAGAAATTATTGCTGCTTCAAGTTCTAATGCCAAATTTACGATAAATAAAATTTCTTCTATGGACATACTCAATTTCAAGGATTGGTGGCCCAAGTACTACAATATATACAATATTGCCAAGATTCTTCTTCTTGTACAAACATGCTAGATTATGCTACAAATAAACTTTCATGGAATAAACTACTTTCGCCTTGTAATACACATCTAGTAGGTACAGATACATTTTAATATAAAATATTTCTTTTTTTAATTTAATTTGCAAACGAATTTATGCACATACACTATTAGCGCTCTCTTTTTTTGTTTCTTTTATGAATAAACCGCACAATATTATACAAAAGATTTTAATTAAATCGTGGTAAAAATTGTGCATCTGTTGCAGGAACGCACCAGTACATTTGAAAGATAGCACAACATGCAATGCAATTTAACTAACAGCTTCGTAGCTTTGCTGGCTTGCTCCCATGAATTGAGCCGCGAACAAAAAGAATTACTCCGCTTTCGTCTGAATATATGCACGATGCAAGATCTTTTCACATAATACACCCTCCTAAAATAGGAGAAGATTGAGTTTCATCAGCGCACACGGCGCTTGTCTTTAGTACTATTTACGAAAGCTCTCTTCTCATTGCATCAGATATAATAAAGAAGATATATACATATACAGGGTGTTTAAAAAAGATGTCGCAATATTAAAGGGGGTGAACACGAAAACATGGTGTTGTATTGCAAAGTATGTGTCTCCCACAGCTATTAACACGCCTAAAATTTCATTATGATATCTGAAGCCGTTTTGGAAAAATCTAATTTTTACTGTTTTTTTTTTTTAATTAAACTTCAACACGCTGTAGATCGGTAACGAAGCGTTTGCGGACCTATGTTTATAGGAACTTTTTTTGTATAAAATGACCTGAGCAATCACTCCCTTTAATGTTGCCGCATCTTGTTTAAACACCCTGTATACAGGGTTTTCAAACTTAAGTCGGCAGTATTGCTAACTTCGTTATTATTGGAGCTACAAAATTGGTTAAATAGGCAAACTGGTGTAGTTTTTCAAACAAATTACAATGGCATTTAAAAAAAAATAATTGACGTACTGGGTCACGTGATATTGTGAAAAACGTATTTTTTTTAATGGGACACCCAGTATACAGTTCTCACGGTCGACAGAAAATTTAATTCTGAACAAAAACTTTCCTATGAACTTTTATCCTGAAGTCAA
Source organism: Holotrichia oblita (assembly GCA_023690525.1). Classification (NCBI taxonomy): domain Eukaryota; kingdom Metazoa; phylum Arthropoda; class Insecta; order Coleoptera; family Scarabaeidae; genus Holotrichia; species Holotrichia oblita. The sequence continues at coordinate 157,356,782 of CM043018.1, forward strand.
TAATAACCGAGTTATTGATGATTGTTTTTACAGAAACTAAAAACAGTATTGTTTATTTTAAGTTATTTTATTAATTTCGAAAAAAAAAAAAACAAGAAATTTTAAATTCAGAGCAGATGCTCAAAAACATCACCACCCTCTTGCTCCAAGCACTTTTGAACCCGCCTGTTAACGCTTCTAGTAGCCTTAGCAATGATTCTACCATCAATATTATTAATAGCATGGCTGATGCTTTGCTGGAGATCTTCAAGAGTAACATACCGTCTTTCACAAATACACTGCACTTTTCACAAATCCCCAAAAGAAGAAGAATCCAAAGGTGTTCTGTCCGGTGATCGGGGAGGCATACGAATAGGCCCGTTAGTTGATAGATATCGGCCATCAAAAAGGTCATGTAATAAGTTATGAATTTGGCGAACATTATGGGCAGGAGCGCCATCTTGTTGAAAGAATATCTGTTGTCTATCCATTAAATTCAGGTCATCCAAGAATTCTCCAAGGGTAGCGGTTAACATTTCGACATACCTCTCGCCAGTTAATGCACCTTGATAAAATAAGGGGCCTACAATTCTTGAATCAATCAAGCCACACCAAACATTAACACTAAAGCGTCTCTGCGGATTACAAGGACGGAAAAGCATCGGGTTTTCTCGACTCTAATAGTGGCTGTTCTTCCTGTTGGAGAAATTTGATCCGTCACTCCAAAGAACCAAACGCCAAAAATTATGGTTAAGCCTAACTAGATTAATGTACCACTGACAAAACTGAGTCCGTCTTTCTTGATCTCCCGGTCTGCCAGTGTCTGAATAGGTCTGTATCTGAACGGCACAAACTTATGTTTTTTTAGAATATTGTGAATAGTTCCCAAAGATAGTCCACTTTCTTCCTTTAAATCATTAATTGCATTATTAGGATTAGCTTCGAAGAAAGCTAAGACGTTAATTTCAGTTGCTTCACTTATTATAAATTGTTTTTTGGTTCTAGTTTTCTTCAACACATTTTCATTTGATCGAAACTTACGGTACAAAAGTAAAAAGTACCTTCGATCTGGCAAGTTGCGCGTAGTAGGAAATAAAACACCGTAACGTTCACGAGCTTGCAGGGAATTTTTATTACAAACGATGTAACATTCCATCATATCACATTTTTCTAAATGCGTGAGAGGCATTTTATCATCAATAAACACAAAATGTTAATTGCTTACTGACAGAGGTTTAATGCAATATTTCAATGTTGATGACATTTGCAAAACAATCGAATTTTGTTTATGAAATAACAGCCACCTTGGCAAATTTGAAAAATCATCAATAACTCTGTTATTATTGACTTTAGGATAAAAGTTCATAGGAAAGTTTTTGTTCAGAATTAAATTTTCTGTCGACCGTGAGAACTGTATACTGGGTGTCCCATTTAAAAAAATTACGTTTTTCACAATATCACGTGACCCAGTACGTCAATTATTTTGTTTTTAATGCCATTGTAATTTGCTTGAAAAACTACACTAGTTTGCCTATTTAACCAACTTTGTAGCTCCAATAATAACAAAGTTAGCAATAGTGCCGACTTAAGTTGGAAAACCCTGTATATGTATACACAGGCAAATTTTACGATTAGAATTAATTTTTTTTTTCCGTAAAACTGAATCTAGATAATTAGAGGACGAAGTATAGTACGTCAGTCTCTGCTTATCTGCGTACATATGTGTTTCTAGCACGACGTACGACATTTTCGTCCGTTGAATATTTCATGAAGTCGGGGCACTTCCTTTGCGGTTTCGGTCGTCGTGTGTCGAGCAGGAAACACCGCAGGTGATGTGAGCTTTAATTTTGAATACGCTACCGTCGACTAACGACGCTTAAATCCATTCACCTGCTTAATATAATCCTAAACGATTAAACGAATTAGAATCTACTCCACGAGGATTCTTTACATTTAATGCCTAAAAAGTTTGTTCTTATCGATATAAAATTTTATATCGGTTATACCGGTATTAGATTCTTAGCTAACCCGAAATAATGTCGACCCAAGGGAAATTAATTTCCACGAGAGACGACGACGGCATCGTCTCCCGTTATATAGTTATAATACCATACCGTCGATATCGGCTCGACTACAATGAGTCGATGGTAATATTAAGTTAAATGCGGTTAATCTTCGGTAGATGATGGTTGGTTGGTATTGAGAAGTCCGCCGCTGCGTCGATGTGGACTATATAGAGGTGAAGTGACCCTTCTCTCTTCGCTGGCTGCTGCACGGGGGGATTGATATCGTCGCTGTCGTCCGTCGATTACCGCAGGACTTCAATTGTTGATGTTCGCATTGTCGCCGAAATAAGATCTTGAGCTGGGCATTGTCGGGGACGGGAAAGGGATATCAATTTATGGAGATAAACGTGCTTCTTGTTTTGTGTGTTCACCCCCGAATATTGTCATTGATTAATTTATTATGAATCGCCTGATCTATTCGTATTAATTAAAATTTATTATTCTTCCTTTATATCTATTCATATTTCTTGAACTGAACTAAACAGGAAAACTTGTAAGTTTTTTCTATGTATCATTAACAAACGGTTTTTGTGCATGGATAAAAGATGGACGATAAATGAACTTGCTAGCTAGTAGTAGTAGATAGATTACTAAGAAAACAGTACTAAGCCGATAAGCTAGAAGACCTTGATGCATAGAAATGGTGACCTAGGAAGAGATGATCTAGAATATGATAAAACTCATAGCTAACTATTTTCTCTGCTTATAAAAATGATCACCTTATCACCCTCCGTCCCTGTAATAAAACTGACTGACGTTCCCCAATCTCGAAACCGATAAGCACCAAATTTAAATAAGAAATTGACGTGAAAAATTTGGATCAATGAAACAAACAGACCATTTACGTTCTTGTCAAGTGCGCTTAGCCGAAAACATTGTCTCTGTTAGCTGAAGTGTGCTTGAAAATCCATCAACATCAACTCGTCTTCGTTCGCCCACTTCTCTGAGGAAAATTTCGCACGAAGACCTCAATATGAAGGCTTGCATAATTCAATTAGCCTGAAACCTCGTGATCATCCGGTGCATTTTCGGTTCCACAGCTGAGGCTGCGTCAATAATCATTCGAGAAACACCGAAAACGAGTGAGTGTTGGTGCTGATTTTGGCACGGTCGCTCGAAAATAAACGAAGGGAACGAGGAATTGAAGAGGATGACATGTTATACAACAATTGATCAATTGAAATTCTGATGTCAATTAGCCCGTTGGACTACGAGACTCACCTTTCGTATTTTTACAAAATCTGGGCAGAAAACAAAATTGTTGAAAACAAACTAATTTATTGTATCTTTTGCATCCGTACGAACCACTACTCAAAACATTGTTCTCACTTTGAAGGTTGTATTTTTTGTCCAAACAAGCCCCTTTAGCCAAAATCTGATATTTTTTTCGTATTTAGCATGATCAATTATAAATATATCCAAAATTTGACCGAAATCCAACGCCCTTCGAAATTTGTCAAAAATCCCCATTTTTTTCCTTTTGAGATTTTGAAGAAAATCTCGACCTCTTCGTTTTTTCCGAAATTTTGAACATATACATAATAGACCATGCTAAATATGAAAAAAGTGTCAAATTTGGGCTAAATAGCTTCGTTTGGCCTAAAAATATAAAAATAGCACCTAGGACGAATGCTCCAATTCCGCATACGACCACTTTGACCTCGGTTTTTTTGTAGGTAAACGATACCAAACTCCGCGACTATTTCTTTATCTTATAGCAAATTTTCTCAGCTTTCAGAATATATACAGGTTATATTTACTAAAGTGGCCACTTCACCTCGAAAAATGAGAAAAACTCAAACCCTGCAACGCTCAAAGGTTGGCACCGAATTTTGCATCGTTTTGGTTTTTCGAAATTTTCGATCACAAGGGGAAACATTTCTAAATACAACCTATATATATTCTGAAAGCTGATAAAATTTGCTATCGGATAAAGAAATAATCGCGGAATTTGATGCAGTTTATCTACAAAAACCGGGGTCAAAATATGCTCCTATGCGGAATTAGAGCGTTTATTATAGGTGCTATTTCTATATTTTTTGTCCAAACAAATCCCTTTAGCCAAAATCTGATATTTTTTTCGTATTTAGCATGATCAATTACATATATATCCAAAATTTGAACGAAATCCAACGCCCTTCGAAAATGGTCAAAAATCCCCATTTTTTTCGCTTTGAGATTTTGAAGAAAATCTCGACCTCTTCGATTTTTCCGAAATTTTGAACATATACGTAATAGACCATGCTAAATATGAAAAAAGTGTCAAATTTGGGCTAAATAGCTTCGTTTGGTCTAAAAATATAAAAATAGCACCTAGGACGAATGCTCCAATTCCGCATACGAGCACTTTGACCTCGATTTTTTTGTAGGTAAACGATACCAAACTCCGCGACTATTTCTTTATCTGACAGCAAATTTTCTCAGCTTTCAGAATATATACAGGTTGTATTTACGAAAGTGGCTACTTCACCTCGAAAAATAAGAAAAACTCAAACCCTGCAACGCTCAAAGATTGGCACCGAATTTTGCATCGTTTTGGTTTTTCGAAATTTTCGATCACAAGGGGAAACATTTCTAAATACTACCTATATATATTCTGAAAGCTGATAAAATTTGCTATCGGATAAAGAAATAATCGCGGAATTTGATGCAGTTTATCTACAAAAACCGGGGTCAAAATATGCTCCTATGCGGAATTAGAGCGTTTGTTATAGGTGCTATTTCTATATTTTTTGTCCAAACAAATCCCTTTAGCCAAAATCTGATATTTTTTTCGTATTTAGCATGATCAATTACATATATATCCAAAATTTGAACGAAATCCAACGCCCTTCGAAAATTGTCAAAAATCCCCATTTTTTTCGCTTTGAGATTTTGAAGAAAATCTCGACCTCTTCGATTTTTCCGAAATTTTGAACATATAAATAATAGACCATGCTAAATATGAAAAAAGTGTCAAATTTGGGCTAAATAGCTTCGTTTGGCCTAAAAATATAAAAATAGCACCTAGGACGAATGCTCCAATTCCGCATACGAGCACTTTGACCTCGATTTTTTTGTAGGTAAACGATACCAAACTCCGCGACTATTTCTTTATCTGACAGCAAATTTTCTCAGCTTTCAGAATATATACAGGTTGTATTTACGAAAGTGGCTACTTCACCTCGAAAAATAAGAAAAACTCAAACCCTGCAACGCTCAAAGATTGGCACCGAATTTTGCATCGTTTTGGTTTTTCGAAATTTTCGATCACAAGGGGAAACATTTCTAAATACTACCTATATATATTCTGAAAGCTGATAAAATTTGCTATTGGATAAAGAAATAATTGCGGAATTTGGTGCAGTTTATCTACAAAAACCGGGGTCAAAATATGCTCCTATGCGAAATTGGAGCGTTTGTTATAGGTGCTATTTTTATATTTTTTGTCCGAACAAACCCCCTTAGCCCAAATCTGACGTTTTTTTCGTATTTAGCATGATCAATTACATATATATCCAAAATTTGAACGAAATCGAACGCCCTTCGAAAATTGTCAAAAATCCATATTTTTTTCCATTTTCCCATTGGGATTTTTGAAGAAAATCTCGACCTCTTCGATTTCGCTGAAATTTTGAGTATACACTAAATGGACCATGCTGAAAACGAAAAAAGTGTCAGATTTGAGCTAGAGGGCTTCGCTTAGTCAAAAAATATAAAAATATCACCCAGGACGAGCTCCCCAATTCCGCATAGGAGCATTTTGACCTCGATTTTTTGTATGCAAACGGCATCAAACCCAGCGATTATTTCTTTATCTGACAGCAAATTTTCTCAGCTTTCAGAATATATATAGGTTATATTTAGAAATATTTCTCCTTCTGGCCGAAAATTTGGGAAAAGGGATTGATATTATGATATGTCGAAAATGACAAACAGATTTTATTTGCTCATGACCTTGAAGAAGAATGCAAGATCAACTTTATTTTTTCTAATGGATATACGTATGTTTTTTAATATTGCATTTTATTTATCAAAAACTAATAAATAACTTTTATTTGACACATTTTTTTTTTATTTTGCCTTGTCAGTTTTTCACAAGGTCGTGTTCCAAAGTTTGACACAATAATGAAGTGGGTCAATAACTTTCAACGAGCAGGTTCTTTAACACCCGGAACTACACGAGGTGGTAACCGAACGGTATATACTCCGGAAAACATCGAAAGGATGTGGAAGACGATTAAAATTTGCAGAGACAATGTTGGAAAAGATAACTGACGATATTGTATTTATTATGAGTGACGAAGCTCACTTTCATTTGTCAGGAAGTTGTTGTTGAAAATCAACAACAACTCCATGAAAACCCTCTGCACAGCGACAAAGTAACTGTTTGGTGTGGCATTAGTTGAAGCGTCATTATTGACCTTTGCTGGACGCCTCATTTCGTTGAGTGGCCTTGTCGATCACCGAACCTGTCATCTTGCGATTATTTTTTATGGGGCTACTTCAAAGCATGAGTATACATAAACAAACCGCTGGAAGACCATGGCTGGATTGAATATACACAGGTTGATAAAAATCAGCAAATCCGTCGACAAGAGATTCAGAACAAAACTCCAGAATAACCGTTGGTTATTTTTTATGGAGTTTTACGCCTTATTCAAATAATTTCGATATAATGCTTTAGAATTACTCTTTATTTTTTTGCGTAGTGTCGTGTGCGTTTATAATGCATTCTTGTGGACTAATCTCCATTATTTTACAAACTCACTGTCAACAAACTACTGATTCGATTTCTAAGCTAGGAGGATTTCTCATTGACAAATGTCAAACTTTAAGAATATAATGATTACATATGTCAAAACTAGAAAGGATAGAATGAGAAATTCACAAATACGAGAGGAATTGGGGATAGAACCGATAATGGACTTTATTGAACAACGACAATTAGACTGGTGGGGACATCTGCAACGAATGGAGAACACTAAACCAGTAAAGCTAATATATGAAGCTAAAGTGCAGTGTAAAAGGAAAAGAGCAAGACCACGACAAGTTTGGGAGCATACCGTTGGAAACAGTATTCAAAAGAGGGGAAAGACCTGGAGAGAAGGAAAAGCACTAGCCAGCAATCGAAGACTATGGAGGAATTTCATTTATAATCTATATTATATACATACAGGGTTTTCAAACTTAAGTCGGCACTATTGCTAGCTTTGTTATTATTGGAGCTACAAAGTTGGTTAAATAGGCAAACTAGTGTAGTTTTTCATGCAAATTACAATTAAATTAAACCTCTGTCAGTAAGCAATTAACATTTTGTGTTTATTGATGAAAAAATGCCTTTCACGCATTTAGAAAAATGTGATATGATGGAATGTTACATTGTTTGTAATAAAAATTCCCTGCAAGCTCGTGAACGTTACGGTGTTTTATTTCCTAATACGCGCAACTTGCCAGATCGAAGGTACTTTTTACTTTTGTACTTCTGTAAGTTTCGATCAAATGAAAATGTGTTCAAGAAAACTAGAATCAAAAAACAATTTATAATAAGCGAAGCAACTGGAATTAACGTCTTAGCTTTCTTTGAAGCTAATCCTAATAATGCAATTAATGATTTAAAGGAAGAAAGTGGACTATCTTTGGGAACTATTCACAATATTCTAAAAAAAACATAAGTTTGTGCCGTTCAGATACAGACCTATTCAGACGCTGGTACCGGGAGATCAAGAAAGACGGACTCAGTTTTGTCAGTGGTACATTAATCAAGTTAGACTTAACCATAATTTTTGGCGTTTGGTTCTTTGGAGTGACGAATCAAATTTCTCCAACAGGGAGAACAGCCACTATTGGAGTCGAGAAAACCCGATGCTTTTCCGTCCTTGTAATCCGCAGAGACGCTTTAGTGTTAATGTTTGGTGTGGCTTGATTGATTCAAGAATTGTAGGCCCCGTATTTGATCAAGGTGCATTAACTGGCGAGAGGTATGTCGAAATGTTAACCGCTAGCCTTGGAGAATTCTTGGATGACCTGAATTTAATGGATAGACAACAGATATTCTTTCAACAAGATGGCGCTCCCGCCCATCATGTTCGCCAAATTCATAACTTATTACATGACCTTTTTGACGGCCGATATCTATCAACTAACGGGCCTATTCGTATGCCTCCCCGATCACCGGACATAACACCTTTGGATTTCTTCTTTTGGGGATTTGTGAAAAGTGCAGTGTATTTGTGAAAGACGGCATGATACTCTTGAAGATCTCCAGCAAAGCATCAGCCATGCTATTAATAATATTGATGGTAGAATCATTGCTAAGGCTACTAGAAGCGTTAACAGGCGGGTTCAAAAGTGCTTGGAGCAAGAGGGTGATGTTTTCGAGCATCTGCTCTGAATTTAAAATTTCTTGTTTTTTTTTTTTTTATTTTCGAAACTAATAAAATAACTTAAAATAAACAATACTGTTTTTAGTTTCTGTAAAAACAATCATCAATAACTCTGTTATTATTGACTTTAGGATAAAAGTTCATAGGAAAGTTTTTGTTCAGAATTAAATTTTCTGTCGACCGTGAGAACTGTATACTGGGTGTCCCATTTAAAAAAATTACGTTTTTCACAATATCACGTCACCCAGTACGTCAATTATTTTTTTTTAATGCCATTGTAATTTGCTTGAAAAACTACACTAGTTTGCCTATTTAACCAACTTTGTAGCTCCAATAATAACAAAGTTAGCAATAGTGCCGACTTAAGTTTGAAAACCCTGTATATATGTCAAAAGCACCATCTAGTGGTCCATTCTAAAAATATAAAAGGTGTTCTTCGTATTTTTTGGGAGGACAAATCTTACGCTAATCAACTAACCAGAGACGATTGAAGCTCGCAATCGAAATTGCCGTTCATGAGATTCAAGCCTAAATAATCGAAAAATTAATACCTAATTGGGTTGATCATCATCTTGGCTTCTACAATCTAGTACTATTAAAACGAAGAAGGGTAGTTGTATAAGCAGTTGTAGAAATTATTTTTTCTCCATTTATTCAAGTTTTATAAAAGTTTAAAAACCGATACCAAAATTCTATTTAAGTTAATCAAAATTTTCATAAATATTACATGAAATTCCTGAAAAAGATCCACGTCTTTATTATATTAGTATTAAAATTACATCTACCTACACCATTTTCCAAGAAAAAAAAAATTTATAGATCCAATATTTTGTTTTATAAAGGTCGACACCAATACTAAATAATTCCACCTCGCCCCAAAAAAAGGGGGCAAAAAGAGCTTACGCAGCCCCGATCATCGATCACCAATTTAAAAATAATACTTTTATCGCTAACTTCGTCGACACCAGTAGACTACCAAAGGCATCACTTTACGATATAGCTACCATAAATATGCCGATGTTGTGCCAAAGACTTGCGCTCAGCATCTAATAGCACTTCAATTTGCAAATTTCATAATATACATAGATTAAAGCCCTGAAATTACGGTTCCTTTCGGTAGGTCGGCAAACATTTATCTCGCTCACACACAGTCCCTTGACCGACACCATCATAAAGACGCGTATTAAGGCATCCTCTTGATGGTCAATATATAGGTAGTACATGTATTAAAGGCGAAGGCGTTGCGAACAAACTCGACGCGATAATTTAACCTCTCTCGCGTCTACGCCATTTTCCTCGTATATTCCTGAAGGTGGTTTATGCAAACGAATCTGATATATAGAGGAGAGGCGATAGTGATGGATATGAAACGACGCCTCAATAAATACCATAATATGCAAAACAAGGAGACGTGTTTTTCTTTTTGCCTTGCTCTTCAAGTATACAACGCAATTTGAATATTTGCTAACTCGGTGGTGAATGCCGTCTAAATTAAATGTCATAAATGTAAATTAAATCTGCGAACGATTTAATAAAAATAACTAACTTTCATTATATTTTGTTGTAAATAAAGCTGAGTTTCTAGGTTATATACGTCAGCTCTATGTTCGTCGGCACGGAAACTAATTAGCTAGGGACGAGAAACTTAGGTGCAGACTTCGCTCTAACTTTAAGTTAAGTCTTAAAGTTCCGGAGGCGAAGACGAGACAAGAGACTGTAATAATCGGTGTACCATATGACATCGAAGGTCTCGTGACGAACTCCGAACCGAAAATGTGCCGACGATTAAAAGGGTTTAAAAAAAACGGGAGGGAGAGGGAGGGGTGGTAAACGTTTTATTTCTTTCCGATTCGAGTCTTTGTTATTTTCCGTTTTGTTTTCGATTTTCAGGTGAACGGCACTTGGGCGCTTCCTGGTTTCGTATGTGATTTCTACATAGCGATGGATGTCACCTGTTCCACGTCATCCATCTTTAATTTAGTAGCGATTTCTATAGATAGGTGAGTGACAACTTTCTAAATTGAATTTGTTTAATTTTTGCATCACCCTGTACGTCTAATTTTTACGCCATTAATAAAATGTTGACACCTAAATGGTTTTGACATTCGTTACGTCAATTCAGTATAGGCAATTGACGGAAGTTTTTAATTAAGTTGGGAATTTTTTGTTACCAACCCACGATAGGACAGGACCATTGAGATAGAATAAGTAGGGAGACGCTATCACGTGGCTAAAACGGCGCAGGTCGGCCATATTGGTACTCCACTTTACGTCAAACACGTAGATTATAGTGTCATGTATGCTTGCATGAATTGATTATAGTACAGTCTCGCTAATCTGGACTTAACGTGACCGGACCCTGTCCGGACTAGCGAAAGTCCGGATTAGATTTACATATTTAGCAAAGAGTGACTCTAACTGATCTGGTTTATCGTTAAACAAATTTGTTTCTGTACTTCACACAAGTTTAACGGTACTGTACATTGATTATAAACATATTTTACTTGACTGAAGTACAATAACAGTCTGCAGAGGAAACAAAAATATCATGAATTTTGAAAAACTAGTGAAAAAAGTCTGTAATGTTCTTTTGTTTTAATAATGAATGATGCAGGCGCTTCAAGGTCAGTAGCTCAGCTATTGACGTGTCGATTTGTTTCTCGAAGTAGGTCAGCATTGTTGTCGCCTCACTGTGAGTTAGGCCAACTGGTCCCTCTGCGTCGTCTTCATCTTCAGGGCTGTCACTCTCTGCGTTTGAAGTGCACATCGCGACGATTTCGTCTTCGTTTAGCACTTGATGACCGATGTCACTGTCATTATTTATCCACTCGGAAATGTCATTTTTCTCCACCTCAGTACAACCCTCTAACTGTTGAAAAAATTGAACAAATTCAGCGTCATCAGCAGGTTGAGTTTCGATTTGTTCACTTCCACCTTAGGCCACAATTTTTCCCAACTCTTTTGGAAAGTAGACGGTTGAATTTCTTCTCATGCTTCCGCTACCAAATAAATGACATCTTTGATTGTTCATTTTTTAACAAGGTCCATAAAGTTTGCACCTGGATCTGGTTCCTATTGTTCCAAAAGCGATAAAATCAACTTTTTTCTGTATCACCGTTTTCTCGCCTTTATTGCTCCCTGGTCCATTGGTTGGATGAGAGCTGTGACATTAGGTGGACGAAATTTTTCATTTTTTCTCTTTTAAAAACTTTTTTGTTGTTGGCACAAAGTTTTCGAAAAACCAGTCCTTAAAAATGTTAGCATTCATCCATGCTGATTGTTGGGATTTGTATTGGGCCGGTAAAACACTTAAATTGACATTTTGAAATGTCCTAGATATAGAAGATTTTCCAATTTTCACCAAAAATGGAAACTTTAGATCCTCAGAAGCATTACTGCATGGCAGCAAAATTACACGTTATTTTTTAAATTTGTGGCCTTTCGCTACTGAGTCTAATTTAGAAGCTAAAGTTTTTTTCAGCAGCATTTTATAATTTAAACCAGTTTCGTCTGCATTGAACACTTGACAAGGTTGTAAGTCTTCATCTTTCAGAAATTTTTTGAAATTATTTTTGAATTTATCGCTGGCACCACTGTCGCCTGACAAAATTTCGCCACTTACTTGGATTTCACGGATGCCGTGTCGTTCCTTCCATCCATTAACTTAGTGTGCTAGCGAGCATGTGCTTGAGGGGGAATGGGAAAACAAAACATATCACTGACTCACTGAAAACTGAAGTGAGATGAGAAAAAGTGAGAATTGTAGCAAATACAAAGCAGTTAATATCTCCACTAATCGTTAGCTTCTTCATCGGACTCAACAGAAGTGGAAACAACTGGAACAGATGAAGTGTTACGCGAATCTCTTGCTAGGAGTGATATCCTCCTGAGAAGTATTGGTCATAGAGTTTGTTTGTTTACTGCGTTTTTCTGATGAAGCTTCTGTTGTATTTTGCCAGCTATAGCAAGGTTGTCTATCATCATCTTGTTTTGGGCTTTTGCGAAAATTTTGTTTAGTGATCAGAACGAGAGTCTATACTAAAAAAAAAACTTTCGTTGGGATAGCCAAATTAAAATCAGGTAATTTTTCTTCCAGGATGATTTTTGATAAACAGATTGCAAGCGTAGCGCAGAACGATTCGAGAAGCAGAAGAGAATTAGGTCTTGTACGTCTCCTTAAAAATATATCATTATTAACATATTCTGATTTGGGCAACATTTAAATTTTTGTGCCTGGTGGTGGCATACCACCTTCATGTGTTTGATTTTCATGAATTTCTTTTTGTCACACCCTCTTTGCATCACAGCAACTTAAGCCCCTTGCAAACGAGGCCTGTTTTCCCGCTGAATGGTTTGCTTGGTGCCCTGCAGACTACCGTGCTGGCTGCTGCCCTAGAAAATGACATCACAGCAGAGTCCAGTGTAGGCTCCGCTGTTGGTTTTCGATGATGAGTTCGATGCTATTTTTCCATCAGGTTTGCACGATAAAAGCCCATCAGCAAGTCATGTCAAAGTCGCAACAGTCACAGTCACAAGAATCGTTTCAAATTGATCATTGATTCAAAAGCAAAAGCAGTAACTGCTGCTCGTCTGCGACGAATAAACATTAATGCGTCGTCCATTTTTGTAGACGTCGTCTGAGTCCGAGAGCCTGCTGCTTACCACGCAAGCCAACACAGCTGCCAGCGAGACGAACCAGCAAGGAAACAGGCATCGGGAAAAAATCAACCCTCGTGTGCAAGGAGCTTTATAATTGTTATTAATTTCCCCCTCTTCACACAGCAATATCCTTAAATCCCCTTTTGGAACAGCTTATTCTGGTCTATTATTGAGTTACAAGCCAGTTTTATCCATAGTCGTTTGATGTGATACGTATACGAGTCCTTCAAGACTGCATTTAAAAGAGAGACTGTGAAATATTTTTTTTGAAGTAGATGATTTTAACCAGAATGGCACAGAAGAATCATTTGACGATGATTTCGAAAGAGAAAAAACAGTTCCTGCTTTTACTGCAACTTCTAACAAGTCAGCAGTCAAGCAGTAAAAATGTCAAATTCTCACGAAAAAAATCCTGGCGAAAGCTCATCCAAATAATCTTGAGATCCCTTTCAAAATCATATCCTCAGACTAATAACCGGGGCACCATAGTATGGCCAGGATTGTCCAATTACGCACGGAATTAAAAATGCTTCCATCAAGGACAATACTGGCAACCAAGACGCTGGACAGGACCTTTATTTCAGCAAACTTGCTGATGCCCCAATCTGGACCTGGACATGTCTTGAGTATCAGTACGGATTATCCTAACAAAGCTTTGAAGACTATCATCCACATCTCACCCATTCAAAAACCAGAAGGCCCCTTATAAGCGATGAAAGATTTAGAATTCACCTCGTCCAAGAGAGAAGCAGGATCATAATGACATTGATCCATCGATCAGATGATTTTACGGACGTTTTAATTTCTTCGTCTTACTGTGACAACAGAAAGGGAAACAATTGGAGCAGGTGAAATGTTATCAAGAATTTTTTCCAGCTGCAGCAAAACTGTTAATTATCATCTTCGTTTCTTTATAATTTGTTGATTGATTTTGAACAAATTTTCTATGTTAACAGACATTACTCTTCGAGAATCAGAAGGATAATCTGTCAAAAAAGCTTTTTCTGAAATAGTGATTCTTCAGCAAGGAATTTTCTGAATTGAAACATGATTATTTTTAATTTTATTTGTAAATCTAATAATCTGAAAGATTTGAAGAAACAACAGTCGGGAAGCTCGAGGAATTAGCTTCAGATCTTTCAATAATACATACACACAAATTATATTTCTATCAGCGTTGGATGCTAACGCTAAATCTATCAATAACAAATAGCAACAGAAGCAACGTTAAGTTTTCCGTTTATTATATAACTTTCCACGCTTAAGATGATAAAATATCCCTCAACATCCTCCAGTATATATAGGAGGGAAGATACCACCGGCATTTTCCGATGTTATAAGCGCCTAATAAATTACAGTTACCATCTTAAACGCTAAAACTATCCGATGGCAAGAGAGAGAGAGAAACACAGAGTTAGTATAAACGGGTAATTCCGAACACGAAATGAGTTTGTTCTGTGTGCATCTCCGTCTCTCTCTCCCTTCGGAGAATTGACGAAGTAGTATTAATTGCGCCCGGTGTACTAAACTGTCCTGTTGTGCTATCTCCAGACAAATTAACGGTTTCCGTTTTACGAGTACCGTTTGCCCGTAACAATTAAACGTTAAACCGTACACCCCCTCAACCCACTTTAACCGTTGTACCTACCTGACGATTGCGGCTTTACAAACCGAACCGTCAAATATCCCGACGTACACTTCCTTAATGAAATTTCTCAAATATGTATGTACTTACGTATATAATGTATAAAACGTGTGTGCGAATAAAATCAATTTTTGCAGGTATATAGCTGTAACGCAGCCGATCAAATACGCCAAACACAAGAACAACAGGCGGGTATGGTTAACAATCGCTCTAGTATGGGTGATATCAGCTGCCATAGGATCACCGATCGTCCTCGGTCTTAATAATACTCCGGATCGCGTCGCCGACGCATGCCTCTTCTACAACAGCGATTTTATCATTTACTCTAGTCTATCGTCTTTTTATATCCCCTGTATAATAATGGTATTCCTCTACTACAACATATTCAAGGCTTTAAGGCGCAGAGCCATGCAGGCCAAACTCAGTCGCAAACCTATGCCTTACGAAATCAAGCCCGGATCTGTGATAGAGAACGTGGCGAACGCGAGGAGACTTGCGGAGACGACGTTGGGACCGACGGTCGAGGAACCCGCCACTAATACCGGTTCGGGTTCCGGCGACGAGGATGACGAGATCGCCGAACAGGACTGTCAAGTCATATCGAACGATAAGAGTACGGAATTTATACTGGCGACTGTGACCGAGGAAGCCACGTAAGTTATTTAAATTTTTTTTTATTTATTTGTCATCTAATCACGATTAAAAATAACTCAACTCATAACTGAATTTTTGATCTCCCAGGGGTTGAATAGATTGTACTCCTATCTCCTATCTCAAATAATAGCCGAGATATCTAAAGCCTAACAAATCGGCAGACGTCAAAATCATTCCATTATGTTCTTGTGAGCAATTTGAGAGTAACCATTAAGCTCCTTAACTCCTTTCATTGTTACTATAATCATGCTGTGCCATATCTTCTAAAGAACATGATAGAGTTGGTACAGGGATGATGATGAATGAAATTGATTCTTTTGATTTTGGAAGCACCTCCAAATGTAAAGATTTCTTTTTTATCTAGAGATCTCTGCTGAAGCTCATTGAAAGAAGGCAGTATCTTCTCACATCGAGAAACAAATCAGTATTAACCAGTTAAAGTTCAACGCATTAAATGCAAAATCATGAAGTTTCTCGTAATGACATGTTCTTGACATGATGAGATGAAAAAAACCAGGATGATTTTTGTTGGGGGCATGTCTCTATCTCACTTCTTTGTATCTAACATTTTTTGATTCAAATAAGAGTTATTATTCTTGTTAAATTCTTCACTGGATCTCTTGGTGCAGAAGTAGAACATTAAACACTTTAACCCACTAAACACCAAACAAGTTTTAACTAAAACACCGACGCATCATTAATTTCCGATTAACGAAAACAATGACGAATGCGGGGGGATAGGTCCGTTGTCACAGTTCATTACACATGACTTATTTTTATATATTTCTAAACTTTCGAAAACATTTAGAAACTTACAATATTATGAATCGTTTATTGTTAAAACAGGTTAAGTGACATTTTCGGACATTTTCGTTTTTTGACGGAAATCAACATTTAACATGTAGACGCATCGCTGTGCCATCCAAGTCATTTATTGCAGAAACAATCCAAGTACAGCATTTGGCTTGTTTCTGCAGTAAACTGGAACATAGTGAGTGCATTATTTACATAACCTAAAAATACGTTGACGTTTAATAAGTTAGTGTATCCGAAGTGAGTAAGATTTGTAGAATATTAAGTATAAAAGAATGGACGTAATACAGGAGCCACCGATTAAAAGAAAAAGGGGTGTTGTAAACCCATCAAAATATCAACGAAATCGAATAAAATCTTCCACGTCCCAAGGGAAAGAGTACGTAAACTACAAAGGTCATGTTGTTCATGCCAAAGCGATTGGAAATTCTTGCAAGTAAGTTCTTCTTTTATTACGTACTCTTTGCTGATGTTAAACTATCTATTTCGTTTTAGTTGTCCATTAAAATGCTTTCAAAAAGTTAATGAAGAAAATAGGAATAACGTTTTTAAAACATTTTACTAAAAATGAACAGGATATCTATTTACAAGGTCAGATTGAAGTATGTAGTGTTCGAAGACGAACAACTAATGCTCAAGAAGGCGAAAAGAGGGCTCGTTCATCTCAATCTTACTCACTTCGGATACACTAACTTATTAAACGTCAACGTATTTTTAGGTTATGTAAATAATGCACTCACTATGTTCCAGTTTACTGCAGAAACAAGCCAAATGCTGTACTTAGATTGTTTCTGCAATAAATGACTTGGATGGTACAGCGATATTAGTACCGTAAAACGGGGTGATAAGAAACAATATTCAGCAATGACGCTTCAAATTAAATATTAATCGTGCACTAATTGCTTTAAAAAAAATCTAGGATGTAAGTTATGAACTCTAGTTTAAAAATTAATGTTCACATAAGAAGAAAAAAAATCTTAACATATAAAAAAAAAAAAAAATTGTGTTGTTTCTTATCACCCCGTGATCGGGGTGTCAAGAAACTACAGCGTTTTTGGTATGAATATCTTATCATGTCAGTTCTGAGGTTATTAGAAACAAAGAAAATGTTTTTAAAAATATTTTATTTATCAAAACACAAAAAATACATATATAAAAATTAAATGCATTCTGTTATTAAAGGGTATAGCAACTTTTATTTTAAATATATCCTGTGAATCTTAAATTGTAGGAGTCCTCTTCCAAATTTCTGTGGTTGATGAAGTTTTCCGACAATATCGTCATATCTAAAAAAAGATTCATCAGGAATATGCGGAAACCTATAAACAAATCCATCAGATGTCTTGGTAACTGTTTCCCTAACGAATGTTCCTTCATAATCTAATCCATCAATATTTTTGATTTTCCCGATATAAAATCGCCGCATAACATTTTGTGAAGAAGAAGCTCCGCAGGGGTGAAGTTGAAAACCAACTATTAACCAATCACCAGGCTTGATATGACTGGTCTTTACAGGGTGCACATTCGGAAATCTTCTTGCAAATTTAAACACTTCAGAATCAAAGTTGTCAGAAGAAGAATCATCGTTGCTTTGACCTTCCTGATCAGAAATTGCCTCGTTATTGGTCCTATTAGAAGCATCCTCATCTTCACGATGCTGGAGGGTAGTTGGAGACAACCCATCATCTGCGTCTGGTGAAGGTCCTTGAGAATCTTTGAAGTCCTGGCTGGTTACACTTTTACCAGGCGCAACCGTTATCTTCTTTCTTCGTACTTTTGGCGTAGCTTCATTATCATAACGCATCCTTTTAAGGAAGGATATGAATACATCGTCGGCATTGTTATTTTCACCATCATTATCGTTCAGTTCTTCTGTTTCTTGAGGTAGTGTATTTAAGACCTGATTTCTGTCTAGTGGCCTAATTCCACACTTTCTGAAGCCAGCTAAGATATTATTTTTAGCAGTGGATTCAATAGTATCCAAGAGTTTCTTAAGGAGGCTGGGAAAAACATCTTTTGGGAGGCCAGCCTGCTTACGTCCTGGACCTTTCTTCCATTCTTCGAGGATCTTGCGCCATGCGATTTTTAGCGGACGAAAAAACGCCACGTCCAAAGGTTGAGTAGCATGGGTCGAGTTAGCAGGTAGAAACACAAAATGTATATCATGCACGGAGCACATTTCAACGGCTTCTAGAGATAAATGGGACGACAAATTGTCTCCAATCAACAATTTTTTGCCCGGTAAGTCTTTAAAATAAGGCACCACAACCTTTTCGATCCAATCTGTGAAACAATAAGAGTCGAACCAACCCGACTGGCTTCTGTTATAACGTGCTTTTTTCGGACCATCTGTTGTCCAACTGCTATACAAATTCTGTGCTTTATAGACTACGTAAGTGGGAAGCAGTTCTCCCGTAGCCACAGCTGCCATCATAATAGATATAGATGTTTTGCTATGATTCATTATACGAACAGGATATTTACTGCCCCTCTTTGTAATAATCTTTACACGGCCCGGATCGTCGGCCAAGTTGGTCTCATCGTAGTTTAGGATATTTTCTGCTGGAATTTCATTTATTGGTATAGCTTCAAGATTGTCGAAATATTCATTTAAGATTGTCTTTGAAAGATGCGCGCGGGCCCTCTTTATATTTTGACACATACGATGAGATAAATCTTTTTTATGTCGGCTTAAAAACTATAAACGAAATCCTGCCCTGGCATATTGTCTCTGAATTTGCGGATAACTATTCCTC
Organism: Holotrichia oblita; assembly: GCA_023690525.1. NCBI lineage: Eukaryota > Metazoa > Arthropoda > Insecta > Coleoptera > Scarabaeidae > Holotrichia > Holotrichia oblita. Next base: position 157,375,719 of record CM043018.1, read on the forward strand.
TGCTATCAAGATGGGATTTAATTATACATCTTAAGTCTAATGCACTTATGGGATATCCCCATTCGGAGCACAGTTTCAAGCGCTTAATAATCATATTCTCCATTTCAGAAGGCAATGCGGTCTGTCCACCGGCTTTCTTTATGTTTTTATTTTTAAAATGGCGGTAAAGTACAGAATAATGAATATTATACTTCTCTGCAACTTTACGGTAGGTTTGCCCCTTCTGGATATCACGTTTCGCATTTTCCAGAACTTGTGGGTCTGGCTTCATACGCCGCTTCACACACGGATCGGGAACATATTTTCGCGGCATGTTTCTTATCACCCCAATTTTTATTTAAATGTGCGGGTTCTAACCTAACCTTCAAAATTTTTATGTTTAAACAGTGAGCACTTATTGAACACGCAAGATATGATTAAGGATGCTAACAAATATCGAATAACAACTAAATTAACTTATTGTGACTTTTCATACACACTACACACACAAAGTTTTGAAGCGGTACTATATTGACGCAGTGTTTTATGTAATGCTCAAGGTTACTGGAAATTACGAATTTCTGTAGTACCAATCTTTGAATACTAAAAATGCTTTATACAACAAATACCAAACCTCAAAAAAATAAATCAATAAAAAATAGTATCAACTTTAGAATATATCTGGTTAAATAACTTTTTCGCACTTTTTGTATCTTATCACCCCAGCGTTTCTTATCACCCCGTTTTACGGTATATAGGCTATGTGTACTTGGATTCTTTCTGCACTACACGATGCGTCTACATGTTAAATGTTGATTTCCGTCAAAAAACGAAGATGTCCGAAAATGTCACTTAACCTGTTTTAACAATAAACGATTCATAATATTGTAAGTTTCTAAATGTTTTCGAAAGTTTAGAAATATATAAAAATAAGTCATGTGTAATGAACTGTGACAACGGACCTATCCCGCAGTCGTCATTGTTTTCGTTAATCGGAAATTAATGATGCGTATCGGATTGAGCGTGCATAACATTTAGGTTACCTATTTTTGTAGGTTTTATTTTAATTTAGTTTTATTACCGGTTGTTCTGACATCTTCTACGTATTTGATTTTACAAAGAAAAAATAACATTTCGTATTACGATCGTACTTTTTATTTTGTTGTCATTTAACAAAATCGATATTTATTACCCGTTACGCGTTAACGGGTACCGTCCGATAAACATAAATATTCTTGATGAGAGTTCCTCGTGTCGTAACATTCACTCCGCATTACTTAATGACCGCCCTAAATTGCCGTAATTCGAGGTGACAGCTGGTCCGCGTCGAACGCACGCAACTAAGCTAGCCCCGAAACCTTTAAGTTTCATCTGAATGTTGGGGAGGGTGCCTACATATTTTCATTACGGTAAACATCACCGTCGACGTCGTGATGGTATCACCGTAATGACGTCGATCTAACAAGTTAATGACAAGCACATCACTTGAATATGCTCTCTCTCTCTCTCACCGGAAGCTCCTAGCTTATTAATTATGTAACAGAGAACGTGTACCTATATATAAAATTAAAAATAAACCTGCTATATTAATTAAGATTAATAAATAAAAGGACGGTTAGGTATCTATAATTTCGAAGGCCTTTTATTGTCCGCAGAATACCCACTGTGATGGCTACGCTGACGTCGCCCGCCCCATTAGCGGATCCGAACGGCAATAACGATTCCGGTTACGCACCCAGTCAACCGGAAACAATAATCCCCGAAAGCCCGAGGAGAGTGAAGCACCAGCATCAGGCGAAAAGGAACGGAGCCACCACCTTAGATACAGAACTTAGGTAGGTAAATCTCCACCCCTCTCCCCTCCCTTCCCCCTCTCCCTCTAACCATCGCCATTTTCACTCCCTTTTCTTTACTTGAGCGAACTTTCGATAGTTGTTATTCTTCTATGACCTGTTTTTTTTTATATACATATATATATATATATAGGTGAGCGTCTTCGCCCGACCAGTAAATGAAAAGAACTTTCTAGTATATAGAGTGTTTTGCTGCAGTTGAACGGTTCATTGATGTTATCTAAGTTTCTTTTTTTCTTATCCTTCTCCGTTTCTTTTTTTTCGTATGCTCTTCTTTAAATATTTAAATTCGTTCGAGTGGAAATATGAATGGGATGAATAAATTTGACTGAACTGAGACTGATATAATAAGGCACTAATACAGCTAGCTCTAGTTTAGAAATTCTTCAATTCCTCTTCAATAGTGGTACAAGCATTTCAACATTTAAATATTGCCGAAATGAGAACTGCCACAAAAATGTCCATATTTACTAATTCGTAATTGTCCTGCAGCAATCTATCCTTGCTCCTTTATTATTTATCGTTTACTCAGTTGCTTTGACTATATCTTTGAGGCTTTGTTAGTGTTATCTAGTAAGCTTTCAGGTCGACTGTTTCATTGCCGATCACATCCATCATCACTGGTGTTTCATCCATATTACCAATTTGAGACAATAAATAATTAGCCTGAATCACAAATGTTTGAAACTTTCGTACCTTCTCCTCCAAATTATCTGGCAATTTTTGTGAAATTTTGTTTTTTTATTTTCTCGAAGCACTAGATTGTTTCTATTCATAAATCATCCACACCAACTTTGAGATGCCTCCAAATTTAGACTTTCTTCTTTTCGAATTAGAGCTTCTTGTTACAATCAACCCCTCTCTTAATGCACATTTGTTTTATGTTTCAAAAATTCAACTTAAATACGAAAGAGGCATTCTATTGATCCTGACCGATTACAGAAAACTCAAACACTGACTGTTGTTGTTAACAAATTTAGGTCTTTCTGTTTTTCTCCCAACTACCAGGACACCATTTCGTTTTTTCCCTTTCTGAGAAGTTATTCGGAATTCCAAATGGCCTCAAATAAAGTTAAATACAAATTTTTTCATAAATTTTATCAAGAACTCCAAAACTGTTTGAAAATAAGATGTCAACTTCAATTCCTTGCATTTTGAAGTTGAGATTGAATGTTGACGTGCGTCAATTAAACAGTTAATCATAAGCACAATATTACACATGAATAAGAAACAGAAAAAAAAACATCGATATTACTGTGAGCTATAACGCTCAACAACGCACAGCCTTCCTGGTGTTAGACATGGGGAAGGCATTCGATCGAGTTTGTTACGAAGGGCTGATGGCCATAGTAGTTTTCGAACTAAAATTGGCAACGTTACATCCCTACATAGGAAAACAGGACGAGGGAATGCTCCAAGGATCCGGCTTCGGACCTGTCCTTTTCATTATTCTCTAAAAACATATATAAATAACAATTTACAACTTTTTGAGCAACACTTTCTTGCTTAATTGATAGTATATAGTTTTTGGGAAACACTTTTAGGGTGAAGAATTAAAAGAATAAAACTTAAATAAGGAATTTTAAATGTTTTAATAGAGAAATAACAAAATTTTCATTTTAGTATTACAGGAAAGTTCGGGGTGGGGGGACCTCCTCTAGCTCTTTAGACCTCCTGGGCAACGTCTTGGCATGCTGGAAATCAAATTCCGAATGTAATGCTGAGGAATATTTTGCCATCTTTTCAAAACGACAGTTCGGAGTTGATGGTGATTGTTTGGATCCATTCCTCGTGATCTTATCAACCGCTTCAGGTGATCCCATATGTTCTCTATGGGATTAAGATCTGGTTAGCCGGATTTCGATTCTCCGTAGGGACGGTGACATTTTTTTCGGAGAGTTGAAATCCGGATCGACTTACCATTCGCTGTTGGGAGCTGCATTTGAAAACAATTTACACACACAAAAACTACATCGCAAGATTTTGACCTCCTTTCACCACCATAGAGGTTGAATTAAAGAAAGAAAAAAAAAAACCAGAAAATGAGCTTCATTAATTGTGTCAAACAGCATTAATACTGATATTCAAGGGCCATCCCCTTTTCACCCTATTTCACCACCTTAGCGGTTGAATTTAAAAACAAAACCACTGAATCGAGCGTCTTGTTAACTGTATCAAAGAGCATTAAGTAAATGTTACCATTAAAATATTATTTCTCTTATACAAACTTTGCCACTTTCCTTTCGCGTTTTTCACCTCAATTCATGACCTTAAGGGTTGAATTAAAAACAAAAATGTCGAAGAATGTATTCCATTATTTGCATGAAAGAACATTAATCTCAAGTTTTAAATAAATTTAATCATTTCCTCTGCAAACTTTGCACACACCCTCCTTCACTTTATTTACGTTTATTCTACCATTCTTAGAAATTGACCTTTTTAAAAATGTAGAAAGAGAGAGAGAGAGAAGACTTAGGCGGCCTTTTCTTCCACCCATAATTAAAACCGATCAACCCTGCGGTAACATTAATCCTGAATTGCTTCAGACTGAAGGTCGAACCGCTGCATCTCTTTTGAAACAATATGTGAGCGTTCACTAAAGTCGTGCCGAAAAAATGCCATATAATGCGATGATACCATTTTTTAGTTTAGACCTCCTGGGTAACGTCTTGGCATGCCGGAAATCAAATTCCGAATGTAATGCTGAGGAATATTTTGCCATCCTTTCAAAACGGCAGTTCGGAGCTGATGGTGATTGATAAGATCACGATTCCTCCGTGATCTTATCAACCTCTTCAGGTGTCGTCCCATAGAGAACGTATGGGTTCTCTATGGGATTAAGATCTGGATCAACAAACACAAAACCATCGCCTATTTCATTAGCATTTCCAAGCATGACTAATTCAATATGACGAGACCTCCCCAAACAGTAATTGAACCACCTCCATAAGCTTGATGGTAAGTCGCAATTCTCCTCTGTTTCTCCAAACTCTAACTCTTCCATCTGAGATATGGAGACGCACTTTAGTCTCCGTCACTAAGTGAACAACGACCCCAATCTTCAACATTTCAATTTGCATGTTGATGTGCCCACTCTAGCCTTCTTCTCTTGTGGGCTCTGATCAACAGTAGGCATTTTTTAGAAGATCTGGATCTCAAATTTACCACATGGAGCCTTCTTCTTACTGTTTGAGTCGATTAGACTAACTGTTGCATTTAATAATTGAATTTGGAGCATTCCTGCAGTAGAAAATCTATTCTTTCGACACTGAACCCTAATAAAACATTGAAATAGGCAGCAACAGTTCTTAGCCATGTGGCAGTCATAAACATTCCCATAGCACGTGCTTAGCTGGTTTTTTGCGGCCAAAACTTATTGGATAAAGCTTTAGAGAGTTCAAAATAGATGTCTTAGGATGATCTTAGATGTCAGCCACATATTGTGGACCTCCACGACCGAACCAACGTAGAAACCGTCAAAACTTTTGCTATCGACAAAGACTAACTAGACTAGCTTTAACAAAAAGTCGTCATGAATATTAATGCGAGCGAATAATTTTGTACAGCAGTGCATATCTATATATTTATTAATTGCATCTGAAATGAAACTTTTTTTGTGTATACAGGGTGATTCATAACGAAGTAATAGTAAAATTATAAAATCTAAACTTGAAATTGAATTTGATTGGATATCTAGATTATTCCTCACTAAATTAATCAAGATTAACAATTAAAATTGTAACAACACTAAACACTTTAACCCACTGAACACCAAACAAGTTTTAACTAAAACACCGAAGCGTTTCAACAGCAATGCTGTCATTATCAAGGAGATAATATAACTAAATTAAAATTAAATTTACAAATACAGGTAATCTAAATGTTATGCACGCTCAATCCGATACGCATCATTAATTTCCGATTAACGAAAACAATGACGAATGCGGGATAGGTCCGTTGTCACAGTTCATTACACATGACTTATTTTTAGATATTTCTAAACTTTCGAAAACATTTAGAAACTTACAATTTATTGTTTATTTGTCTAATTAATTTATCGCTCGATTTCTCAATTCTATTAAATCTAAAATGAGCCATATGCTCTTTGAATCTAGTTGAGACTGCTCTCCTGGTTTGCCCAATATATTTTTGATTACAATCTTTACAATTGATTTCGTAAATACCTGACTTTTCTAGAGGTTGTATTTTATCTTTAGGGCTACCGATGAGACTTCGCAAACTAGTCCCAGAACTGTAAACTATTCTGAGGTGTAGCTCTTTGAAGATTTTACTCAAACCTTTAGTGATAAAGGGAGCGTAAGGGAGGGTCACAACGGGTGAAGCTTTAACATCCTCTCGAAAAGTCGTAGATTCTTTCACAATTTTTTTATAATTAAATTTCCTAATTAACTTATAGATATGCTGAGGCTGGAAACCATTACACTTGGCCGCATCTTTAATCATTTTAAGCTCTTTCTCATACCTCGCCTTGTTCAAGGGAAAAGTGAGAAGTCTGTGGACCAAAAAATTCAGGCTTGCCATTTTGTGTTGAACACAATGATGGGAGTCTGAAGGAATGTAGCGAAGTGTACTGGTTTCCTTTCTATACACGTCAAACTCTAATCTATTGTTATTTCTAATTACTAAAGTATCTAGAAAGGGTAGCTGACCGTTCTCTTCTCTTTTACAAGTGAACTTTATGGTTTCGAACCGATTATTTAATCTATTGAGAAAATCGTCAATATTACATTTTTTTGGTAGCAAAAATAGCGAAAATATCATCCACATACCTCAACCAAACCCTAGGAAAGTATTCGCTCTCAGATTCTAAATCCTTTTCAAAACGGCTCATGAAAAGATTAGCCAAAAAGAGCGACAACATTGCCGTTCCTTCCAGATGTTCATAAAAACTCCCGTTGAATTGAAAAATGTTCTGTTTCATACAGACGTCAGTTAAGCGAATATATTCCTGATGGACACATTGTTGACTCAAACTATTTTGAAGCAACAAGTCCTCGAGGTATGTCAAGGTGTCTGGAATCGGTACACTAGGAGAGAGAGAACTAATATCAAATGAAATCAATATTTCACCCTCCAGCAACTGAATATTTTGAATTTCTTTAATAAATTCTAACGAATTTTTTACTGCAAAACTAGGTTGCTGTATTGGGAAATTATTAAATTTATTGGTCAGCCATTTGGAAACCTTATAAGTCGGGGTGCGTCAATTGCCGAAACAATTGGCCTTACCGACTTGCCAGGTTTGTGAATTTTAGGTAAACAATATAATTTAGGGATAACAGGATTAAACACATTGTTGACGTCTCTAATCATTTTCGGTAAAGGATTTTTTGAAATTGACTTATAAGGACCATTACCCAGGTAGCAAGCTGGCGTAATTTTGACGTCATTTGTAGGTCATATTTCGTCATTGACGTCATCTAACTTAATAATAACGTACTTTCAGAGACGTCGTTTAGAAGTTAGACAAATAACGTCATTTAAACGTATTTATTTAGTGATACATGTGACATAACGTTATGCAGCTTGAGTCAAAGGATACGCCGTCAAATATATTAATGTTATTAGTGGGAATAGCTAAAAATTTTGTTTACATAAATTGTGAGCACCAACACATACTTTAATTTTATGTATAAACATATTATACATCGTGTCCTATAAAAAAGTTAACAATAGAAATATGTATTTCTTAAATTGAATTAACTATACATTTTTATCTTCATTGTAGGGTTACTTAATTCTAAACAAAATATCTAAATAACTTTTTTTCGTAAAATTCTTAGTTCCCGTGAAAAAAATTATTTTGTAGATTTTGTCAATCCAATTTTCATTATTATACTTATAAGAAAATGAAAAAAAATCGCTGAAATAAATATGTAGTTAACAAATGCTAAACGTTATTGTTTGTCAGAATATTAGTAATTCTAATTGTACTGTTTTTAATTGCTGTTTATTGATAAATATGCCACAACATTACAGTAGGAATGAGCTAGTGGATATGCTCCTAGCCATTGGCAGGACAGATGAAATCTTTAACGAAGCTGTTCGCCTTTATATGACAACTTTAATATGGGACACCCTGTATAAGATTTTTATGCACAAAGTAAAGTAAAGTATGTGTTGGTTGACATAACTTTTATTAATAAGATTTTTATCAATTCTCAATACTACCAGTAATATATTTGATGGCGTATCCTTTGACTCAGACTGTATACAGGGTGTCCGAGATTTTATTTTACAGGCTTAAATATTTCAAATAAAAGTTGCTTTATCTCTTAAAGTCAACGAAATGACAGAGTCAGTTTTACATTTGCTTATCGTTTTGAAGCTCGTTTGAAGGTCAACTTTTGTTTTTTTTTTAGTGGAAACCTATATTTTTGAATGCAGCGTTATATTAACCAGAACGATACAAATAGCTTTTGTCTGAATATTTTTTTAATTACATTTGCAGTTTTTTTAAATAAATACTGAGAAACTTCAGCATTGTGCTTGTTAACAATGCTATTATTGTGGAAGCGATATTCATCACTCCAGAATATGTAGTTGAAAACATTTAAATTTTCTTCTGCTAAAATATCTAGGCGCGCTATAAAGTCAAGCCTTTGAAAATCGTTAGGCGTCAAACCTTGAACTACATGAATTTCAAATGGATGATATCTGTGTGCTTTTAAAATTCTGTGTACGATCGTTTTGCTAATTTCAATTTCTGCTTCTAGAACACGAAGAGAAACGTGAGGGTTTATCCCCACGTAGGCCAAAACGTTAATGAGGTTTTCTTCATTTCTAACACTTGGTCGATGATTCCTATATGTTGTATATTATTAGGAAAAGATCCGGTTCTCATTTTTGATTCCACGTTACAAAAGTTAGAGTAAACACGCCCCATAAAGAAACTGTCATATAAATTTTATTTGTCAAACATAAAGGTCGTTAATTTTCCAAAGCCTTCTATTATTAGACAAGTCCTCTAAATGGGTTTTTCAGTAATTATTTCAATAATGGTAAACGTAAAAGGAAAATTTTTCAGACAAAAGTTATTTGTATCGTTCTGGTTAATATAACGCTGCATTCAAAAATATAGGTTTCTATTTAAAAAAAAAAACAAAAGTTGACCTTCAAACGACCTTCAGACGAGAAGCAAATGTAAAATTGACTCTGTCGTTTCGTAGACTTTAAGAGGTAAAGCAACTTTTATTTGAAATATTTAATCGTAAATATACCGGGTGTGGAATTACAGCCTGTAAAATAAAATCCGGGACACCCTGTATAGAAAAAGTGAAATCTAAAATAAACTTTTAATTTTCTTAAGACTGTAAAAGTACGTATAAACTTATTTAACCAGGTCAATCCACTAAAATTTGACACTGCATTAAGTAGTAGCTGCGTTAATTTCCTAATATTTATATTGTAGGAAAAAAAAGCAATTTAGTCTAAATAAGGATAGCCATATAACAAAATCTGTGTCTTGGCAAATCATATTTGCACTTTTTCATACCAAAAAATGTACGATTTAAAAAAAATTTCAAATCAGAATTTAGTGCCTCTGCAAAATATTACGTTTTGGTTAATTCATGCTATTGCAATTATATTATACCAGCAATATGTCTCATTTTGCACAATACAAAACTTCTTTGGGAATTGCTGCCAGACCAGTAACCTAGATGTTCATATGTTGGTCATATTTATAGCATTGTCATGACGTGGTACTAACGTCATAAAGCAGACGTCATTTGGATGTGACATTAAAAGTCATTATGACATCATATATGCGTCATACAGGACGTACAGTTGACGTCACTATAGGTGGCGACAAATTGACGTCATCTTGCTACCTGGGTACTCAACAAGTCATTAACCCGATCATAGTAGTCCTCTTTATCTAAAATAACAATCTTGTTCCCTTTGTCAGCTTCCAAATAAAAACAATCTTCTTCCGGCAAAGTTTTAATGATTTTAATGTTTTCGGATTTCTGAGGTGATTTATAGGATTTGAAATTTTTTGAAATAGTATGTTTGCAGGCCTCCCTAACGAACTGTTTTGTGGGCTCAGGAAACCGCTGGATAGAGGATTCTATCCCGGCAATAACCCACTCAACATTCGATTCACGAGTCTACAAACCAAATTTCAATCCTTTATTCAAAAGATTAAGTTCCCGTTCACTGAAAGTTTGCGAAGAATGATTTTCTACTATGTTAATGGTATTCATCGGAATTCATGATGTTTATTTTTTTAAAAACAACCTAACTTTCTTAATTTCCTATCATCCACTTCGGTGTGCGTAATTATATCTTAACACATCCCATTAATCACTTTAATTTCGCCTGATTGTTCCAGGCCCGTCAGTACCATAAATTCCGGTTTGAATACGGGTACCGCGAGATCAACGGGATCGAAGAAGGAGAAGAAGGCGACGGCCGCCGCGCGGTTTACTATATACAAAGTAAACAAAGCCAGCAGGAAGAAACGGGAGAAATCGTCGGCTAGGAAAGAGAGGAAAGCGACAAAAACGCTAGCTATTGTACTCGGTAAGTTTCATCGTTATCGGTTAATAACTATTGTTATATATTAAGTTTATTTCGAAGTGAATCGCCGCCTAATTCAAATTCAGAGAGTTTAAAGTGCAATTTTTTTAGGCGTCTTTTTAATATGTTGGGTACCATTCTTCACCTGCAATATAATGGACGCCATGTGCAGTAAATTAGGATTGAGTTGTCAACCGGGAGTCGCCGCTTTCCTCCTGACGACGTGGTTGGGTTACATGAACAGTTTCGTCAATCCCGTCATATATACGATATTCAATCCGGAATTTAGGAAAGCTTTCAAGAAGATCATGTCGCGGGGGCATTAATATAACAGGTCTCATAGATGTGGATGTTGCTCAAAAAATTTGGATGGATTCGGAAGAAACTGTTTCGTTTCTTATTTTATACAAAGGATTAATTAATTTTAACAAAAAAATAATGAATAAATAAATTCTTACTACCGATCTTTCACTATTTCTTAAGTATATTATATAAAGTATCAATTTAAATAAATGTACAAAGTACTTAAAAATAGAAGTTAGACCGATCTTTTTTGGATAATAATAATAATAATAAAGTATGGAAACGAATTTACTTCAAACATATCATTTCTGAGAAAATGAAATGTTAATACTTGCATATATATATAATACATTCTAACAAAATAAAGTGCAAACTCAAACTGTAAAATAAAAAAACTTCCTTGCAAAAAAAAAATGAAAAAGAAACAGCGATAGTCCTCTTGAAAACTGTACATAAATATACAGGCTTTTCAAACTTAAGTCGGCACTATTGCTAACTTTGTTATTATTGGAGCTACAAAGTTATTGGTTAAATAGGGAAACTAGTGTAGTTTTTCAAGCAAATTACAATGGCATTTAAAAAAAAATAATTGACGTACTGGGTCACGTGATATTGTGAGAAACGTAATTTTTTAAATGGGACACCCAGTATACAGTTCTCACGGTCGACAGAAAATTTAATTCTGAACAAAAACTTTCCTATGAACATTTATCCTAAAGTCAATAATAACAGAGTTATTGATGATTTTTCAAATTTGCCAAGGTGGCTGTTATTTCATAAACAAAATTCGATTGTTTTGCAAATGTCATCAACATTGAAATATTGCATTAAACCTCTGTCAGTAAGCAATTAACATTTTGTGTTTATTGATGAAAAAATGCCTATCACGCATTTAGAAAAATGTGATATGATGGAATGTTACATCGTTTGTAATAAAAATTCCCTGCAAGCTCGTGAACGTTACGGTGTTTTATTTCCTAATACGCGCAACTTGCCAGATCGAAGGTACTTTTTACTTTTGTACCGTAAGTTTCGATCAAATGAAAATGTGTTCAAGAAAACTAGAACCAAAAAACAATTTATAATAAGCGAAGCAACTGAAATTAACGTCTTAGCTTTCTTCGAAGCTAATCCTAATAATGCAATTAATGATTTAAAAGAAGAAAGTGGACTATCTTTGGGAACTATTCACAATATTCTAAAAAAAAACATAAGTTTGTGCCGTTCAGATACAGACCTATTCAGACGCTGGCAGACCGGGAGATCAAGAAAGACGGACTCAGTTTTGTCAGTGGTACATTAATCAAGTTAGACTTAACCATAATTTTTGGCGTTTGGTTCTTTGGAGTGACGAATCAAATTTCTCCAACAGGGAGAACAGCCACTATTGGAGTCGAGAAAACCCGATGCCGATTCCGTCCTTGTAATCCGCAGAGACGCTTTAGTGTTAATGTTTGGTGTGGCTTGATTGATTCAAGAATTGTAGGCACCGTATTTGATCAAGGTGCATTAACTGGCGAGAGGTATGTCGAAATGTTAACCGCTACCCTTGGAGAATTCTTGGATGACCTGAATTTAAGGGATAGACAACAGATATTCTTTCAACAAGATGGCGCTCCTGCCCATAATGTTCGCCAAATTCATAACTTATTACATGACCTTTTTGATGGCCGATATCTATCAACTAACGGGCCTATTCGTATGCCTCCCCGATCACCGGACATAACACCTTTGGATTTCTTCTTTTGGGGATTTGTGAAAAGTGCAGTGTATTTGTGAAAGACGGTATGATACTCTTGAAGATCTCCAGCAAAGCATCAGCCATGCTATTAATAATATTGATGGTAGAATCATTGCTAAGGCTACTAGAAGCGTTAACAGGCGGGTTCAAAAGTGCTTGGAGCAAGAGGGTGATGTTTTTGAGCATCTGCTCTGAATTTAAAATTTCTTGCTTTTTTTTTTATTTTCGAAATTAATAAAATAACTTAAAATAAACAAAACTGTTTTTAGTTTCTGTAAAAACAATCATCAATAACTCTGTTATTATTGACTTTAGGATAAAAGTTCATAGGAAAGTTTTGTTCAGAATTAAATTTTCTGTCGACCGTGAGAACTGTATACTGGGTGTCCCATTAAAAAAAATTACATTTTTCACAATATCACGTGACCCAGTACGTCAATTTTTTTTAAATGCCATTGTAATTTGCTCGAAAAACTACACTAGTTTGCCTATTTAACCAATAACTTTGTAGCTCCAATAATAACAAAGTTAGCAATAGTGCCGACTTAAGTTTGAAAACCCTGTATAAACTGTAAATCATCTTATATATATTTTGTAAATATAATCATGTATAAAAATAAAGGAGAAATAGAATCACTATGTGTGTCAAAACAATTGTACACATCATTGTAATTATTTAGATAGGTGATAATAATAAACGGGATTTTTTGTAAAAAAAAAAATAAATGAACAATTAAATATGACTTATTGTATCATTTTATCTGTCGTCCAAAAAAGAGTACGTATTGTAAAAAAATACGAGAGCCCCCTCTTTTTACAATACGTCGCTTTCATATCTTCGAATATACTGTAAAAAAAAATAAGATCAATGCAAGAAGTAATAAACACAAACCTTACGCTTATATTATTATAATAAAATTAATATATTGTATCATAGTAATGTACTATAGTAGAGATGAAGGCTAAAACAAATGCTAAAAATGAAAAACTATCCGATGTTAATAAAAGCTATTTCTTAAATTTGTTGCGTTTTATTCCAGTATTTTTTTTGTTGTTGTTGGTGATCATTTTTTAAATTGAAAATATGATAATTGAAGAGTGAAGATCTGAGATGAATTTTCCGGTAAGGTAAGTGCAATAAACTCCGTTTGTTTTTCATTTATAAATCAACAAATATTCTACAACATAAAAATATTCTTCAGATCTAAGCTTGCTACTATCGCTTAGCAAGATGAAAACCTATCAAGTTAACGACATTAACTTTCAACGAGACAGGTCGTACAGTCTCTTACCATATTAATATTACCACTACATAGATAGAAAACATTCAATCACATTTTTAGAAAGGTATGTATAAGACGAGAGCGAGTTTCACAAATATTTATAATAAATTCAAAAATTATTCCTTGAGAGATGTTGCATGAATGCAAAGTGATTTTCATCCTGTTTGTTATATGTCTAGCGAAAGGGATGAAGAACTATCGTGATCAGGTATAGATCACCAAGAACGCTCCCGCTTAATTGAAGCTATGAGGAAAAGACCATTAAGGAAGGCAAGGGACTGTATACAACTAAATTGACAAGCTTAAGATTACAGGAGACACAATAGGTCAGCTGGCGAGGTTGCCTTTCGAGTCTTCTCCGGCTATGCAGGAAAAAGGTAATGTGGTAGAAAAAATTTGCAATATCGTTTATCACCTAAATAAGAATTATGAGAGATTAATACCAAGATTAACGGGTTAATAACCGCAGTGGTAAGCCGGATTTCGACGGGACGGTGACATTTTTTTCGGAGAGTTGAAATCCGGATCGACTTACCATTCGCAAGAGTTTGATCTCCTTTCACCACCGTAGAGGTTGAATTAAAGAAAGAAAAAATAAACACCAGAAAATGAGCTTCATTAATTGTGTCAAACTGCATTAATACTGATATTCAAGGGCCATCCCCTTTTCACCCTATTTCACCACCTTAGAGGTTGAATTAAAAAAAAACACTGAATCGAGCGTCTTGTTAACTGTGTCAAAGAGCATTAAGTAAATGTTACCATTAAAATATTATTTCTCTTAAACAAACTTTGCCACCTTCTTTTCACGTTTTTCATCTCGATTCATGACCTTAAGGGTTGAATTAAAAACAAAAATGTCGAAGAATGTATTCCATTATTTGCATGAAAGAACATTAATCTCAAGTTTTAAATAAATTTAATCAAACTTTGCACACACCCTCCTTCACTTTGTTTACGTTTATTCTACCATTCTTAGAGGTTGACATTTTTTAAAATGTCCAAACAGGTGTTTCATTAACACCTTTGCGTCAGGAATTAACTTATTTTTGAAATATTTAATTTAAACTTAGAAACTAGAGAGAGAGAGAAGACTTAGGCGCCCTTTTCTTGCACCCATAATTAAAACCGGTCAATCCTGCGGTAACATTAATCCTGATTTGCTTCAGACTGAAGGTCGAACCGCTGCATCTCTTTTGAAACAATATGTTAGCGTTCACTAAAGTCGTGCCGAAAAAATCCCATATAATGCGATGATACCATTTTTTAGTTTAGACCTCCTGGGCGACGTCTTGGCATGCCGGAAATCAAATTCCGAATGTAATGCTGAGGAATATTTTGCCATCCTTTCAAAACGGCAGTTCGGAGCTGATGGTGACTGATAAGATCACGATTCCTCGTGATCTTATCAACCTCTTCAGGTAAGTACGTCCCATAGAGAACGTATGGGTTCTCTATGGGATTAAGATCTGGATCAACAAACACAAAACCATCACCTATTTCATTGGCATTTCCAAGCATGACTAATTCAATATGACGAGACTTCCCCAAACAGTAATTGAACCACCTCCATAAGCTTGATGGTAAGTCACAATTCTCCTCTGTTTCTCCAAACTCTAACTCTTCCATCTGAGATATGGAGACGCACTTTAGTCTCCGTCACTAAGTGAACAACGACCCCAATCTTCAACATTCCAATTTGCATGTTGATGTGCCCACTCTAGCCTTCTTCTCTTGTGGGCTCTGATCAACAGTAGGCATTTTTTAGAAGATCTGGATCTCAAATTTACCACATGGAGCCTTCTTCTTACTGTTTGAGTCGATTAGACTAACTGTTGCATTTAATAATTGAATTTGGAGCATTCCTGCAGTAGAAAATCTATTCTTTCGGCACTGAACCCTAATAAAACATTGAAATAGGCAGCAACAGTTCTTAGCGATGTGGCAGTCATAAACATTCCCATGGTTTTTTGCGGCCAAACCTTATTGGATAAAGCTTTAGAGAGTTCAAAATAGATGTCTTAGGATGATCTTAGATGTCAGCCACATATTGTGGACCTCCACGACCGAACCAACGTAGAAACCGTCAAAACTTTTGCTATCGACAAAGACTGACCAGACAGATGGCTTTTTTTTAACGTCCAAACAGATGTTTCATTAATTGTATCAAAGAAGATTAAGATTAAATAAATATTAGTTTCTTCAGCTTCTTCAGCATCGATTTCCAACAAAACAACAGCAATTTCTGTTTTAAAACCGTGTTCACCAGACAAAATAACTTGTGTGCATGTGGATTCCTGTAGGTTGCTTGCATTGATTAGTAGCAATGTTTATTTCTTTCGGTTCCATTTCTTCATTAAAATACATCCTGATTATTACTACTGTTACATGATTGTAAATCAGTGAACTGAAGAACATTAAATACCTTAATACATTCTTCATCATCATCTTTAGCTGATATAAGAAATTTCTAATCTATTGATGACAGATTTGTGACTTTCTGGAATCGACGAAAATCTCATTGGACTCAAACTCACTTTGCCTATTACAATAAAAATATTTGTTATTTAAGCCATGAAAATACATTTTTTAATTTTATTTCCTATACCACCCCCTCCTTCACCTTTTTCAATGAGTTTCACCACCTTACAGGTTGAATTTTGAAAACATATCCAAGCAGGTGCTTTATTATAATCGTGTCAAAGAGGATTAAGCCCAAGATGCAAGTAAATTTTGACCATAAATCATAAGACTTTAATTTTTATTTAATACAAACTTTGTCACCCCCTCCTTCACCATTTACACCCCGTTTTATCACTCCTAACGATTGAATTTTTTTTAAACATTCAAGTAGGTGTTTCATTAATTGTGCCAAAGAGGATTAATATCACGATCCAGCTAAATTTGACCATAAACATAGGTATAATTTTTTCATATTTTTCTATACAAATTTTGCCACCCCCTTTCACCACCGTAGAGGTTAAATTAATTAAAAGAAAAGGGTTTTCATTAATTCTGTCAAAGAGCATAATCACCGATATTCAAATAAATTTGACCATAAAAATATATTTTTTTTAATTTTATTTTCTACACACCCGCCCCGCATTTTTCATCTCATTTCACCACTCTTAGGGGCTGAATTTAAGAAGAATATCCAAGCAGCTGTCTCATTAATTGTGTTAAAAAGAATTAATACAAACATTCAAGTAAATTTGACCATGAACATATGATTTTTTCATATTTTGCTATATAAATTGTGCCACCCCTTTTCACCTTTGTTGGGGTTGAATTAAATAAAAAATTATGCCGAAAAACGTGCTTCATCACCGTCCACATATATTCAAGAAAATTTGACCGTAAAAATCTTTTTTTTTAATTTTCTTTCTTATAAAAACTTTTGCCACCCCTCGCCTCACATTTTTCGCCTCATTTCACCACTCTTAGGGGTTGAATTTAAAATAAATGTCGTAGCAGGTGTCTCATTAATTGTGTTAAAAAGAATTAATACAAAAATTCAAATAAATTTGACCATAAAAATATATTTAGACTTTAATTTTTATTTAATTAAACTTTGTCACCCCCTCCTTCACCATTTACACCCCGTTTTATCACTCCTAAAAATTGAATTTTTTTTAAACATTCAAGTAGGTGTTTCATTAATTGTGCCAAAGAGGATTAATATCACGATTCAGCTAAATTTGACCATAAACATAGGTATAATTTTTTCATATGTTTTTGTACAAATTTTGCCACCCCATTTCGCCACTGTAGAGGTTAAATTAATTTAAAAAAAAAGAGCTTTCATTAATTGTGTTAAAAAGCATTAACACCGATATTCAAATAAATTTGACCATAAAAATATATTTTTGTTTTAATTTTATTTTGAATACAAACTTTGCCAACCCCCGTCTCACATTTTTCGCCTCCTTTCACCACTCTTAGGGGTTGAAGTTAAAATAAATGTCCAAGCAGCTGTCTCATTAATTGTGTCAAAAAGAATTAATACAAAAAGTCAAGTAAATTTGACCATGAACATATGATTTTTTCATATTTTGCTATATAAATTGTGCCACCCCTTTTCACCTTTGTTGGGGTTGAATTAAATAAAAAATTATGCCGAAAAACGTGCTTCATCACCGTCCACATATAGTCAAGAAAATTTGACCGTAAAAATATTTTTTTTTAATTTTATTTCTTATAAAAACTTTTGCCACCCCTCGCCTCACATTTTTCACCTTGTTTCACCACTCTTAGGGGTTGAATTTAAAAAGAATGTCCAAACAGGAGTCTCATTGATTGTGTCAAAAAAAATTAATACAAAAATTCAAATAAATTTGACCATAAAAATATATTTTTGTTTTAATTTTATTTTGAATACAAACTTTGCCAACCCCCGTCTCACATTTTTCGCCTCATTTCACCACTCTTAGGGGTTGAATTTAAAATAAATGTCGAAGCAGGTGTCTCATTAATTGTGTCAAAAAGAATTAATACAAAAATTCAAGTAAATTTGACCATGAAGATATGATTTTTTCATATTTTTCTATACAAATTGTGCTACCCCCTTTGACCATCGTAGGGGAGAAAAACGTGTTTCATCACCATCCATACATATTCAAGAAAATTCGACCATAAAAATTATTTTTTTTAATTTTATTTCCTATACGAACTTTGTCACCCCCACCCTTCACCTTTTCCACCCCATTTTACCACTCTTAAGGGTGGAATTTTGGTGTTGAAGCAGCACCTCTAGTTTGTATAGGAAATGGTGTTTTCAAGATCAAATTTATTTGAAACATCTTTTAAAATAGAACGAATGTCGAAAGGGGTGAAAGAGGATGACAGTGGGCAAGAGGAAGGGATGAATTTAAAAAAAAACCCTGAAAAGCGTATTTCAATTCTGTCCAAGACCAAGTTTCAAATAAATTTGACCATAAACATGGTATTTTCCAACCAAAATCCAACCTCTTTTGAGGAGGAAAAACTAGACGAAAATGACAGGTGGCATCAAAATACAATACTGAAGGATTGTTGATTCACCCACCGAAGTAACAAAAAAAAATGCTTGATCCACCCTGTATACAGCTCTACATAACACAATCCTGGATAAAATCAAACATAAGCTTCTAGCTGTGGTGCTCTAAGGTGATAAATCTCTTTCTTCGAGGAAATTTCCTAAGAAGGGCTGTTTAACACATATTGACAATAATTATAGACCAATCGTTGTGGTGCCAATGTAGTCTTCTTCTCAGCACCATAAGCATATTTATTTCTATAGACAGTTAAGAGTGATTTAATAATGTAATTAACGAAACAAAAGAAATCAACACAAATCATTTTTAATAACTATTTATAAAAAAAAAACATCTTTTCAAAAATAGCCATAGTAGGTACATAAACAACGTCTTAGTAATTAATAGTAGACTAGGAAATAATAATACTACTTCAAAACAAAAAAGAGTGCTATTTACAAAGCTCACAAATCAATCCAAATTCCATGGACCTAGCATAATTTAACTTTAATACTGCGGAGCTAGCACGTATATCGGTTGAGGAACTGAATGCGCTGGCTGCACCGGTTGAGCTTCCTGCTGCTGCGGATGAACAGGATTATAACCAAGTTGTTGAGGAATCGCGTACAAAATTTGCTGCTGCGATGGCGCCGCAGCCGCCAATTTCTGCGTGGAAACTTGATACGTCGGTTGTTGCGGTCGAGTAACCGAGGCGAAAACTGGTGCCTGTTGATTATAACTGAATTTAGCCGAAGCTGCTCCTTGATTTTGTCCTAACGACGGCGCCGCAGATGATTGCTGCGTATAAATATATTTCGGAGCGGGATTTGGAGCTTGCACCGGAACAGGAATATGCTGTTGCGGAGCTGGATTATACGATATTTGCGGTAATTGGTATTTAGGTCTATAAATTAATTGAGGTTGAGGTTGTGGTGTGAAGATTGGTTGTGGCACCGGATTGTGTTGAGGCGCTGAATTGGGTTGAGATTGTAGTTGGGAATAACTCGGTCTAGTTTGGGGTTCTTGTTGAGAAGGAGGTGGTGAAGATTTGCCTAAATTTTGCTGTATTACGCCTAGATTTGAATAGGAAACTATAGGGCTGGTGTATTTGAAGCTTGAAACATCCCCTGCTAACGAGTATGGTGCTGGTGTTGGCGCTCCTGGATTATAAACCTAAAAATTTTAATATTTTAAAATTATAATAGAAAAACGTTTTCATTTTATAATATTATTAAGTTAGTACCTTTTGCGGAAAGGCTGCGATTTTGCTCACAGGTTGCGGTTGGTTATAAACAAGATTTTGTTGGGTGTATTGGGGTTGCTGTTGAGTTTGTTGGTGGAGGTAAGGTGACGGTGAAACAGGGGATGTCGGTTGCTGCAAGTACTTGTACGTCGGTTGAACGACGTAGTTTAATTGTTGTGGTGTGTATTGCACTCGTTGAGGAGCTACGTATGGTGGTGATTGATATTTCACTTGGTTGTATCCACCGGGGGAACTAGGAACTGACGATTCGGTTTGTGTGGCCGGTTTAGCAGGATTTTCTGATGGGTAGTCATCGCTAGCACGTTTCCATATATTGTGATCTGCTAATGTGTGACCGAAGCCGGCAATAAATAATATCTAAACATTAGAAAATATATTTTAGATTGTTTTTTAGAGCTCCTGAAAAATGATCTTAAGAAATAAGAAACTATTTTCGAAGGAATTCAGGCATTAGAAATTGTTTTGTAGAACGATAGTGTTGCGTTTTGCTATTTTGCTCTGGATTTGTTGCACTTTGGTTTAAAAATACGCAAGTTTGTTTGCATATTACTTTATTCGTATGACACAAATAACATTACAAAGACGTAATATATATTTTGCATAATTTTAGGCACTGATTCGTTTCCTTTATCAGTGCAGTTGCATTCAAAATCGATATCTACATAAAGAGGCGATTTTTCAATTATGTAATTCTTGAGAATCTAGAAGTACCACACAAGCTGATCTTCATAATACCACCGATTACTAAATGCCTTATTAAGCAGAGTATCGAGTTTTGCTCGACCCGACCCTTGTCCTGTACGTGTTGATAAATCTCAGTTTACAATGGTTGTTAGGAAGATCGAAATGGTCTTATCTTGATCTGGAAAATATGGATGGAAATCAAATTTTTGAGATATTGGACGAAATTCCTTCGGACCTTGAATCAGAAGCATCGAGCGTACACGAAAGTGATATCTTTTTAGATGAAAACATTGAAACTATGGAACAAACGGACGTGACATTTGATCATGAGGAGGACGACAACATTCGTGAAGTTACCAAAAACGCAACCGAACAAAATAATGACTTGCAGTGGGATAGTGACGATGAGATGCCACTTTCCACTTTACAATCCAGAAACTCAGCTGTTGTGTGGACAACTGATACAAGAAACTGTACTAAATTATCAAAATTTTCCGAAGAAGTATGACCGGAATTACCAGCCAGTGTCGAAAGTCCAGTTGACATATTTTTGCATTTATTTCCGATTGCATTGCTTGAAAAAATAGTATTTGAAACTAATCTGTATGCACTGCAAAAAAAATGGTGGAAATCACAACAGTTTTGTACCAACAACGGTAGCTGAAATTAAGATATTTCTAGGAATAAATCTAATAATGGGTATTAAAAAATCTCCTAGCTATAAAGACTACTGGTCATCACGAATTGAATTGAGGGATCATTTCATGAGCTCCGTGATGTGACGAGACCGTTTTTCGTGGTTACTCAGTAATTTACATCTGAACGACAACGAAAGACAACCAAAAAGAACAGACCGAACATATGATAAACTGTACAAAGTCAGGATACTCCTCGACACATTGACTGAGACGTTTCTGTCTTCTTTTCGACCTAACGAAAAACAAGCTGTAGATGAATCTATAATTCGTTTCAAGGGCCGCAGTAGCATTCGTCAATATTTACCCATGAAACCCATAAAACGCGGCTATAAAGTGTGGATAAGAGCCGATTCTACTGGATATGTTTGCGCTTTTCAAGTTTATACCGGGAAACTAGATGACAAAGCCGAAAAGAATTTAGGAAAACGTGTTGTAATTGATCTGACAAGCAGCATTACCGGAAAATTCCATCAAGTGTACTTTGATAATTATTTCAATTCTGTGGAGTTACAAAGAGAACTGTTGGCAAATAGAATTTTCGCCTGTGGAACAGCAAAGAAACATAGAAGACATTTATTTACCTATCAACTTGAAAGATGACAAAACTTTACTCAGAGGAGATTCTGATTGGCGTATATCGGAAGATGGTATAGTATGTTTGAAATGGAAGGATGGAAAAGCGGTACTGAAGCTGGAACAGTTGGACGCAAAAATAAAGACGGATCTCGAGGAGAAATAGCCTGTCCGTTGTTGGTAAAAGACTACAATAACCATATGGGCTATGTAGACAAATTTGACATGTATAAGTCATTATATGAAGTAGACCGCAAGTCCCACAAATGGTGGCATCGATTTTTTTTTTATTTTTTAGATGTAGCTTTGGTAAATGCATTCATTTTGTTTGACCAATGGTATGAGAAGTCTGGGTTGACCTTAAAATTTTTTCGTCTCAATGTTGCTTGTGGACTAATTGGTGCAGATCCTGAGATGCCTAAACGTGGCAGGAAAAGCGAAAAACCAATGACAATGAATAAGTTCAAAAAAACATCAGTACGTTGCGCCCAATGTAGTACAAGAAATGAACCCCACAGGACCCTTTGGAAATGCACTTCCTGTAATATTGGATTGTGCCTTAACGACAAAAGAAATTGTTTTCTTTTGTTTCATTCGAAATAATCTTAAATGTATTAAAATTTGATATCTAAAGGGACTTGCAATAATGGGAGTGATAGTAGTGATAGGAACCACACCCTGACGACCGGAGATAATTACGATAAGACTGACTCTTTTGTTGACAGCAAATAACTTTAAATCTTAAACCAATTCTAGTCTACCAGTCACAAATGATGTCATTTAAATGGTCTAAACAAAGACATCTTGACAATCAATTAGAGATGGAATTGAAAAGCTTGAGCTTCACTTTTATAAAGAAAATGATATATACAAATTCTCGAAAACGGTAAGAGATACAAAGTCGGTTAAATTGGGGCAAAGTTGCGGTTTTTGCTGCTGAACAATAATCCGTTTTAAAAAAATTTCTATGATTTGTGGTTTTTGAAATATTTCCGAAAAACCAAAAAACACACTATTCTTTTTTCTTCTGTTCTGAAGTTATTATTACAGGGATCAAAACAAGATTAATACATTCTACAGGCACTTTTTTTATCTCTTTACGAAGGTGTTATTAGATTTTGCTTAAAGCGTTTCGTCTCGCTTTGACCACCCTCAATTTCATTTTTTCTTATGGCCGCCATTTTAGATCTTGGCATCATTAAATAGATCAATTTTTTCTAATATTTTTTCATGTATCACGTATCCTCATTAAAGAAAGTTAAATGGCTATAAATGGAGAAAATGTTAAAAATAACAGTACCTACTAAGAAAAATATGGTGTGCTGTGACGACAAAAAGTAAACGTTTTGACATATCTCCGCATAGTTTAGTTTGTTTATTGTTTAATCCTATTGAAAATCGCTTTACTTATTACAACGGATTTTTCCGATGAAGAAAAACGCGACTTGTTAAAGTGTTATTATGCTAATTACAGCAATTCAGTAATAGCGAACGCAATTTACTTTCAACAATATCTAGAAAGACGACAACCACATAGAACATTCTTTAGTAAATTAGATAGGAACATTTCTCTTTATGGATCTTTTCGTAAAATTCGAAAGAAGTATGGAGATCGCTCTAATAATAATGAGAATGAACAAATTTTAGAAGAGGTAATTAATAGTTTTTTATTTTTTAAATACATAATATTCTCTTAATTGTTACTTTATTTATAAAAACGTATAGTTTAAATAAAAGTCCAGTCAAGAGCTGTTTTAACTGTTTCAATTTACTTTTATAATTCCTTCTTTTAGATTAACAATAACCCTTGCAATTCAACCCGACAAGTTGCGAACACTATCGATGCCTTGAATCATGTTAAAATTTGGAGACTCTTGAGAAAGAACAATAAATTACAAATGCTACAAAATACACGTTTCCCACGCTTTACTTCCTGGGGATACCGAAAGACGTTTAGAATGGTGTCATTGGCTTAGCAACAGAGACGGCAATTTTTTAAAAAACATTATTTGGACGGATGAATGTAAATTTACAAATTGTGGATTATTTAATCGAAATAATGAGCACGTCTGGTCGCTTGAAAATCCAAGAGTCAATAGACCAGTTCGAAATCAAGTTAGATTTGGCTTCAATGTTTGGGCGGGAATTGTGGGAGAACAAGTTATTGGCCCATTTATTTATGAGGAAAACCTAAACTCAGAACGATACCTAAATTTTTTTAGAACTACATTTGCCGAATATTTGGACAATATAAATTCAAGTAGACTTCCAGAGTTATGGTTTCAACATGATGGTGCACCAGCGCACAATGGAAGGGCGGTGTGTGATCATTTAAACGAACAATTTCCAAATCAGTGGATTGGGAATAGTGGAATAGTACGTTGGCCTGCAAGGTCACCGGATATCTCGCCATTAGATTTTTTTTGTGGGGTATTCTGAAAAATAAAGCTTATGCTGAACCAGTTACTTTACTACTACTCTGAAAATTTTGTTTTGTTTGTGAACTATTAAATTTGTACACTATAATAATTATGAATATATCTATCAAGTAGGTACTTTCAAAACTGTCGAGTACACCGTTATTTTTTCTAGTTTAATTCGTTCGTGTTGGTCACGTTTGGTATCAATGCAATGTGACGAGTATTTTAAAATATAACTTATTCAGAATTTCAAAGAAGCAGACTACAGTATCGACATTGTAATACATATTTTGGGTTTTTTTCTTTTTATGAATGTTATATTACCTTTTTAATTTTTCAGGAATTAGCTGGATATTAAAAGTTGTTTTCTGAATTTATATTAAAATTCTGAAATTCCTACTTCCTTCGAATTTTACTAAAAGATCCATAAAGAACAACGTTTCTATCTAATTTACCAAACAATGTTCTATTTGGTTGACGTCTTGATGGATACTGTTGGAAGTAAATTTCGCTCGCTGTTACTGTGTTGTTATTATTATTATGTCACGTTGTTATGCGTTGTTTTCATCATTTGAATAAGTTTAAAACGAATTGCATTTGAGTTGAACAGTAAACAAATTAAACTATGCGGAGATATGTCAAAACGTTTACTTTTTGTCGTCACAGCACACCATATTTTTCTTAGTAGTTATTTTTAACATTTTCTGCATTTATATCCATTTAACTTTCTTTAATGAGGATACGTGATACATAAAAAAATATCAGAAAAAATTGATCTATTTAATGATGCCAAGATCTAATATGGCGGCCATAAGAAAAAATGAAGTTGAGGGTGGTCAAAGCGAGACGAAACGCCTTAAGCAAAATCTAATAACACCTTCGTAAAGAGATCAAAAAAGTGCCTGTAGAATGTATTAATCTTGTTTTGATCCCTACAATAATAACTTCAGAACAGAAGAAAAAAGAAAAGTGTGTTTTTCGGTTTTTCGGAAATATTTCAAAAACTACAAATCATAGAAAAGTTTTTAAAACGGATTATTATTCAGCAGCAAAAACCACAACTTTGCCCCAATTTAACCGACTTCGTATCTCTTACCGTTTTCGAGATCCCATAATATATATTCATAATCATGGGCATTATTACTTTGCCCAATTATCGGGATTACAGGGCAGCCAGAACGAGAATTGAGCAAATGAGTTCTATTATGTCTCTGACAAGATTAGGAAAAATTGAGGCGATCTATCCATTTCAATAATAATGATCTTAATGAAGAGTCTGAGGACAGGTTTTTTAAAATCCGTCCTCTTTTAGACATGGTTCGAGGAAATTGTTTAAAAATCGAACTAGATAATTCATTCTCTATAGATGAAACGATGATTCCGTACAAGGGAACGAGAGCAGGGAATCTTAGACAGTACATCTAAAATAAGCCCCATACGATTTTCTGCCATATTAAAGATCAAAAACTTTCGAGCTGCTGAACAATACCAATATCCAGCTAACGAACGAAGAAGCAGCAATGGGTGTTGGTTCTGAAGTAGTTATAATGTTGTAGTTTACTTCGATAACTACCTTTCAAGTCTGAAACTTTTCAAGTATCTTCGCGATGACTTGAACGTTGTAAGTCTTAGAACCCTGCGCAGCAATAGAATTGAAGGTTGTCTTTTGTTGAGAGATAAGGACCTGTTAAAGCAAGGAAGAGAAAGTTACGACTATCAGTAAAGTGATGAAATTATTATCGTAAAATGGTTAGATAACAAATGTGTTCTCATTGGCAGCAACATTTATGGAATAAATCCTACATCTGTTATTCAAAGATACTCTAAAACAGAAAAGAAGAGGATTGGAATACAATGTCCAAATATTATAGAACAATACAACAAGCACATGGGTGGTGTTGTGTGGTGGGGTGGGTGGTTATAAATCACCATCAAGAGCAAGACGTTGGTATTTTCCAATATTTTTTTATGTGGTGGACACCTGTATTATAAATGCATGGTTATTTTACAGACATGACAAAAATCAATGCCTCTAAAGCAATTAAGGGTCATATTTATAGTCCGTGCTTGAGGTTATGTCGATGCTTGAGCACGCGATTTTGACGTAAATGTCATTACAAATCTGTCAAAATCGCGTGCTCAAGCATCGACACAACCTCAAGCACGGACTATAAATATGACCATTAGAGCCGAAATCGCTAACTCTTTGACTTCAATGGGTAAAGTAAAAAGCGAGAGAACTTCAAAGGCCAAAAATGTTCAAGTTCCTGTCAAGTATCCTGTGGTTCCAGGACCAAGTGATATAGTGAGAAAAGACACTGTTGGACATTTCCCCATACACACCACAAAACGGAGATGTTGGTTTTGTACCAAAGGCACTTCGCGCTTAAAATGAAATCTGACTCCAGATTATGCATTGCTGAAAATAAAAACTGTTTTCTATCATTTTATACTGAATAATAAAAGGATTTTTCAATAAAATACTTCATTACTTGTTCTATTTATGACTTAATGTGACCATGTGGTTACAACTGCAAACTCTGATAATATTCGGGGTCTTCGAAATACCTATAAGAGGTCACATGCAAAAATTTAGATTTCTATTTTAAATTTTAGTAGATGTGAGTCTAACAGGGAAAATAAAAGAAAACCGTTAAAAATACAGTTCCTTCGTCTTTTAAACAGGTTCGTTTTTGGTTATGTCACAAAGAAAAATCAAAAATTAATTAAGCAAAAAACTACCTAATATTGAGCGGGAAGAAGAAACGACAGAAAGAAACCGGAAAAGAGAGGAAGAATGGAAGGAATGTGGACCAGTTTGATGATATAAGTTTTAATCTAGTCTTTAACTCTAGAACCACGAGGTGGTGTCGTAGATATGTCTGCAGGGATCTCATTTTAGCCTCATTAATCAAATTGGGGTTTTTTTACGCTGCTAGTACTAAAATACTTTTATAAAATAGGTCGACATCATCATCTTGCTTTCCTTCAGCTAGTGCTTTCGTTTTGCAAACGGTCCAAAAGGCATCGCCAAGATAATAACAGATGCGAAAAAAATTGGAATTTATTTTAGAAGAAATAAAGGAGGAACCAAGGACAGTTGATAAATTTGCTGCTACGAAAGAAATTTCGGAAATGTTTGAGAGAAATGTCAGGTAAAACAATACTCTCTCAGATCGATGGAGTTTAAGGGTCATTAACCCTGACAAAGATGATTTGAAAATGGTAATGATTCGAAAACTTATTACATGTTTCATGCAAAACCGAACGACTAGAGAGTACGCCGTGGATAATTGGTTCATCTCATACGAAGTATTGCTAAAGAAAAACAACATTGTAGTTTCATTCATTCCTTAAAATAGCAATATTCGACAGACTTTCCTGTTTAGGAAAAATTGTCAGGAAAACTCCAAGATGTTGTTAATGTCCAACTATCTAGGTCTACGCTGAGAATCTAAGATTAATAATGTAAAAAATAAAATCGCATTTAGTGATGATGATATATTAATTAACGCTCATTTTGTTCTTGATAATTAACACCTTTAACAGATTTAAAAGAAAAAGATCCACCCTTACATATTCTACAAAAAATAACAAACAAAAACAGGAGAAAAAGCTATCTATGTTTCCTCTTTTTATTACTCTACTAACTACGTATTCAACAGACTTTAACGCAAATGCGTACAACACTACCTACGCATAAAACTTTATTCCCTAGTCGATCATTCCACCGCCAAAGGTATGAATCTATCTAAGCTATAAAAATGCCCCATTATCTCCGCTTTTATTCCCGAAAGACAACATTTCGTATCCGTAAATAAAAGACTCTAGATTCGCAGTTGTTCTTAAATACTCCTTATAAAACAACAACAACAATAATAAAAAAAAGAAAAGTTATTAAAATCACACTTTCACGTTGGTAACTAACAAACGCGCACAAATTATTATCGACGTATAAATATGTTATATAGAGGAGAAAAAAATTAAAACTAGAAGAAAAAAAATTCTGCACTTACTGTGAAGACTTTCATGTTTAACCAGATGAACTAAAATATAACAGTGAGAGTGAAGAAAGAGACTCTGACAAGATATATATGTACGACTTCCTAGTGAACTCCTTTCTCTATGAAACATACGCCTTTGTATTTGTCCCCCACTTCTCCCCCTTGTTGCGATTTGTGTGTTGTCTGTATGTATTCAGATTTCATGGTTTACCCGTGAAAATTATAACGAAACGAAACGGTCGCTTCAACATAAACATAAAACAGACAGATTTATTAATAAAATCGTTTTAAACGATTTAATTTCCTATATAAAACGATCTCAACTACGTAATCGAGCCGAATAAAATCTGTAATAAATAAATAAAATTAATCGCGATTGTTATTATAGAAACATACCTGATTTTACCGTAAAAATAGATCTTGTTGAGAAACTATTCATTCGATTGCATGCGGAAATTGTTTCCTTTTTTTTTGAAAGGAGGAATAATACAAGATTCTCACATTCTTAACACACACATTTAAATCTTAAAATATACAGGGTTTTCAAACTTAAGTCGGCACTATTGCTAACGTTGTTATTATTGGAGCTACAAGCAGCATTAAAAAAAAATAATTGACGTACTGGGTCACGTGATATTGTGAAAAACGTAATTTTTTTAAATGGGACACCCAGATGATTGTTTTTACAGAAACTAAAAACAGTATTTTTTATTTTAAGTTATTTTATTAGTTTCGAAAATAAAAAAAAAACAAGAAATTTTAAATTCAGAGCAGATGCTCAAAAACATCACCCTCTTGCTCCAAGCACTTTTGAACCCGCCTGTTAACGCTTCTAGTAGCCTTAGCAATGATTCTACCATCAATATTATTAATAGCATGGCTGATGCTTTGCTGGAGATCTTCAAGAGTATCATACCGTCTTTCACAAATACACTGCACTTTTCACAAATCCCCAAAAGAAGAAATCCAAAGGTGTTATGTCCGGTGATCGGGGAGGCATACGAATAGGCCCGTTAGTTGATAGATATCGGCCGCCAAAAAGGTCATGTAATAAGTTATGAATTTGGCGAACATTATGGACGGGAGCGCCATCTTGTTGAAGGAATATCTGTTGTCTATCCATTAAATTCAGGTCATCCAAGAATTCTCCAAGGGTAGCGGTTAACATTTCGACATACCTCTCGCCAGTTAATGCACCTTGATCAAATACGGGGCCTACAATTCTTGAATCAATCAAGCCACGCCAAACATTAACACTAAAGCGTCTCTGCGGATTACAAGGACGGAAAAGCATCGGGTTTTCTCGACTCCAATACTGGCTGTTCTCCCTGTTGGAGAAATTTGATTCGTCACTCCAAAGAACCAAACGCCAAAAATTATGGTTAAGTCTAACTTGATTAATGTGCCACTGACAAAACTGAGTCCGTCTTTCTTGATCTCCCGGTCTGCCAGCGTCTGAATAGGTCTGCATCTGAACGGCACAAACTTATGTTTTTTTAGAATATTGTGAATAGTTCCCAAAGATAGTCCACTTTCTTCCTTTAAATCATTAATTGCATTATTAGGATTAGCTTCAAAGAAAGCTAAGACGTTAATTTCAGTTGCTTCACTTATTATAAATTGTTTTTTGGTTCTAGTTTTCTTGAACACATTTTCATTTGATCGAAACTTACGGTACAAAAGTAAAAAGTACCTTCGATCTGGCAAGTTGCGCGTATTAGGAAATAAAACACCGTAACGTTCACGAGCTTGCAGGGAATTTTTATTACAAACGATGTAACATTCCATCATACCACATTTTTCTAAATGCGTGAAAAGCATTTTTTCATCAATAAACACAAAATTTTAATTGCTTACTGACAGAGGTTTAATGCAATATTTCAATGTTGATGACATTTGCAAAACAATCGAATTTTGTTTATGAAATAACAGCCACCTTGGCAAATTTGAAAAATCATCAATAACTCTGTTATTATTGACTTTAGGATAAAAGTTCATAGGAAAGTTTTTGTTCAGAATTAAATTTTCTGTCGACTGTGAGAACTGTATACTGGGTGTCCCATTTAAAAAAATTACATTTTTCACAATATCACGTGACCCAATAGGTCAATTATTTTTTTTTAATGCCATTGTAATTTGCTTGAAAAACTACACTAGTTTGCCTATTTAACCAACTTTGTAGCTCCAATAATAACAAAGTTAGCAATAGTGCCGACTGAAGTTTGAAAACCCTGTATACAGTGTGGAACAGCCAAATGGAATAAATTCGATAACAAATAAATGAGGGTGTATTGGGAAAAACGCTTGGACACGTCGATTTGTATTTTTAAATGCGCATTTTTCTCAAAAAAAAACAAATTTTACAGGATGTGTCATGTGACAGTGGCCAATATCAACTTTCTTATTTTAAATGGAAACCCCTACATATTATTTATTTTTTGGGTTCTTCGGAAAATTCTAGACATAATTCATGTACAATGTTCCATACCTATCTTCAATTGTTTCGAAAATATTAAGTGTTTTCAGATTTATTACGAAAATTAACATTAAAAAAAGAAAATTATTTTATTTCACAAATGCATTGCTGCATTACACTAAAAATCTATTTCCCATTTAGCTCTTGATATTGATAAAGTAAGCAAAAACCATTGCTGCGTTCCTTTTTACTGATATGAAATTAAAAAAATACAAAGACCGTTTTGTTTATTTTCGTAAAAACTCGTAGCCTTAGCAACATGTTGTCTGCCTGCATGACAGTAGTGATCAGTGTCAGTGCTATTATTGTCGTTTGAATTTCGTTAACTGTACGTAATAATTTCAGAAAAATGGTTCATTTAACAGAAATGCACAAAATAACCATTGGCTCCATAACCAATGGACCAACACACGGAGACAAATGGAAGTTTCTCGCTTATTTCACGAAATATTATTATTATTTCCAAATTTGCCGCCTGTATCCCAAGGAATAATTAGCAAAATAGAAAAACAGTTTTGCGAGCTTGGTCATGTATTAAGACATATTAAAAAAGTAGCTGCCAATGCAGTAAGTGATGATACGAAATTGGATATTATGCTTGAGTTTCAAGAAAACCCACTTAATTCTGGTCGAAAAGCAGCCCCACTGTTCAACATTAGCCACACATCAATTTTTCGAGTATTAAAGGAAAGTAAAATGCATTCCTATAAAATGATGCCAACTCAGGAGCTCATGGAAGACGATTTCGATAGGAGAACGTATTTTTGTGAACAGATGATGGCAATGTTACATAACAATGTGATCCAATTAGAAGATATTTTATTTTCTGATGAGAGCACATTTCCACTTCACGGCCATGTTAATCGTCAAAATTGCCGCTATTGGTCTAATGAGAATCCTCACTGGATGAGAGAGGAACACACGCAATATCCTGAAAAAGTTAATGTTTGGGCAGGAATTGTTGGAAATCACATCGTTCATTGATGGTAACTTGAATGGAGATAAATATTTAGAACTGCTCCAAAATAATGTCGTGCCAACTTTCGCAAACTTATATCCTAATCCAGCAAACCCACAAGTTCCTACCAATACAGTATGGTTTCAGCAAGATGGAGCACCGCCCTATTTCCAATTCAATGTCCGGCAGTACCTGAACCAAATTCTTCCAAATCGGTGGATAGGGAGGCGCGGATCGATAGAATGGCCAGCACGATCTCCTGATCTGACGCCATTAGACTACTTTTTGTGGGGATATGTCAAAAGTCTTGTCTACAAAACTAAACCCCTCAACTTAGATGACTTAAAAAGACGAATCACGCTTGCGATTAGATCAGTCACGCCTGAGATGTTGAGTAATGTTAGAAGACATTTCTATACCAGATTAGCATGTTGCCAAGACGTTCGCGGCGAGCATTTTCAAGATTTACTACATTGACATTAATGTTTTTTGTTTTTTTTTTTACATTATTAAGAAATAGTCAGTATTACTTATTAGGTTTTTAGTGTAATGTATCTGAAAACACTTAATATTTCCGAAACAGTTGAAGATAGGTATGGGACATTGTGCATGAATTATGTCTAGAATTTTCCGAAGAACCCCAAAAATAAATAATATGCAGGGGTTTCCATTTAAAATAAGAAAGTTGGTATTGGCCACTGTCACATGACACACCCTGTATATATATTTTTTTTAATGCACATTTAAAAATACAAATCGACGTGTCGAAGCGTTTTTCCCAATACACCCTCATTTATTTGTTATCGAATTTATTCCATTTGGCTGTTCCACACTGTATAAATAAATATTTTTAAACAGCATTCATGATTAAATTAATTTCATAACAAAGCAGCGTTGACGAAATCTTCCACCCATTATTTATTTTTACAAAATTTCATGACGAAACAAGATTAAAATAACACGAACTAATTTTAATTATTTCAACGAGAGTGAGAGCAGAATATATATGTCTATTGCGTTGACATTTGTTTAAATGCAAATGTTAAGAACGTGAGCACATTAGACGTTACAAAAGTTCTTGTGAGAAACTGCAAAGTTAGTGGATCACTTAACCTTCGCTAGAAACAAGATATTAAACAGTAGCGTCAATTCCTCTTATATAACATCCGATTGTATTTTTCATGTGTTGTGTCATAATAATCGTGTTCCGGAGTAAAATAAAATAAAATAAACTAACTGGAGCAAATCTAGATTATTGGCAATGTTTCCTGGAAGGATAAATTACATACATTTCTTTCGTGACGCTTTTCGAACTGCTATAGAAGAACTTTTAAAGTAGTACATCATTAAAAACTTTAGTTGGATCGATTTAATTCGGATGCAGGTTGCGTTTAATGGTACTCGATTGCGATCCCCTCGCGATGAATTCGTTTAAATTGCGACATTCTGTTTCGCTCTATTCGATCGTGAAACTGTGGTAAACCGCAATTAGGTTTAATTGAAGATGCAAGTGAATAAATTATTCAAAATATTTTTACTCTTCACTCTTATTTTTTTATGTGTTTTAGACCAAAAAAGATGTTGCCTGCGATCAGTACTGACAAAAATCTTATCATTTCCAACCAATATATAGGTTTCTGAAGTCAGGTCACACAAAGCATGATATATCTGCCGCCCCACGATATTTTCAACATGGAAAGGCTAGAATGGGAGCGTACAAACAGATAATACTGGCACACCAGAATAGAAACAACAATAAGAAACCCAATCTTTGATATGAGCGGTAATATAGCGATCATCAGGATTTCCTACGATAAACCCTTCAAGGTTTTCTTCAATTGGGATTAGTGGAAAAAATGGTGAAAACCAAAAACTGGTATATAGAAGGGTCAAGAGCGAGTGGTAATTCTGGTGTTGATATCTATGAGGAAAACCAGGGTTACAAGGTATGTGAACCACTTGGGCGATCCACAACGACATTTCAAACAGAAATATATGCTATACAAACCTGTGCGTGGCAGAAGGACAGTCAGGCAGCCTTAAAAGCTCTAGGGCAAAACCTGTAAAACCTAACTATTCTGACCTGACGCAAAAAGGTCACCTTGGTGTGGGTGCCAAAGCACAGAGCGACCAATGAAACTGCACACCAGCTAGCGAGGTCAGACTGAAGCCAGTACGTGGTGCAATTAATGAGTGGATCATAAAACAACACCTATTAAATTGGAACCATGTATCTGGACAGAGGCACGGCAAACTGCCGATTTACTTGCATTAAACAAGACTCAGCTGCAAATGTATTTTTTCGTCTGGGAATAAAAATAATGGCTTTTTTCTCATGATTATCTTTAAATTTAAAGAATAGAATATATTTATTGCCAATAAACAAATACATGTTGTCTGACAGTAGCATCTAAAATACAGGTAGTACAATAAACAAAAAACAACGTTCACAACGTGGAGACGTGTCAAAACTTGAACTTGATAAATTCATCAAATGAATAAAAAGGTTGTTCTAATAAAATGTTCTTTAATTTGCGTCTAAATGTAGTTAAATTAGGGGAATCCAATATAAACCGAGGCAATTTATTGAAGAAGGAAAAACCCATATTTATAGTATAGAGAATTTTTGCAGAGAGAGGTGTCAGTTTTTGGAAGATTTATACGAGTGTTGTAAGAGTGAATGTCCGCTCGGTAGGTATTTGCTTCTATGTTTAAACACCATACTCACCGACTCATAGATAATCAATGAATATAGTGTCGATATCCCCTGAGAAATAAAAAGAGGACGACAGTGGGCTCTGTTGTCTTCGCCGCCAATCACCCTCACGGCTCTCTTCTGTAATTTTAGAATTTCAGATAAATTGGTCGTCGTAGTGAAACCCCATGAGGAAATGCAATATCTCATGCAAGACTCAAATAGTGCGAAGTATACCCCTCTGGCCGTATGCTCCCCAAGATTTTGTTTTATGATTCTTAGGGCATAGCAGGCTGATGACAAGCTCCTCGACAACAGCTGGACATGCTCGGTCCATCCCAAGCCAGTATCCACGGTAACACCTAAGAATGTAACATTAGTCGACAGGGACAAAAGGTTGTTATCAATCACGATATTGAGGCTGGTATGTTGTTCGTAAATTAATAATTTAGTTTTGCTAGCGTTGAGAATAATTTCATTAGCTTTAAGCCACTCACAAACTCTAGAGATGTCGGCGTTCATTTATTCTTCCAAAACGCCACACTCCGAAGCATGCCAAGTCAGTGATGTATCGTCGGCGAAGAGAATCGTGTTAGACTGACGAGCCACATGTGCCAGGTCGTTAATAAATATTATAAATAACCCAAGCACCGAGTCCTGCGGCACACCACACACTACCCGGCCAAGTGTTGAATCTACGCTACCACCCCCAACCCGCAGCCTTACAAATTGGCGACGGTTCACCAAATATGAGCGGAACCAGTCGTTTACTTTGCCCCTAAAGCCGTACCTTTCAAGTTTTCTAAGTAGAAGTGAATGGGGAACACAATCAAATGCTTTAGATAAGTCGCAAAACAACGTGGCCGTTATTTGTTTTTGGTTAATTTTCACGAAGACGTGATAGAGAAAATTAAAAAGGGCGTCACTAGTTGATACTCCAGGCTTAAAGCCGTACCGGCAGCATGAAAACAAACCTCAACCTCCAAAAATCTCCAAAAAACTCTCAGATCAACAACCTTCTCGTATATCTTTGACAGGGTTGAGAGAACAGAGATAGGTCTATAATCCGATAATGTGAAGCCATTTCCACCCTTATGTATTGGCGTGATTCTTGCGAGCTTTAGACAAGATGGAAAAACAGAGTTTAAAAATGAAAGATTAATTAACTCAACCAGGAAAATTAGAGCTTAGGGTGGTAATAAAAGTAAGATTTGTGCGGAGATATCGTCGTAGCCTTTAGAGTTTTTGTTTTTAATGTTACGCATTATACCGATGATTTCATGGGTGTGTGTTGGCAAAAAGAAAAAAGATTTGTCATGATTGAATTTAAGAAATGACATGGGGTCTGCATTTGTACTGATGCAACTAGTTAAATTAGAGGCTATGTTCGAGAAGATTAGAAAATGGAGAATGGTATAGAAGAATTTCGGGCAGAATATCCAAATTTTCCGACAACATTACGACATGATAGTTTGCGGCAATTAATTAAAGAGTCAGTGGTTGATTCCGTGAAACAGGGTATGTGTCCCGAAAACCAGCTCCTGGTAGACCACTAAAGACAGTTGAAAATATAGCAGATATTGAGGGACGAATAACTCAATCACCTAAGTGTCCGTATATAAAGTTGAACTATAGGAAATCCAATATGGTTCGTTCGAAGTTGAGATGTTCTCAACTTCATCAATCAAATTGGATTTGCGATTTCATTTTAGTGAGAAATTAATTGAATTAAGTTAAGGTAAACAATTATTGTAAATATTTATATAAAGGTGATGGAAATATTAATATGGAAATGCTTATATGGTAAGTTGAGTAAAATTTATAAGGACGTAGTCCGAAAAGAAAATATCTGGAAGAAGATTGCAGGGCTTCTAAATTTATTCGTCTGAATTCACCATTCTTCTCTCTGTTTAAATTTACAGGTCTTACCCACCAACGTCTGGGTTTTTAATAGATCAGGTTCTGAAAAGAACGAGAGATATTACCAGAAAATGGTCAGTTGTCAAATCCAAACACGATCTAAATCTCTCGTTGCCTTTCAAACGGTTTAAAATTTACGTATTACGTTAAATGATCATTGTGTTATGTATATCTTATGTCTTATGCCCATTATTGTGAACAAGGCTAAAGAAATTGATTCCTAAACTCTCACAACAAACACAACTGTCATATGGGACCTGCCAGAGAATCCTTAAAATATATACAAAAATTTCCATTGCGTGCAAGAGCTTTTACCAATCGATCACGTAATCAGGCTTAATAACTGTCAGTGTGGTTCTTGGGCACGATTAATAACGATGACGTTCTTGACAAATCCTTCTGATCCGATGAAACATGTTTTCATTTATCATCACATCTTGTTTAATGAAACCCGAAATGATTTTCTCTTTGTCTCCCTTTTTGGCTATTTGAAATTTGAACCTTTCATATGTCAAAAAAAAAGAAACTCTAAGCCCTTTAAAATAAAGGCTATCTTTATTTCACTCCATATTCCTATAGTTCTGCTTCATACGTATAGAGGGCTTGTGTTGCTAGTTGAAGTCGATATAATGAAAAAAAGAAAAGTAGTCGAAATATAAATTTGCAAATAAAAAGACAAACAATTATCAGAAGGAAAATCTCTAATTTAATGCAACAGTTACTAAGGATTATGTCTTCAATTCATTTCTAAACATAATGACGTAGAAATTTTGTTTTTATTTTTATATATAAGGTAGTGTATCCAATTAAGAACTAACTACGATATTTAATAGCAAATAAAAAGAATGAATGTGTCAGAAACATCGACTCTCACGAGCTAATGCGCGTTTCCACTTCTTCGCCTTTTGTTGTTTAACCCGGGCTATTGAGATCCGCTGACGCTAACAGTACTCTTTCTACACATTTCATCGTTATTGACAGGCAACGTACGAAAATAAGCTCTGGTGTATCCATATAGAAAGGCTTTTTAACTTCTTAAGATTTATTTTTTTCCTTTTTTTTGTAAAATACATATTATGTATAGTGAGTGAAATGACACAATAATCTGTTATTAAATCACCTTTCCTCCAAACGAAATAATACATATAAGTACCGAAAACAACGAAATATTATTATACAATAGCGGTGGTTCCACTTTACCGGAATGAATCCTTAATTAAAGATAAACATCGTCAATTTCTGCTGCAATATCCGACCACACGACGACGACGACAAGGCGACGGTAGCGCGCACAACTATACCTTCAAAACTGGAAGGATAAGAACAATCGCGTAAAGGACGGAAGATAATGAGATTTTACATCTCAATATAAAATATTCATCCTTGATAATTGGCCGTAGTAAAGCGCTTTTACAAAATTAGTAACGATAGCTGCTTAGGCGAGATTAAAACGTTTGTAACGGTGGTGCTGCTGCTGCTGGTAGAACGAACGTAATAATACAGTCGTGTTTGTGTCTGTGTGTGTGTGTGTACGTCTTGGGTATAAAGGAATGTTGCAACTGCTGTTGCGCTTAGCGAAATTGTTTTGCTCAACGTTTCAAACCGGGAATGTTTAGTTAGTAGCGGTTACGCTAAATTGGAGCTCTAAATAAGATGGATGTTTTGCGTTTTCGCTTATTTCAATTTTGGACATTTATTTTTATTATTACATAATCTGTCTCAAGACTGGTTTAAATAAAAATACACAGCGTTTAATATTTTAATTGTTTATTCTTGTTTATTCAATATAGTCTCATGGTTAGAATGGCCGTGATGAGAGGAAACGATTTCCTCACATCACCAATTTAAATTTGATTGGACGGAGTCAAATCAGGTGAATACGATGGATGATTGATAATAATAATCCTAGTGAGACTTCTCCATGAAGCAAAAGGAAGAACAGCACGTCGGGTAGCAGAATTTAATGACAGGACATCAACAAATCTTCAATATTGAACTTTCAATTCATGATTTAAAAACCCAACTTAGTTCTTTGATCCCCGGTTTTGTTTTTGACCAGTTTCTTGCCCGTTTAAAATACTCCTTTAATAAACTTTTTCACAAAATTAAAGTCAAAAATATTAACAAATTGAATAAGATGAAATCTGAAATCATCAACCTATCAAATATTGACATTCCTCAGGATGTAGTAAATTTCCTTTCATTAGGTTATAAATTTGGCATTCCTGTTCAAAAGAAAGAACTACATATATAGGAAGGATCCTTGCAGACCATGAAAATATAATTTCACTCAAAAACCACTAACATTTTCACAAACTTCTTAATAAATAATAATCCCCCATCAATGTTGTCTTCCTTTCTTTGGAAACAACAGTCCTTGTGCACAACCTTCTACACAAATTAGAAAAAAGATCTTCCTCGTGATGATTCCCTAATGGTAATGCCTGCAGACAATAAAGTTGAGGGACTTCTTAATGACGTCGACGTTTATGAAATCTTGGTCAAGGATCCCACAAACAGAATACAAACATTAAACAACAACATCTTAAGGAGTCTTAAAAAGAAGGATTATATTGATGAACACATTCAAAAAACTTTAACTTGCTATAACGGCATTTGTCCTAAACTCTATTCCCTGGTAAAAGTACACAAAACTGGTTACCCTTTCAGACCTTTGTGGCTGGCATTCTCACAAGGGCTTTCGGTGAAAATACAGACTACAATATAAAGGATGCAGAACTTGTTCCCAACATCATTTTACCTTCAAATTATGTTGTTGTCTCCCTGGATGTAATATCTCTATTTACCAACATTCCGTTGGAGGTTGTCATTTCTGATCATACTGAAATAGACAAAACTTCTTTCATAGAAATTACAAAATTCATATTTGACTCTTCCAACTTCACATTTAATGGTCAATTTTTCAAACAAAAGTTTGGTACGCTAATGGGTAGTCCATTATCTCCCATCATTTCTTGTATTGTTATGGAAGAACTCCTTTCTCAATGCATCCCAAAACTACCATTTGAATCACCGTTCATCTACAAATATGTTGATGACATTATCACATCCACATTCCATTAGACCATACCGCTACAATCCTTCCGTTTTTGGATACCATACTAATTAGAAATACTGATCAATCTCTTATGTTGGACTGGTATACTAAACCAACCTTCTCTGGAAGATATATGAACTTTAATTCTAATCATTCGATTAATATGAAGTTAAACAATGTCATAGCCCTCAAAAATAGAGTTTAATCATCTCTTTTAGGGAAAAAAACTTATCCCGATTAAACAGCATTTTTTCAAATAATGGGTACCCAAAAAAACTGTTGAATTCCTTATTACACAACACACCACTTCTGGCCTCTAATAACAACATCAATGAGGAGTCTACTGACGATGTTTTAACCTCCTTGAACGGTCCCCCTCTCAACAACATCCCCAACAACAATGCCATCCCTTTATCGATGGCTTAACTCGAAAAATATCTTCCCTCTTTAAGGATTTACCAATCAAATTAGGTTATTACAACATCAAAACGTTAAATATCTTATTTTCCAAGGGGAAATCTCCCACCCCAAAACCATTACAATCTGGTCTGGTTTATTGTATTCCTTGTCAAGATTGCAACTCCGTATACATCGGACAAACCTTCCAATATCTGGACAGAAGAATGAGACAACATCGTTTGGATTGTCAACACTCATCCACGAAGACAGCATTGTGTGAACGTAGCACATCGTTGAATTATACGTTTGACTTTGACAACGTTATTATTTTGGAAAAGGAACACGAATGGTCGACTCGTACATTCCTCGAAATGTTTCACATTCAAAGGACAGATAATACTGTTAATTATAAAACAGACATCCAGAACCTTAGTGCGATTTTCTCCTACATATTGTCCATTTTCATTAATTTTTTCTATAATTGGAACAGCCTTTTATTTGAAACATTTTTCTCTATACTGTAAAATAAACAAATTATCAAAGAAACCGCGTCAGCTGGGACATCCTGTATAGGTAATTATTGCCATTCACGAATTAAATAGAATTAACACATAGAATATAAATAATTAAAATTGTATCGGATGAAAGTCCAAATTAAATGTTAAATCTTTCCGAGTAAATCACTTTGTGGGAATGAAAACGCTTCCTATTCATCGGCGACGAAGCAGTGCATTTAGATACATGTTTCTTATAATAAAGTTATCGTACTTTCACTGTAGCCTGAGCATGACGAATGTGCTTGCATGCGTTCTGCATATGCATATTTACCTAAATGCAATCTATAATATAACAAACTAATTGGAACGGTGTGGAGTATTTCTATTAAGCTGGTAATTTTAGATTCCCAACGTTAAATACGTGTGTGGCGTGCAATAGAGAGCGTATTGGTCTCGATCAGTCGGTATATCCGTTGGATGGAAAACTCCATTTATTAAAAAGAAACGAAACGGAAGAACTATACCGATTACCTGCCAATTATCTATTATTTTGCTACAATTTTTTATAATAATTAGATGGTATACTGTTATTAATATAATTTCGTTAGTTATTAAATATGTTTGGAAACTTTGATTTAGTGATTTCGTCGAAATAATTATCAGCGATATTATTCGGCGTCGAAATAATCGCTAATACAACTCTGGAAAAAAAATTAAAAGAAAACTTTATCACGCAATTGTATTAAAACTTGGAACAGTTTCTATTCATTTTTTCTTTAATCGATACATAAATCGTTACGACTAACGACTAACTGCATCATTTCAATTCAATTCAATTCAAAACAGCTTCAGTTGTAATACAGGGGATACATCTTGCATTATCACAGAATTGTTCTCTATCGCAGATAACTAGTGTCCAAGGTCAAGTGCACTAGGTTGGCAACGCCAGATTTAATTTGGCGGGACTGTGATATTGCCTGCCTTGACTGGGTTACTTCATTCTTATTATGTTTAGAGTTGTCAAAAATGAAAATCTTACGTCAAGATTATCCATCACTGAATTGATACCGTTTATTTCAGAAAAAGCAAATACTAATCATGATTAAATTTAGTAAATAAACGTAAAAGCTGATAGAATCACTAACAAAAACGTAAATGCCGAAGTTCTTCACTGGATCTCTTGGTGCAGAAGTAGAACACTAAACACTTTAACCCACTGAACACCAAACAAGTTTTAACTAGAACACCGACGCGTTTCAACAGCAATGCTGTCATTATCAAGGCGATAATAGAACTACAGTAGTAGGAGGGGTTAACTTCAACCTGTTCAACACATAGGTCCAACATATAAAAATAAAACTGCACTATTTTTCATCGAAGAAAGGATTTTTGTGTTACCAACCCGGTGCACTTCGAGTTGGACACTATATACCTCATTCTAAATAAGAAAGGAGCATTATGACAGATAGGGTCTAAAATAAGCGTCTGTGATTGGTTAAAATCTAGTGCACATTTCCACAAGAACAATTTGTCAAAATTGCATAAATGTCAGAAACATCAAAACGATTATATTATGCGAGCGTTCTTTGTGTTCTATTGCGATTATTGTGATTTATTGGGTTTTTTTAAATTCATTTCATCTTGATTCATTATACAAAATTCGTCTTTTAAAGCTTCTGAATGATAATATTCACTTATGGAAGGTATTATTTGAACTGTTTTCTTTGAATTTTCTTATTTATACATCTTATGGTTTTGATAAACGTCAATACACGAATTATGGCTGATGCTGTTCTCACAGCTTCCTCAAAAAATGCAAAGTGCAAGGTGCAGGCGTATAACAAAGTGGGCAAAAGCTTCATCAGAGCAAATGAAGTTAGGCATTGTTTGATACCATTCAGAGATATAGAGACGCCACCAAAGAAACGGATACGTATATGACAAATTGAACGAAGCTGAGAATTAGAAGCATTAAATATGTTTTATTAGTGTTCATGAAGATGTTATTTTACTTAGTGGACAGCCAATTATCTGTCAATGGAAAAGAAATTTTACAGACTCCTATCTGACCACAGATGCAAGTGGAAACACACAAAGAGTCCCTTTTATGGAAATGAATTTAAACGTTATCGAATTAACTGCAAAGATAAAATATCTCTAGCCGATAACTGTTATGTGGAGAAAGTGGGTCAATCAATCAGGAATAATCCTAGAGAACTATTTAAATTCATCAACCAGAAATAAAGTAAAACAACAATTCCTGGTATTTTAATCCATAATAAGATTACCCTTGATTCTCCGAAAAACATTGTTAAGGCGTTTGCTGATAATTTTTTAAAAACCCAAACAATTGGTTTCCTGTTACGATTTACCTGATTTAATTTTTGAACGCAATTGACAGCTTTTCTTTAGTGACGAATGTGCTTTGCATACTTTGGTAGAACAGCCGCAATTCGTTCGAAGGCGTGTTGGTGAACGATTCCATGATTCCTGCATTCAGCACAATGTCAAACATCCACCGCAAGTCATGATATGGAGTAGCATCAGCGCAGTTACTATGAACCAAGAGCAATACTTACGTGTTCTGAAGGTCGTGTTTTTACCATATTTTAAACCAATTTTTTATCACATGATCTTTTGGTGGCCACCATCAGCTCCGATTTCGCAGAATTTGCAACGTTTGTAGGGAAGGCGATGTAGTAAGGTTTCAGGATGGTGTGAGTGAGAATATAGCAGGTTATCGTCTGCGTAGACTAGGATATTGGTATTGGGAGGAAGATATTGTCGAGGATTGGCCTTAGACATGATCCGTGCGAGACTCCAGCTTCCGCTGATTCCACTTTAACGCAGTGATGGTTATTCTTTGGAGACAGCTTTTCATTAGTTTTACTATCTTACTATCAAGACCTTGTTTACTTATCTAAAAGGAAATTTTACAACTGTGAAGCCCTCTGCTAGAGCTTTACATAAAGACGGAGGCTATGGCTGCGATCATTAGACTAAAAGCCAATAAAATGTGGTACCCCAAACGGTACTGAACGGGTCTTTGTTGAAAATGCCAACAGAATGAAAATCTCAATACAGAACAGAGACCAGGCACGAGGTGACTTCGTTGCCTCTAATGCAGTGTTTCCCAACGTGGGGTTCACACCCCACAAAGGCGTAGTTTGATTGTTAAGGGGGACAATTCGAAAATTGACGAATTTACCAATTCTGGACCATTATCTGAACGAAATTTTAAAATTTTGTTACCGGTTTGCTGGTCCACCAGTAATCAACATTTCTTTTAAGATTTGTCGCAAAAATAAATCTCCTTTTTTTCTACTAAAATAATTGTTTTTTACTCAAACTACGCAGTCGAATATTTTAGGAAAAAAACCACAGGTATTTTCGATATTACAGTTAGACACAATATCTTTTAAAAAAATCATTATAAATATTTATAAGGATCTACTTAATTGTTAAGTAAAAATATAACTTTCTAAACGCATATGAGGGGGCATCCACATTAATACTATGTAGACATGACTAAAGCAGTCTAGGTTATTCACTCGCTCCAAAATTAAAAACAAAAAAAACTCGGTTGTAGCAGTAAAAACATAGAGAGGGAACCACGCCCAATACAATCAAGTTCAAGTAACACCTGTTTTAGCAAATCTTGCTGCTTGGCATGTATATAACTAACCTAAGCGTAACCGGCATCTATAATATAGAACGAGAGATTAATATAGAGAGAGAGAGAGAGAGACGAACGTAGACAACATCGAGTGAGAGTATAACTTGATTTACATTCCTAAAAGGAGATTCCAATGTTAACGAAAGTGCTCGCGCAAGATTTCGAGGAAAGTAAATTTCTTGACCTCAGATAGACCGTAAACTTAAAATAAACGTAATGAGAGAGCTGCAAACGTACGTGAGAGATCGAATAAAAAAATTCCACATATTTCAGACATCTTACGAGATATTAAATTTTTTTTTTTTCTACATACAACCCCATCTCTTCCACTTCGTATGCGGGTACCCGTCGAGAGAAGTTATTCGAGTTTATGGGGGACAAACTTCTTGGGTAATGTATTTTTAAGATGGTGCGCATAATATATGTATGTATATAGGTATACACTGATGCTCGTCAGAAGTAAACTAATCTAATGTCCACAGAATTCCAAAAAAGGATGAACGTATTGGAACCGTTCTTATAGCCGTGTTATTATAGTCATGCACTACTTTGCAAATGTAAAAATAGTAGAAGTAATAAACAATCATGTTAATTTTATTTCTTCGACGTGACCTGATTTCTTGCTATTGGAAGCTCGAACTAATTAAATATTTATTGGCGTACCTCTCTATTTAAAACCGCAAATTTCTAACGATTATCAATTCAAATGGTACCGCTTCGGTTTTTAA
Source organism: Holotrichia oblita (assembly GCA_023690525.1). Classification (NCBI taxonomy): domain Eukaryota; kingdom Metazoa; phylum Arthropoda; class Insecta; order Coleoptera; family Scarabaeidae; genus Holotrichia; species Holotrichia oblita. Next base: position 157,420,484 of record CM043018.1, read on the forward strand.
ATCTAAAAATAGGTTTCTATTTAATTAAATGATATATTTTAATTCGTCAACTTATATTATGTAACTAATCTAACCTCAAACGGCTATAATTTTGATATAAAATAATGTGATAAAAAAAAAATTAAGCAGCACCAATTTAGTTCGGCAGTGACATTGATGCTTGTAATCGATATTTTTAGATTTGTATTTAAAGCCAATTTATCAAGTTAAACGACAGTTTGTGAAATACCCTAAACGAGATAGATCTAATTGAGTTTTACGCTTCGTTTAATTGTTCGAATTTCCATTTGTAAATACGAGTAATTCATTTAATAGTAAATAAATATAGAGGGTGTTCTCGTGAAATACAATAATCATTTTTAAATAAACTACAATTGTTTTAAAAATTCATCATTATCAAGACGTGAAGTGTTTAATGTTCTACTTCTGCATCAAGAGATCCACTGAAGCAAATGTTAGTTGTTGTTTTTGGAGAAAAAATTATCTTCTAGATACGTCCTTAACGACCTTCTATAATAAGGAACTTCCACAGAAAAATTTATTCTCTTCTAGAACTATTCCTTTAAAAACATGCATACCAACACCAGTTTTATTAATTTTAACAGCCATTTTACGATAGTTTAATATTGCTAGAAAAAAAAATTAACATGCATGACACTAAAATCTTCTTTGTGAAGCAAACTAGACCTAAGCTTGTGTCTACATTTGCATGTGCAAGCATAAAACGATTCCTTCTACATATGTGCGGGTTCTAAACCGTTTCTTTGTGCAGTTGAAGGCAAAGTTTGTCCCCAAATTGAAGTACCTGACTGCAGAACTATATCAATTAGTTCAAAAATATTTAAAAAGTTTTCTTTCGATTCTACCCAGACTATACTACTTTGCTTTACAGAAAGCTTTATTTATTGTTGAGAAATATTACTAACGGACAATTCGGTTCACATTTTTTTCGTCTCTAACGCAAGTGTGAAGGAACAATTGAAAATCGTTTAAAAAAATAGTACGTAATGGAATAAATGGAAAAATAGTCATCGAAGAACCAAGCAGTAGTCGTTGAGAGTTCATGGTCAAAACAAAGTGCATCGATCCATCAAATTTATTTGGTTGGCCGACTGGGACCTTCAAAAGAAAGAAAAATCGAAAAATCGTGGATGTTGTAATTAAAACGTAGTGATTCTCTTATTTATTCGAGTGCTTCGGCACCGACCATAGATCCTATTTTGACTATATTGTCTGGTACCAAATCAACCATCAAATTTATTTGGTTGACCGACTGGGATCTTCAAAAGAAAGAAAAATCGAAACATCGTGGATGTTGTAATTAAAACGTCGTGATTCTCTTGTTTATTCGAGTGCCTCGACACCGACCATAGATTATATTTTGACATTATGGTCTCGTACCAAATCAACAATCAAATTTATTTGGCTGGCCGATTGGGACCTTCAAAAGAAAGAAAAATCGAAAAATCATGGATGTAGTAATTAAAACGTCATAATTCACTTATTTCTTCGAGTGTCTCAACACTGACCATAAATAATATTTTGGCATGATGGTCTCGTACCAAATCAACCTTCAAATTTATTTGGCTGGCCGACTGGGACCTTCAAAAGAAAGAAAAATCGAAAAATCCTGGAAGTAGTAATTAAAACGTCGTAATTCGCTTATTTCTTCGAGTGTCTCGAGACTGACCATAAATAATATTTTGGCATGATGGTCTCGTACCAAATCAACCATCAAATTTATTTGGCCGGCCGACTGGGACCTTCAATAGAAAGAAAAATCGAAAAATCATGGAAGTAGTAATTAAAACGTCGTAATTCGCTTATTTCTTCGAGTGTCTCGACACTGACCATAAATAATATTTTGGCATGATGGTCTCGTACCGAATCAACCATCAAATTTATTTGGCTGGCCGACTGGGACCTTCAAAAGAAAGAAAAATCGAAAAATCATGGATGTAGTAATTAAAACGTCGTAATTCGCTTATTTCTTCGAGTGTCTCAACACTGACCATAAATAATATTTTGGCATGATGGTCTCGTACCAAATCAACCATCAAATTTATTTGGCCGGCCGACTGGGACCTTCAATAGAAAGAAAAATCGAAAAATCATGGAAGTAGTAATTAAAACGTCGTAATTGGCTTATTTCTTCGAGTGTCTCGACACTGACCATAAATAATATTTTGGCATGATGGTCTCGTACCGAATCAACCATCAAATTTATTTGGCTGGTCGACTGGGACCTTCAAAAGAAAGAAAAATCGAAAAATCGTGGATGTGGTAATTAAAACGTCGTGATTCTCTTATTTATTCGAGTGCTTCGGCACCGACCATAGATCCTATTTTGACTATATTGTCTCGTACCAAATCAACCATCAAATTTATTAGGTTGGCCGACTGGGATCTTCAAAAGAAAGAAAAATCGAAAAATCGTGGATGTTGTAATTAAAACGTCGTGATTCTCTTGTTTATTCGAGTGCCTCGACACCAACCATAGATAATATTTTGACATCATCACGGTGCATCAAAGTGGAGTCGACAAATCAAAAAAAAACAGGTTATAACAAAATTGATATTATGAAAGTAGTGGAGCTGGTGATTATACTATTACCTACCTGTTTTTAAAGCGGAGAAAAATAGGGAATGTATCAATAAAAGTAGCAACAAACTACAAACTGATTAGTTTGGAGGTGGTGTCATTATACAGTGTGTTTCAGAATAAGATGCTGATCCTTAAGGGTGTCAATCCTTACGTGATTTTATGAAGAAAAGTTCAAATAAACCTACGCCCTAAACCTCTTAAATTTTGAGCTACAGGGTATTCCAGTTTTTTTATCATAACCTAGAAATTTTTTTATAATTTAGATTAGTTGTTGAAAGTGGCCAACCACCTGCAAATATGCATGCTTCAGCTCTTTTCCTACTCTTTGAAAAATTCCTGGAGTATTCGTGAGTGAGTGCCACAACAAAGTATTATGCGATTTCTCAACTCCTCTTCAGTGTGTATTGGAGTGCTATCAACCAAAGTCTTAAGGTGTCCCCACAGGAAAAAATCTAGACTGTTTAGATCTGGGAATCTAGGTGGCCACGACTGTGTTCCTGTGAAAATTGAAATACACATCACTTCCGAAACGTAACATAAAATAAAACAAATGAATATCATATGATTCGTTTTATTAATTAAATATAACAAATCGAAGGAACTGTAAGTATATCAAAAAAAAGGAAAATTTAAAAGCTGCAGCAATAAAATACAACCACTTTAATAAGAATGCCAACATACGACGTCTAACTCCTTCCTCAAAAAAACATTTTTAATTGAAGCAGATCAGAACAATTTTAACAATTATAACCAACTTGTTGTTTCATGGTCTAACTCTACAATCTTGGAAGAATCAAACTGCTGCTATATTTCCATACTAGTAGCTAACAAACGTAGTAGTAGTTGCAAAATTTAAAGAAGAGAATTTGAAAATTATCTCTTGGAAAACTATAAATTTGAGGTCTTTCAAATTTGCAATAAACTGCTAAAAATGTATTAGCTACAGTACCGAATCTTCAAAAGATCAAAAGCAAGTGGACCAAATACCTTCTAGTGGAAGGAAATAAATAACAAATTCAGCTCAAGAAACAGCACAAAAGAAAACACTAAAGAAGCCTTTTATATCCTGACAAAAATTGAGGCTTTACCTTCAAGTTAAAGCAGACGAAACGGAAGTTTAAAAAGAAGAAATGTTAACATATTCGATTATTAATAGATATGAAGGAATGAAAGAATAGGTACAAGCAAAATAAGGATATGGATAAGATAGGACATTAATATACAGGGTTTTCAAACTTAAGTCGGCACTATTGCTAACTTTGTTATCATTGGAGCTACAAAGTGGGTTAAATAGGCAAACTAGTGTGGTTTTTCAAGCAAATTACAATGGCATTAAAAAAAAATAATTGACGTACTGGGTCACGTGATATTGTGAAAAATGTAATTTTTTTAAATGGGACACCCAGTATACAGTTCTCACGGTCGACAGAAAATTTAATTCTGAACAAAAACTTTCCTATGAACTTTTATCCTAAAGTCAATAATAACAGAGTTATTGATGATTTTTCAAATTTGCCAAGGTGGCTGATATTTCATAAACAAAATTCGATTGTTTTGCAAATGTCATCAACATTGAAATATTGCATTAAACCTCTGTCAGTAAGCAATTAACATTTTGTATTTATTGATGAAAAAATGCCTTTCACGCATTTAGAAAAATGTGATATGATGGAATGTTACATCGTTTGTAATAAAAATTCCCTGCAAGCTCGTGAACGTTACGGTGTTTTATTTCCTAATACGCGCAACTTGCCAGATCGAAGGTACTTTTTACTTTTGTACCGTAAGTTTCGATCAAATGAAAATGTGTTCAAGAAAACTAGAACCAAAAAACAATTTATAATAAGTGAAGCAACTGAAATTAACGTCTTAGCTTTCTTTGAAGCTAATCCTAATAATGCAATTAATGATTTAAAGGAAGAAAGTGGACTATCTTTGGGAACTATTCACAATATTCTAAAAAAAAACATAAGTTTGTGCCGTTCAGATAGAGACCTATTCAGACGCTGGTACCGGGAGATCAAGAAAGACGGACTCAGTTTTGTCAGTGGTACATTAATCAAGTTAGACTTAACCATAATTTTTGGCGTTTGGTTCTTTGGAGTGACGAATCAAATTTCTCCAACAGGAAGAACAGCCACTATTGAAGTCGAGAAAACCCGATGCTTTTCCGTCCTTGTAATCCGCAGAGACGCTTTAGTGTTAATGTTTGGTGTGGGTTGATTGATTCAAGAATTGTAGGCCCCGTATTTGATCAAGGTGCATTAACTGGCGAGAGGTATGTCGAAGTGTTAACCGATACCCTTGGAGAATTCTTGGATGACCTGAATTTAATGGATAGACAACAGATATTCTTTCAACAAGATGGCGCTCCTGCCCATAATGTTCGCCAAATTCATAACTTATTACATGACGTTTTTGATGGCCGATATATCTATCAACTAACGGGCCTATTCGTATGCCTCCCCGATCACCGGACATAACACCTTTGGATTTCTTCTTTTGGGGATTTGTGAAAAGTGCAGTGTATTTGTGAAAGACGGTATGATACTCTTGAAGATCTCCAGCAAAGCATCAGCCATGCTATTAATAATATTGATGGTAGAATCATTGCTAAGGCTACTAGAAGCGTTAACAGGCGGGTTCAAAAGTGCTTGGAGCAAGAGGGTGATGTTTTTGAGCATCTGCTCTGAATTTAAAATTTCTTGTTTTTTTTTTATTTTCGAAACTAATAAAATAACTTAAAATAAACAATACTGTTTTTAGTTTCTGTAAAAACAATCATCAATAACTCTGTTATTATTGACTTTAGGATAAAAGTTCATAGGAAAGTTTTTGTTCAGAATTAAATTTTCTGTCGACCGTGAGAACTGTATATACTGGGTGTCCCATTTAAAAAAATTACGTTTTCACAATATCACGTGACCCAGTACGTCAATTATTTTTTTTTAAATGCCATTGTAATTTGCTTGAAAAACTACACTAGTTTGCCTATTTAACCAACTTTGTAGCTCCAATAATAACAAAGTTAGCAATAGTGCCGACTTAAGTTTGAAAACCCTGTATAATTTTGCTGCTGCTAAAGACTCACTTCATTTTCTACACAAAGACTCCCACTATGTACATATGTACATCAATTAATTATAAAATTTCATTAAAATTATTAATGAAACAATTTTAGAACTGCTTTAATAATATATTACAGCAGTTCTAAAACGACTATAATGAATTAAGTAATCGAAAAATATATAATAAACTTAAAAAATGTAAGGTTTCTTGATTAATTTTATATAAATTTTATTATCCATATTTAAAATAAACGGATCTATATTTATATACATATTTAATATATACAATTATACATATATAATACATAATAAACGGTTATATAATTAAATCATCAAAACATTCTACCACAACCCATATCCATGACCATAATATCCATAACCCAAACCATGTCCTAAACCGAAATGGGAATAACTATAAGCCGGGTAATAATATCCATGTCCTAATCCACCGTAGTGTCCGCCATATCCACCATATCCGCCGTAATAACCGCTACCATAACCGCCGTAATAAGTTTTCGCAACCACCGGTGAATGAACAACTGCCGTGCTCACTACAGGATAACCGTAACCATATCCGTGACCGTAACCGTAACCACCGTAACCGCTGTAGAGGGCACCGCGTTTTGCCACCACCTTTTTAGAAGCGTCGATCTCATCTTCGGCGACAGCCAACGCTATTAAAATAGCGAATAATAGTGCCTGTAAAGCAAGAAAATTATCAATGTACATAATCAAAAAGTTATAAAGTTGCAAGCTTGAAGGTTTGCGGCTTATTTCCGATGCATCTGCGTCCTGTCAAATTTGACACTTATAATTCTGACAGATAATATAATAAGGATAGTTTTCTTTTTCATTTATATACATGCTGCGCCATCTAACAATAAAGCGACGTATTAAAAATAGTATCATCGAATGCGTTCAAGGAACTAAAGCGCTTTCTTGAAGCGATTCGCTATTACTAAAGCGCTGTTAAGTTTAATTATATTGGATGGAGTCTTTTATAGTGTTTATTATTTATCGCTTCATCGTTTTCAAACTGCATAGTTCGACAATGTAGCGCTTTATTAAGGAGGTCGTCTAGTGTGTCAGATCAAAATAATCGTTTTATTTTTTTTTCATAAATAAAATATGTATTATACAAAACTGTCCAACACAGAGGAGAAAACTGCCTCGCATGACTTCTTTGAAGAAGATAAAGGTGTACTCTAAGGATTGATGGCATAATCATGAATTATATGCAATTTCTTTCTAATTGCTGCCATGATATCTCAAAAACTATTCGATTGATTCTGCCCAAATTTATACAGCATGTTTAAAAAATATAAAACTACAACTTGAACTACAATAATTAAGATTGCTTCGTTAGTTTTCTTTTTATCAACTATATAGACCCTAAAAAAAGTGCGAAAAATCGATTTTTTTTTTCCTAAGGCACAAAAAAATATTATATTTTGGAATTCTAACTTTATTTTAGTTCTCTGTACAGCCTCAAGTCTCACGATTAAAATGACGTTTAATTTTTTGATTTCAGATCAGCAGAACGGCCGGTATCATGGACATCATCATCTTTTGTTTAAATATTAATAAAAATAATAAATAATTTATACATCTTTATATTGTAGTGGTTTGTCGAAAAAAAAATCCCCAAAAAAGCATTAAAACATGGCCTTCACACTAGACAACCCCCTTAAAGGGCTGTAACGGCAATTTAGTCCCTGAGAGTTCCCATTGCTTCTAAAAAAAAGAATGGCTTCGATTCGTATGAAAAAGATCGATAAATAAAATTGGATTTCGTACGAAAACAATTAAAAATGAGGAAGCGATGATGGTAGAACCTTAAAAAAGGAAAGAAGTGAATTTGACAGAGTTAACCAATTTTTTTTGGGGGAAAATTTAGATTGATGATAACCTATATAGCACCAAATAAGATAAATGTTTCTGAATTATTAAATATTAATTTGCAAGACACTGATGCAGCAAATTGAAGTATGAAGGTTGATCAATAATTAATCAATATATTTGTTATGGTGTAATAAGCTCAATCAAACTTGACAAGAAAGAAATCAAAAGGTGGAAAGGGTATTAGAATAGATACAAAATGATCCTCCGAGAGCTAGCTATAATGGATCTCAATCAGGTTAGTTTTGATTCAAACATCTTTGAGAATTAATTTAAGGAAATAATTTTATTCTCCCTTATTTAAAAAAAAAAAGGAAGGTAGGTCCTCCTGGACGATAACTTAATTGGTGAGCCATTTATCGTTTGATGTTATTAAGAAGAAGTACCAGAAAAATCAACCTCTTGATGCATCCCTATTTAGACTATTAAAGATAAACTGGTAGTGCTTTGTTAACGGATTGGAAAACGAGACTCAGAGGAGACAAACTCTCTAAATTAATGAAATTAAATTGCTTAGCAGTTTAGAACCCACAATGAAGCAGAATATCATATCAGGATTTGCATCTTCTCGAATAATCTTGGCAGAAAATTTTAAACAAAATAATTCGAAAAGGAAAATCTGTTGCTGATGAAGCAGTTTTAGCCTGAAGTTTTCGGAATATCAGCCTACAACCATCCACAAAACCAAGAAACAAACTAAAGGTGCCTACAAGAAAACTGTTTCTGAATAGTAGACTGAAATATTGCATGAAGAAAGCTTTGACGACAACAATGAAATCTCTGGTTAAAAACAGAGACTATTTTTGCGAGTTTGTGGTCGGTTTGATGATGAATGATGGAAACTAGGAAGGGCTATTAGAAAGATCAAGTTGGTCATCAATAGTGTACCTAGTGCCTCTGAAAAAAATGTAGCAAATGCGTCCACAATCTCCTCTGGATTTTCTATTGTAACCAAAGTCTTAACTTTAACAAGTCTTAACTCTTATCACATTTTATTTTACTAGGATGTCTGCTATTGAAAACGAGAAGGAATTTTTTGTTTTTAATTTCCTACGAAAAGAATTAGCAGAATATAAAGATTCCCAGAAAGGAGAGAAAGTGTAGAGTTTGCAAGAGAGAAGAAGAGGGTCTTGTCCACGTTCAAAAGGCAGAGAAACAAGAACAACTTTTGCACACTACAAGTTCTAATAGATTAAATTTAAAATCAACTGTAAGAGGAACTGATATTGACATTTTCCTTTCATAGATTATAATCGACATAATATGCAGCGACAAAAGAAACTTAAATTATCTTCAAATAAAGACTAACTTACCAACAATTTCATCTCACTCTAAATCTCTTCTACAACCTTAACACAAGAACCCTAAGAACAACTATGACGAACGTAGACACCACAGACTTTACTATATATATACAATTTTTTTCCTAAAAGGTTAGAACCCCTCCAGGATAATTACATTCTTCGCTAAGGTTAAAAGGAAACACACGGATTTCGTTGCGTACGACGAATCTCGCGTGTTGTCACCAGTCACCATTATTAGCTTACGAAATATCTGGGAAACGTTTTTTTTTTCCACTTCTGCAACATTACTACGATTTGATGACCTTAGACTGTTTCGGTAACACCGAATTCTTTGTTGAATGACAACTTCGTTGTTTGTAATCTGTGTCTCATTATATACAGAGACATCAATCATATTTACCATCGACTGCCACAGCGTTAATTCGAGAAGCGAATAGGTAATTGGTTTGGACGACGAAAATATGAAGCTGATTCATCGAATCTGAACTTAAAACTCGAATTAATTATTAATACAGGAAAATGCGTTTTTTTTTTCCTTGCAAAATTAAAAAATGAGGTTGAATTGCGTGTGTACTTCATTTGCATTAAATGCTGCTAAATACCGGTGGAACGCTGCAGCACGACCTCTAAACTTCGTAAAACAGTATGTATAAGATATTGCATTAGAAGGAAAATATTAAGTACAGATATTACAGAATAACGACAACATTGACCGAAGGTATTGCCGCGTTGACACGAAAAATTATGAATATAATTGTTTCGAGTCGTAATTAGACGGCTACACACACATAACAATTGTGTTTTTGTATCGGTTGGTCTATTATGAAACGTTGGAACAGAAGGTTATAGACGTGATGATAATCAACGGTAGCGGTCATTGGAACGGCTCACTTAAAAGAGTTTTATAGCAAACATGTAGGTCAGTGGTTCCCAAACTTTTTGTGTCGTAGACTCCTTGCCATGCTTTTCGGTTTTGGGTAGACCCCTTACTTATCTGATATTGATTTTTTGTAAATTTCTAACTGTAGTGAAGTTTAATGTTAAAAACTTAAAGTAAAAACACTTATTATTATTACTATTATTATTATTATTCTTAGTTCTAATAGTTTTTGCAGCTCGTTATATATTTATTTGCGTTTTTCTCATTTTTCGAGGTGAAGTAGCCATTTTTGTAAATAAAACCTATATATATTCTAAAAGCTGAGAAAATTTGCTATCAGATGAAGAAATAATCGCGGAGTTTGGTATCGTTTACCTACAAAAAACCGAGGTCAAAGTGCTCGTATGCGGAATTGGAGCATTCGTCCTAGGTGCTATTTTTATAGTTTTTTGGCCAAACGAGGCCTTTTAGCCCAAATCTGACATTTTTTTCATAATCAGCATGGTCTATTACGTATATGTTCAAAATTTCAAGAAAATCGAAGACGTCGAGATTTTTTTCAAAAATCGGAAGTTTGGAAAAAAACGTGGATTTTTGACAATTTTCGGAGGGCGTTCGATTTCGTTCAAATTGTGGATATATATGTAATTGGTCATGCTAAATACGAAAAAAGTGTCCGATTTGGGCTATAGTGTTTTGTTTGGCCAAAAAAATACAAAAATAGCACCTATAACGAAAGCTCCAATTTCCCATTGGTGCACTTTGACCCCGGTTTTTTTGTAGGTAAACGGCGCCAAACCCCGCGACTATTTCTTGATCCAATAGCAAATTTTCTCAGCTTTCAGAATATATATAGGTTGTATTTAGATTTGTTTCTCCTTATGATTAAAAATTTGAAAAAACCAAAACGATGCAAAATTCGATGCCAACCTTGGAACGTTGCAGCGTTTGAGTTTTTCTTATGTTTCGAGGTGAAATAGCCACTTTTGTAAACACAACCTGTATAAATTCTGAAAGCTGAGAAAATTTGCTATAAGATAAAGAAATAATCGCGGAGTTTGGTATCGTTTACCTACAAAAAAACCGAGGTCAAAGTGCTCGTATGCGGAATTGGAGCATTCGTCCTAGGTGCTATTTTTATAGTTTTTTGGCCAAACGAAGCCTTTTAGACCAAATCTGACATTTTTCTCATAATCAGCATGGTCTATTACGTATATGTTCAAAATTTCAAAAAAATCGAAGAGGTCGAGATTTTTTTCAAAAATCGGAAGTATGGAAAAAATGTGGATTTTTGACAATTTTCGAAGGCCGTTCGATTTCGTTCAAATTTTGGATATATATGTAATAGATCATGCTAAATACGAAAAAAGTGTCAGATTTGGGCTATAGTGTTTTGTTTGGCCAAAATATACAAAAATAGCACCTATAACGAAAGCTCCAATTCTGCATAGAACCACTTTGACCACGGTTTTTATGTAGGTAAACGGCGCCAAACCCGCAACTATTTCTTTATCCAATAGCAAATTTTCTCAGCTTTCAGAATATATATAGGTTGTGTTTAGAAATGTTTCTCCTTATGATCGAAAATTTGAAAAAACCAAAACGATGCAAAATTCGATGCCAACCTAGGAGCGTTGCAGCGTTTGAATTTTTCTCATTTTTCGAGGTGAAGTAGCCTTTTTGTAAATACAACCTGTATAAATTTTGAAAGCTGAGAAAATTTGCTATAAGATAAAGAAATAATCGCGGAGTTTGCTATCGTTTACCTACAAAAAAACCGAGGTCAAAGTGCTCGTATGCGGAATTGGAGCATTCGTCCTAGGTGCTATTTTTATAGTTTTTTGGCCAAACGAAGCCTTTTAGTCCAAATCTGATATATTTTTCATAATCAGCATGGTCTATTACGTATATGTTCAAAATTTCAAAAAAATCGAAGAGGTCGAGATTTTTTTCAAAAATCGGAAGTTTGGAAAAAAATGTGGATTTTTGACAATTTTCGGAGGGCGTTCGATTTCATTCAAATTTTGGATATATATGTAATAGATCATGCTAAATACGAAAAAAGTGTCAGATTTGGGCTATAGTGTTTTGTTTGGCCAAAATATACAAAAATAGCACCTATAACGAAAGCTCCAATTTCCCATTGGTGCAATTTGACCCCGGTTTTTTTGTAGGTAAACGGCGCCAAACCCGCGACTATTTCTTTATCCAATAGCAAATTTTCTCAGCTTTCAGAATATATATAGGTTGTATTTATAAATGTTTCTGCGTATGATCGAAAATTTGAAAAAACCAAAACGATGCAAAATTCGATGCCAACCTAGGAGCGTTGCAGCGTTTGAATTTTTCTCATTTTTCGAGGTGAAGTAGCCATTTTTGTAAATACAACCTATATATATCCTGAAAGCTGAGAAAATTTGCGATCGGTTAAAGAAATAGTCGCGGAGTTTGCCGCCGTTTACCTAAAAGAAACTGGGGTCAAATGCTTCCTATGCGGAATTGGAGCATTCGTCCTAGGTGCTATTATTATGTTTTTTTGGCCAAACTAAGACCTTTAGCCCAAATCTGACACTGTTATGGTATTCAGCATGATCAATTACATATATATTTAAAATTTCAAGGAAATCGAGGAGGTCGAGATTTTCTTCAAAAATCGCAGGGGGGATTTTTGACAATTTTCGAAGGGCGTTCGATTTGGTTCAAATTTTGGATATATATGTAATTGATCGTGCTAAACACGAAACAAGTATCAGATTTGGGCCAAAGGGCTTTGTTTGGACAAAAAATATAAAAATATGACCTATAACGAAAGCTCCAAGCTCCAGTTCTTTTTTCCAACACCTGAGATACTAGCCTGTGGTGAAAACGGCTCATTGAGATTTTGAGCAATTCATGGTCGACCTACAGACTGTTTTTTTTTAATAGAAACAAGTCCAGTTGCTATTTCATTACGGAAATCTGGAGCAATCCTTCATCGGACACATTGTTGAAATCATTGGTCTTCTTGGCGTGCAAACGTTTGTATCAAATTGCATGCATTTGTAGAGGCCATGTCTACGAAATGGTAGAACAATCTTATCATAATAGTCTTAGCTCGAATATGGTATCGACCAATAAGATCTACTCCACCCATGTGAGCATTTTGTATTCTCGGATAATTTGAGGGTAATTGATTGCGATGAATTTCTTCTGCTCTTTCCTTCTAGCGAGGAGCCTTTTTTGGTTGTTCATCAGGATTGGTCCTTCCGAAGTGTTCAATAACAACATATGTCGATGTCAGACGCACACATTTGGATTGAGATGTCATGTATTCTACATAAAATCCTCTCTGCTCTTTGTTCATTTCGCTATCGGTCGGCATGCATCACATGATGACATCGGCATGATGTTCATCGGTATTCGGTTGATGATGCGTTCTCGAAACACGTGTTCCGACTCTTTTATTACGAGCCCACAGTTCTTGAAATCACTCGATGGTATATCTATTGTGTTGAGATTCAGTGAAAAATTTATTACCTCTAAAAATTCATCCGTGGTCTCAACTACACCCATATCGTGAACGTATTCTGCTATGGCCTGTTCTGCATCCTCTGACGGTCTTGCCAGTTAGAGGGTTGAACTAGATGATAATCTAGTGGAAACGACGCCCAAGCTGAATGCTGTATATGACAATGAACGCCCAGTTCGCAGTATTATCCCTAAATGGTATCATTATTTCAAAAAAGATAATACAGAAATCGCTCGACCTCCAAATCTAGTTAATCCGAGATTGTTAAAAGCCATCATTTTCTGCTGAACTAGATTAGTCAAAAGGATGCCTCCAACACATTATCAAAACGCGTCTGCGGTTCAGGAAGGTCTTAGCAAAGTACGTACCCAAGTTGCTGTCTAATGAACAAAATAAGAAAAAGTTGAATCGATAAGAAAACGAGTATGGTTCTGAATGGGATGGGTTTATTACGAACCACCACAGATTCGAAATTCAGCTTCAGAATGGCAACTTCCTGGTCAACCACCGTCAGAAGTCGAGCGTACCAAAATTGGATTTAAAAAGATCACTACATTAACCTTCTTCATGTGATTCCGGCATCGTAAAATCAAATTTCTGCAAGACAATCGTCCCAGTCCATAAAAGTCTCGAAAAAATCACTCACCTGAGTTGGACGCTACTGAAACACTCTCGATTTTGCACCCTCTAATTATTACTTGTTTAATATCAATAAATAAAACTAAAAAGATTAAATTAAAAATGATTTATTTCCATTTCAAATACTGTACGCATGCCATATATGAAACCCGTGTCCGGAACCGTGTCCACCCGCATCGAGTCCGACACCAAACCCACCGTAATGGTGCCTGTAGCTCGGGAGATCATAATCGTGAGAAACAACTACAGAATCGTCCAAATAAATCGTATGCGCCGGCAACAGGATGTGCTGAAAATGTCCCGGAATAAAGGAGTGATCGTGTACATGTCCCGAATCCATTCGTCCCTGAAATGAGCGTGATGACTCTCATCCTTTATCGGAACGACTTTCTTCACCGTCTTAAGATCAGTTTTAATAATAGTAGCGCCGGGAATATTATGTATAGTTTTAAGGAGAGGTACGCCGAATTCGACGTGTCCATGTTCCAACGGCGATCGTTTATTTTTAGCTTGTGCATCTTGCGAGCTGGACACCACCGTCATGTAGAAGTAGAATATGAAAGCCTGAAAGAAATAGAACTATATCATATAATTAAAGTTTTAATTTAATTCGGCGAACTAAAAGTTTTATATAAAGTTAGTTAGTTAGTTAGTTAGTTAGTTAGTTAGGTAAGGTATTTCCATTTTCTTGATTTTCTCGATTGCTAATACGGTGCAGAATACTCACACAGACACACACACACAATATATAACCGTAGAATCAATACGTATTTTGCTCGATTCGCCCTAAAATGCTGATTACTGCATTCAAGTGGAATTAATCGAAATTCAATATTATTCCATCCGAACGAAACGGGAGCGCATTAAATTAGTGTGCGCCCGTGTACGGAGGAGAGTTCCTCGAAGAACATTTAAGCGTTTAATAATAACGGGGGAAACGGGGGGAAATCGAGAAACTATCAAGTTTTCCACAATGAACAGCTAACTCTGCGTCTACAGCTCGGTTAATACGATCGTAATGATCATCGGTGTTGCTCGAGAAATACGAATCGAGTGTGAGTTGGTAAACTGTCATTTAACTGTCATTCGGATAAACATAACCTTATTTTAGCTTGTACAGGCTGGTCAGATAAGAATGCAAAGTGTTGTGTTGTATCTCTGAAACTATTCGTCGTAAAGACTTGCTGTAAAAAATTTTATTACTAATGTTGGTAAAAGAAGATCGCGACGATGATTGATGCAACGAGGTGTACGTTAGTGCGAGTTGTCCCTCTACAGCTCTTGTGTTCGTCAGATTCTCTCTATTTGTGTTGACACTCGGATTCTGTCCGGGTGGGTGCTCTAATGGCATAGTTCCGCTGACGCCGCATACCCTCGCGAGGGTCTATCAACCGATTAGAGAGGTTTGACGTCCGTGAGAGTCTCAAAAGGGACAATCTCAATCTAATTTATATCCCGTTTGGATTAATTAATGGCTGCAGGATGCCCAAAAAAAGGCGTTCATATTAGAACTGTACTTATTGTTGATAGTTTGGTGGGTCGGTTAATTTCGAAGGTTTGGGTATTGCGTTGAATATTGGTCCACGTCTTGAGATAAATGTTAAGCTACTGTGATTTGTCCGCGATGACAGGTACGTTTGCTTCGTCTGGGTTCTTGCTGTTGATGCTTCGGTAGAAGGATCTCTACAGAAAATTCGAGCTTTCGACAAATTGTCATCATCCTAAGCAAATGCATCTTAATTTTTAATTAATTTCTTAGATGTAATAGTAAAATGAAGAACTCATTGAAGAATTCAGAAAACTATCAGTACAGTTTTCACGTTTGGATTTCTTTGGAAATGTCAAAAAAACTATCGGAAATGTCAATAATGTCAAAAAAAAACATGCAAAACGTCAAAACTATCAATCGAGATCCATTTCACAATGCAAAAAATGTTAAGGGATATCAAGAATGATTGTTTATTTTAAAATCAATAAATAAATAAAAGTAAATAAGCAGAAGAACAAGAGTAAATTAATAATTAAAAATAAATAGATATAAATTAAGTGACGCTTAATTTGACATGTGGTGCCATCTACAAACAATTAAATGCATCAATAATGTCATATCAATATTTAAAGCTACATTTTTTAAAAGAATTTATTTTTACAACATCAAATCTGCTTAAAAATGTAGTAGCACACATTAATATTGAACCATATTTATTTATTTAAAATATAAACCAGTGAAAGTAATTTTAATATTAACATTTATACATTAACGCGGCCTTGCCAATTTAAATTTAAAGATTACATATTTTAAACTAAGTTATGCAATAAATTAAATGAGAAGGTGTCGAGTATTATATATTTCGTACACAATAAACACACCTTTCAATATTATATATTAATTTTCCTATTTTAAAAGATGAAAATCCCCTAAAACGTTTTTAAATGATAACTAAACTAACACCAGTTTAATCTTAGCAGCATTTATAGATTAATAAAAGAACTTTACAATTATTATTCTGCATTATTACACAAGTACAAAAAGCATTAATGCAATTTCTGTACAGCTAATTCTAAATTAGTTAAGCTAGATTAGATTAATATTAAAATGTTAATTCGTAAATAATGAATTTTGGATATTTAAGTACCTGACGTAGATCTATAACACGCATACTACTGGTTGAAACTGTTCTACTTTCAATATCTGCGTTCTTGAGTTTTAATGGACCTGTTTTATTATGTTTGGTTGCGTGTGATAAATAAATTTGTCTACACATACCTATTATTTAGTAATAAAAGCAATTTTTACAGATTAATTTTTTAAACATTTATTAATGACATATTAATATTATAACGTGTTAATAATATAAATCGTATTTTTAATAGGCGGAAAATGTACAAGATACATAAATATCATTTAAAATTCAAATATTAAATATAATTAATTTAAATATATTAAATATAAACATGAATATAGCCACTTAAAATTATTATCAATTTATTAACGCATCCATTGATAGAATAATATATTTAAAAACGAATTATTATTTTACTCAATATTTAAATTATAAAATCGTTGCATTAACGCGAAAATCGTGAAATTATTGATTTTAAAATTAATTAAAATAATTGGAGTTGATTCGGTTGCATATCGAATACTATAGTTGGGCTATTAATTCCTAGATGTCGCCACGGGTAATAGAAAAATTCAATATTTACCATAGTAAACATAACCCCAATTTAAACGTGATTAACTCGTCGAATTTTATTTATTTAAACGCAATTTAATAACGATTTAAATGTTTATTATACAATTTCATAAAAGATAATTATTTAATATTTGCATAGGTGCGTTTTTTATCTATAATATAATAGATGGCTTTCGAAAGTGAGGTTAAGTATTGAAATTGATCAATTTTCAGGTGATAAAATGAATATCTTGCGTAATATCCTAACGAGAACGTCTAAGGAATCTTTAGTGAAGACAATCGCTCTTAATAATGCTAAAATTCATATTTAAATGAGTTGTGTAGTCGAATGTCAAACGTATTCATACAAGGTAGGTGATATCAAGCAATTTTAGGCTTCTATTTCTTTCAATATACCCTCATTAATGCTGTTTTTAGTCTTTATTATAATTGTGTTAATAAAACTTAATTTTTATCAAGATTAATTAGTATCGTAGCACAATTTTTATTGTTCGTAATCTTCCAACTCATAATAGCTCAAGCTTCTCTTCGACTAGAATAGATTGGGTAGGTACAAACAGTGTAATAATAATAATAATAGGGTGGGACGAAACTAGTTACGAAGTTCACGATAACATCTTTATGTCACCGCAAATCTATGTGTGTGGCGTTGTCGTTTGTGTGTGTGTATGTGGGGGGGTTGGACATCCTTCCCGAGTAATAATCGATAATCCTTACGCCAAATTTCCATTTCCTAGTGTAATACAGCGTGATGTGAGCAACTTATTGTGGTCCTGCTACTATTCATCTGTCACTGGACATTGTCCGGTAAATGTCACCTGCCTTTTCGGGTTCGTACACGGACTATAGGGATTAAGATCGAGATTACCAACGTAAAAAAATAATTTCTCTACGAATCACTTCGATGACAGTTAACTATTATTACAAAATATTTATATTTACATAAACATGACATCTTATTAGATTAGATTATATGTGCTTTTATATAAATACATAAATATTATTATGTTTATCCATTATTATTCACTAACAAAATATATCTTCATGCAATTATTTAACATATTTGTCATGATTATACATGCATACATAAATAATATTTTCTAGAGAAGAGACAAATGGCGACCCTAAACCAGATGCACCGATCGGGACCGCATAGGAAAGTAAGACCTCCGCGGAAACCATTAGACGGTAATCCTTTTATGAAGGGTGTCGTTTTAAAGACGCTAATAAAGAAGCCTAAAAAACCGAATTCTGCGAATCGGAAATGCGTCCTAGTGCGATTATCGAACGGTAAAGAGATGGTAGCCTACATACCGGGAATCGGTCATAATTTGCAGGAGCACAATATCGTTTTATGTAGGGTTGGACGGCTGCAAGATTGTCCCGGCGTAAAAATTAAATGCGTTCGGGGAAAATACGATTTAGCCCATGTTATCGTTACGAAAAAATAATTTCTATTCTATGTACCTAGTAATTTGGTTTAATAAAATTTTGTTGTAGTGTTTTCGTGTTATTTCTATTACACCCATCCCCAAATAATACTGTTTTAATTTTCGATTTTGACAGCTGTCAGAACTATTGTGACAGCAATATCATATTTAACGTATAAAATTAACTGTTTTAAGGGTTTGATTTCATTTTTTTCAATTTGACAGCTGTCAAAAACATTAATATTTACATTCATCAAAACGTATATTAATAGAGCCTACTTTACAATTTTACAGCTGCCAGATATATTTTGACAATTATACCTATTCAAAACCGCAAAATATAACAGCTTTTTCCTCACAATTTGACAGTTTTCATAAACCCACCAAAGTAGTGAGAAAGCAAGATTTTGATATTGTCGTAAATGTTTACAAAACTGACAGCTGTCACAGAAATATATCGAAACAATCGTCAAAAAGTGGGGAGGGGAGGCGGAATGCGAGATAATCCTCCTTAATCGGAAATATTTTGACAGGTACACACCTATTAATGTCAATTAATAATTATTGTCAGAAATGTTTTAACTCTACACACGCTAAGTATTATCTTTGAACTAATCCAAAATCTATGACAGTTGACAGAAATTTCAGATCCCATCAAATGGAGATTTGCATAAAAATATACTTTTTTTTCGATTTTGACAGCTGTCAGAAATAAGCATTCTGACAAGATTTAATTATAACTTTTAATATTAACGGTTTGACAATTTAATATGGCTGTCAAAAATATATTGACACTTTAAATCACCGTAAATTCTCAAAAATTACAAAGAAACCGGATTCACTATACATTCAAAATGGTGAAAAATATGAATGCTTTTAACGCTAAACAAAATGTGAACATCGACCAATTTTAACAACACATGTCTGGAAGTGTTGAAACTATAAAACAAACGCACATTTTTACAATTTGGCAGCTTTTCGTCGTAAAAAATATATTAATACCTAAAATCGTCAAAACAGGACATTTTTCAATTGATATAATACGGAAATTGTCAAAACTAATTGATTGTACAGTTTGACAGCTGTCAAAAGTATATTAATACAGAAAGTCGCAAAAAGAAGGATGTTTTTTGATTATTTCCATTTTAAAATGGTAAAAACTAATTGATTTTACAATTTGACAGCTGTCAAAAGTATATTAATACTGATAATCGCAATAAAAGGACGTTTTAAATTATTACCATTTACAAAAATTGTCAAAACTAATTGATTTTACAGTTTGACAGATGTCAAAAAGTATATTAATACCGAAAATCGCAAGCAAACGACGTTTTTTGATTATTACCATTTTAATAATTGTAAAAATTAATTGATTTTATACTTTGATAGCTGTCAAAAGTATATTAATACAGAAAATCGCAAAAAGAAGGACGTTTTTTTATTAGCTGATTATTTCCAGTTTGACAGCTAAAAATTTAATACTGAAAATCGTAAAGAGAAGGACTTTTTGATTATCACGACTTTAAAAAATTGTAAAACTTTTACAATTTGACAGCTGTCAAATGTATATTAATACTGAAAATCGCAAAAAGAAGGACGTTTTTTTGGATTATTACCATTTTAAAAATTGTCAAAACTAATTGATTTACAGTTTGACAGATGTCAAAAGTATATTAACACCGAAAATCGTCAAGCAGAACGACATTTTTTGATTATTATCATTTTAATAATTGTAAATTAATTGATTTTACAGTTTGACAGTGTCAAAAAGTATATAAATACAGAAAATCGCAAAAAGAAGGACGTTTTTTGATTATTTCGACTTATAAAAATCGTAAAAACTAATTGATTTTACAGTTTGACAGCTGTCAAAAGTATATGAATACTGCAACTCGCGAAGAAAAGGACATGTTTTGATTATTACTATTTTAAAATTTGTAAAAACTAATTGATTTTACAGTTTGACAGCTGTCAAAAGTCTATTAATACTGAAAATCGCAAAAAAGGACGTTTTTTGATTATTACCATTTTAAAAGTGTAAAAACTAATTGATTTTACATTTTGATAGCTGTCAAAAGTACATTAATACTGAAACACGCAAAAAAGGACGTGTTTTTGATTATTACCATTTAAAAAATTGTCAAAACTAATTGATTTTACAGTTTGACAGCTGTCAAAAGTATATTAATACTGCAACTCGCAAAAAGAAGGACGTTTTTTGATTATTACCATTTTAAAAATAGTAAAAACTAATTGATTTTACAGTTTGACAGCTATCAGAAAATATTTTAATACTTTAAATCATTAAAAACAGGACATTTTTCGTGTCTGATATCAGGTATTAAAATTAATTAGAGTTATTGCAGATTGACAGCTGCTCAAAATATAGTAATACGAAAATCTTAAGTAGACGACGTTTTTAGTTATTACCATTATTACCGTAAATAGGGCATTTTTTGATCGCTATGATTCGCTAAAATTAAAAAAGTAGTGGTTAACAATTTGACGGCTGTCAGATAGATTTTGACGTTACAAATCACTAAATTAAGTGATAAAAAAATAAGTACTTTTTTTAATTTGATAGTTTCAACCATAAATTACATAATAGAAGGTGTTGAAACTATGAACTCAATTATTTAGTGAATTTAACAACTGCAAAAATGTTGCAATTACAACGACGGGTGCTGTCAGAAATCTTTAGGCGGTTATGCCACTATTAAAACCGTAAAATGGCTGGACTCGTTTTTTTCAATTGTCAAAATAAGTATCACAGACATTTTATAACCTCTAAAACGATGAAATGCCCATTTATATAAATTTGACGACTATTAAAATATTAATATTATACTCGATCTGGATTATAATAGCAAAATTTCTATTAGTGCTCAAATAAATTTACGATAATTTGTTGACGTTACTAACTAGATAACAAAATACTGTCAAAACTACACAACTAGCTCTGTTTGTTGATACATAAATAACTATTACAATTTGACATTCTTACGAATTATTTAACCGTTACAATCATCAAAATAAACGTTAACGCAATAGAAAACAACCATTTACATTTGACAACTAAAAATTTTGCCCGTTGTATCAGCTGTTGGATGCGTTTTGACGTTTACAATTATAAAATCGACATCTACAACACAACAAACATTCTAAAATTTAGGTGTCAAATAACTGCTTGTTTCTACAGTTGGTAGAAACGTTTTTGATTGTAATTGTTGTCAAAATTGTAAACAAACGATACAATTTTACATCTGTCAATCGTATATTTTGACATTTATTAAAAATCATTAAGTAATTGTTTTTAGTGGCAAGAATTGCAGACATAAACTCCCGTTTATATCCCTGGCAAAGCACGATACGATTTATCAGGTCGATGTGTATGAATGGTTTCATCGCAAAAACAGGATCACTAACATTCCCATGTCCTTCGCATATAGAGTGCATCGTCTCCTGTATGCGTTTGCCCTACATTATAATCGAAGTGTGGGAGTTCTAACCCCTTTAACGCGTGGCACCTGGCGCGCCAATACGTCCGCGCATCCCTCTTTGACCATTTGCATTTGAACGACGACACACGTTACGGTGTCTCTTTCATTGTTTGCGCTTCCTCAAAAACCGCAAAAACGTGTTTATTACCGGGTGACTGGGAAATGGGTAGCCATGACAATGTATTGTTGCACACTAATGTATACATATATATGTACTGGGTAGTTGATTTTTATTTAATTTTGTTCAGTTAATCCTTTGACAACGTGGATTCGAGGAAGTGTTTAAAATCCTTATAAAGAGATCTCAACAAGTTTAGTATGACGCAATATTTTAAAACATTATATTTTTTCCACTTTCGTCCGATTATTAAACACGATAATTATCATAATAGCAGTTTCTCTTTCGGCCTTCAATTTTTGATTTATTTTTATTAAATTACTGTTATATAGAAAATTGTAACCGGTGTGCATATTTGTGTGTTAACTTATGTATTAATAAATTTCAAAGGCGACACCTTACGGAAAAAAAATGCGGTGGAATTAATTCGTTGGCCGTTTAGATAACTGTCAATTTTAATAACACTAATATAAATATAATAAAAACGATTTGCATTTTCTCACGCTACGGAAGCGACCGACAGTGTGTTACGGACCAACATGAAACTTTATTAAACTCGGCTCCGTATTTAACCTTCCCGTTATTACCCTCCCAAGTCGTGTTTATAAGATACACGACCTTGCCGTTACCGAAAACAGGGTAAATCTGCATTCAGGAAAGTCTATGGAACAAGACATGCAGAGAACAAGCAAGGCAGCAGCAGCGAATGTGTGTCAACACTTCAACTGTTTAGTCACCCTCCTATACCCTATGCTTGTCTATTCAACCCTTCACGTGTCCTTGACAGTTTCGTGTTTGGATAAATCATCAATGAGAACCGAATATATCGGTTCCCCGTATTTATTATGTTATGTATGATGAATACACTTCCGCAAATCTTAACACAGAAATCGGGGGGATTATTGTTACGAAGTTAAAGGTTTATATTTTTCCCTAGAATTCGTTTAACCTATTTTGGCAAGGAGAGGAGTGAATGAATTTGAAATAAAACAACTGTAGCAGCAAATTTTATGGTATTGACCGTTAAGTTTGTCTGGTGGGTGGATTACCTACCACAATTATTTATTTTTTTTTAAAACGACGATCTTGTAATAAAGATAATGGACAGTGCTAGCATTATAACAATAACTCTTTTCATTTTTGCTACCGTAGAAGAACAGGGCTGTTTCCTGTTTCCCAGATATGGGTCAGGAAAGATCTTTTACTCGACGACTAATGCAACTCAAAAATACAGTTATTGAAAGTGGACATCTATTAGGCACAAACATCAATCATAACCCACGAGAATAGACGAAAGTATAGTATAAACGAAGGCCAGGTCCGAAAAACCAACCCAACAATGGCATATTTAGCAGGGCAAAATATCTATAATATTATTGACATTAGATACACGTAAGCAATGACAAGAAAGCGAAATATAAAGTTAAGCTGTGATGATCTAATCGATCAAATAAATTTAAATTGTAAATAAATAACTACATCTAAAAAGTAGGATTAAAGTACTGATATAAACAAATTTCTAAAATACCTCGGCGTCGCTTAACAAATATGTCAGCTTGTCAAGCAGGATCATATAAATCTCGTTATTGTTTGTCTTTTCTGCTTGCACATCAGCTAAACGCTACTTCTAAATGCGGTTCATTGTTGGGCGAAACCTTACCCTTTCTAAAGATTGCAATTTTCAGTTGCAAATTACATAAAGTAATATTTTTCTCATTCGTTTACAGCACACTTGCCTAATGCATTTACGCAGATATATTTAAAATTTTTACAACCCATAAGTTTGGGCAAAATTTTAATTTTCGTCTCACGAGTTACCAATAGTTGTAAACTCGATGTAAAAAAAGCTGTCCTACTTATTTTTTTTGCATTGTAAAATAATTCTCGATCTGTCATTTATAGATTATCAATCGTATATCTGTCATATTGACATGGTATGCACCGTGATATTATCTAATGTGTAATATTTGTTTTTCTTCTTGTTTGCGTTTCTTTCAAATATGACGTAAGCTTTCAAAGTATATAATATCAAGAAGCTATAGCTTGTTTCTAGACATGACCCTAATAATGTTATACACTTATTTCAAAAGAGAGAAAAAATTCTGAACAGACCAGAAACTGTTACTTCTTATTAAAGCAAATGAGGCAAAATCACGACTATGCAAATATTCTGTTATCTCTGTTCATTGTCAAACATTCCTGACATATTTATATCAAGAATGTCACTGGTGGTTTCAATTCAAATTTTATTCTCTCTCTTTTGAAATCGTCTAATAACGTCAAATAAAAATTATCAAAATTGTCAGAGCAGGTAATACAGAAATTTCCACTTAAGGCGTACACGTTCATTTTGATTGATATATGACATTTATTGACATTGACAGTTAACAATTCATTTTCGATTTTAAAATACAATAATAGGACATTAAAGTGACAGCTCATGGTGAATAAACTATTTTATAGTTCGTAAAATAAACAACTATAATCAGTCGAGTATAATATCGATAATTTTGACAGATGTCAAATTGTATAAATAAGCATTTTTCATCGTTTTAACACTTTTCTAAAAATTTTCCGTTTAAAGGTTATAAGAATGTCTATAATACTTATTTTTGACGATTGAAAAAAACAAAACAAACTATTTGCTGCGGTTTAACATTTTTAGTTAGGTGTAAACAAATGGTTCATGGTTTCAACACCTTCTATATTATGTACTTCTGGTTTGAAAACTGTCAATTAAAAAAAGTAGGTACTTATTTTATCACTACTTTAGTGATTAGCAACTCAAAAATCTATCGTGTAGCTGTCGGTGTTAAATCAATTACTTTCTTCTAATTTTATGAATCAACAGCAATCAAACTAATGCCAGATTGACGATTTTAAGTATTAATATATTTTTTGTGCTTTGTAAATTGTAAAAATATGCGTTTTTTATAAGTTTCAACACTCAAATTGGTTGATGTTACATTTTTGTTTAGCGCTAAAGCATTCATTTTTTCACTATTTTAGTAGTGAATACTTTTTCTTTGTAATTTTGAGAATTGCAAACGATTTGAAGTGTCATTATCTTTGACAATATATTAATTTTCCAAATAGAGCATCGAAACCGCTAAAATCAAAGTCTAATAAATTAAAGTATTATATATATCTTACGTCAAAAGAGGGACAGCAGGTAATACCGGGAATTTCCATATCGCGTACGTTCAAAAGAGGTTCCAAAAAATGTTTTGATTGATATATCATCATTTATTTGACATTGACAGTTAACAGTACATTTTTCGATTTTTTAAAATACAGTAATAGGACTTTAAAAGTGACGATAATAATTTGAATAATATTATTGAGTTCATACAATAAACAATTATAAATCAGTCATTATAATATCAATAATTTTGACAGATGTCAAATTGTATAAATAAGCATTTTCATCGTTTTAACACTTGCAGATATAACTTTTCTAAAAACGGCAAAATAAGCTATTTTGCGGTTTGTAGCTCAAACCTAAAATAGTTTCTGACAGCAGCCATTGTTGTAATTGACAACAGTTGTTAAATTGTCAAACAATTTACATTCAAATAAGGAAGTTACTCAAATTAAAAGTCACTGTTATCACTATTTAGTGATTTGTAACATCAAAATCTATCAAACCTTTGTCAAATTGTTAAATCGATACTTTCTTACAATTTTATGAATCATAGCGGTAAAAAATGACGATTAAGAATTGTAAACTGTAATTTTTTATAGTTTCAACACTAGATGTGTTTGTCAAATTGGTTGATGTTCACATTTCGTTTAGCGCTAAAAGCATTTATTTTCACTATTTTGAATGTAGTGAATACTTTTTCTTTGTAATTTTGAAATTTACGACGATTTAATGTGTCAATATATTTTTGACAGCCATATTAAATTGCAAAAAATGAAACTGTCAAACCGTTAATATCAAAGTTATAATAATTAAAATATTATGTTATATCTTATGTCAAAGATAGAAGATAAAATTCTGAACGGACCCAAATGACGCTTGTTTCTTATTGTATTAAATATTTCTGTTATCTCTATTCATTAAAAATCAAACATTCCAGCATTATTTATAATACAGAATGTGCGTAAAATTATTTTTCCAAATTATATATTATAATTTGGGCTGGTGGTCTGTTCAGAATTTGTCTCTCTCTTTTAAGAAATAAGATATGATAACGATCAAATAAATTATCAAATTCTCAGATAATTACAATACGAAATTTCCATATAGCGTAGTTCAAAGAGGTTACAAAAAATGTTTTGATTGATATACTTGACATTTATTTGACATTGACAGTTAACGGTACATTTTCTGTTTAAAATACAGTAATAGGACTTTTAAAGTGACAGCTCTATGGTGAATAAACTATTGTAGTTCATATAATGGCGCTTCTCATCTAGTCGATATAATATCATCATTTTGACGGCCTGTCAAATTATATATCAACATTTTTCATCGTTTTAACATACAGATATAACTTTTCTAAAAAGCTTAATAAAAACCAGCTATTTTTGCGAAGGTTTAAAATCGCAAGTAGAACGACGTTTTTTGATTATTACCATTATTACCGTCAAAATAGGGCATTTTTTGATCGCTATGATTCATAAAATTGTAAAAAAGTAATTGATTTAACAATTTGACAGCTGTCGATAGATTTTGAGCGGTTACAATCACTAAATTAAGATAAAAATAAGTACTTTTTTTAATTTGATAGTTTTCAAACCACAAGTACATAATAGAGAAGGTGTTGAAACTATGGAACGCAATTGTTTGACAATTTAACAACTGCAAAAAATGTTGCCAATTACAACGACGGGTGCTGCTTGTGGAAATATTTTGACGGTTATACCTATTAAAACCGTAAAAATAGCTGGTTTTTCCGTTTTTTTAATTGTCAAAATAAGTATCGCTGACATTTTATAACCTCTAAAACGATGAAATGCTTATTTTTATATAATTTGACAGTTGTCAAAAATATTAATATTATACTCGATTGGATTATAATAGTTTATTTTATGAAAAAAATTTTGAAATTTTCTATTACGTGCTCTGACAATTTTGATAATTTATTTGACGTTACTAACTAGATAACAAAATACTGTCAAAGCACACAGCTAACTCTGTTTATTTACTTGATACATAAATAACTGATTACAATCGACATATTACGTATTTTAACCGTTACAGTCATCAAAATAAACGTTAACGCAATAGAAAACAACCGTTTCACATTTTGACAACTAAAAATTTTGCCCGTTACAACTGTCAACTGTTGGATGCGTTTTGACGATTTTACAATTTTGACAAACAACAATTCTAAAATTTTGGAAGTGTCAAATAACTGCTTGTTTCTACAGTTGGTAGAAACGTTTTGATTGTAATTGTTGTCAAAATTGTAAAACAAACGATACAATTTTACATCTGTCAAATGTATTTTGACATTTATTAAAATCGTAAAAGTAATTGTTTTTAGTGGCAGAAATTGCAAGACGCAAACTCCCGTTATATCCCTGGCAAGCACAGAATACAGATTTATCAGGTCGACCGTGTATAGATAGGGTTTTATCCCGCAAAAACGGATCCGCAAAACATTCCCATGTCCTTCGCATATAAGAGTGCATCATCTCTATATGCGTTTGCCCTACATTATAATCCGAAAGTGTGGGAGTTCTAACCCCTTTAACGCGTGGCACCTGGCACTTGAAAATACGTCCGCGCATCCTCTTTGACCATTTTACTGTTATTTGAACGACGACCTACGTTACGGTCTCTCCTTTCATTGTTTGCGCTTCCTCAAAAACCGCAAAAACGTGTTTATTACCGGGTGACTGGGAAATGGACAGCCCTGTTGTGTATTGTTACCTACTAAATGTATACATATATATGTATAGGTAGTTGACGTTTTATTTAATTTTTGTTCGGATTAATCTTTTGACGTAACATTGATTCTTGAGGTATTTAAAAAATCCTTAAAAGAGGATATAACAAGTTTAGTATGACGCAATATTTTAAAACATTATATTTTTTCCACTAAATCCGATTATTAAACACGATAATTATGTCTATAATAGCAGTTTCTCTTTCGGCCTTCAATTTTTGGTGAAATTTTTATTAGAATTAACTGTTATATAAGAAATTGTAACCGGTGTACATATTTATTGTGTTAACTTGTATAATTACAATAGAATTTCAAGGGCGACACCTTACGGAAAAAAAATGCGATTAGATTAATTTAGATTGACGTTTAGATAACTGTCAATTTTGACAGCACTAATATAAAATATAATAAAAACGTTTTGCATTTTCTCTACGCTACGGAAGCGACCGACGGTAATATTGCAGGACCGTAAAACTTTTATTAAACTCGGCTACCGTATTTAACCCTTTTAGATTTATTACCCTCCCCAGTCGTGTTTATATATATACGACCTTGCCGTTACCGAAAACGGGGTAAATCTTCCGCAAATTTAGGAAAGTCTAGGTCAGACATGCAGAGAACAGCAAAAGGCAGCAGCAGCGAATGTGTGTCAACCCCACTTTAACTGTTTAGTCACCCTCCTATACCCTATCTCTTGATCTATTCAACCCTTCCGCGTGTCCTTGACAGTTTCGTGTTTGGATAAATCGTAATGAGAACCGAATATATCGAGTTTCCCCGTATTTATTATGTTATGTATGATGAATACACTTCCGCAAATCTTAACACAGAAATCGGGGGATTATTGTTACGAAGTTAAAGGTTTATATTTTTCCTAGAATTCGTTTAACCTATTTTTGGCAAGTAGAGAGGAATGAATGGTGCAATAAAACTAACTGTACAACAGCAAATTTTATGGTATTGACCGTTAAGTTTGTCTGGTGGTGGATTACCTACCTGATGCTTGTTATTTTTTTTTTTTTTAAGCAAGCGATTTTATATTAAAGATAATGGTTAATTTTTCATAATTATAACAGAAAATAACTCTTTTCATTTTTACCGTAGAAGAGCAGATGTTTCCTGTTTCCCAGATATATATGGGTCAGGAAAGATCTTTTACTCGACGACAATGCAACTCGAAATACAGTTATTAGAAGTGGACATCTGACATAAACATCAATCATAACCCACGAAGAATAGACGAGAGTATAGTACATGCATATAAACGAAGGCCAGGTCCGAAAAACCCTTTAACAATAGGCATATTTGTAAGGGCAGAAATATCTATGTATGACAAGTGACGTGAATATAATAAGCAATGACAAGAAAGCGAAATATAAAGTTAAGCTGTCTTGATGATCTAATCGATCAAATAAATTTAAATTTAATAATTAAATAACTACATCTAAAGAAGATAGGATTAAAATTACACAATTATAAACAAAATTTCCTAAAATACCTCGGCGTCGCTTAACAAATATGTCAGCTTGTCAAACGGGATTATATAAATCTCGTTGTTGTTTGTCATTTTCTGCTTTGTAAGCTAAACATGCTTCTAAGAAATGTACGGTTCATTGTTGGGCGAAACGTACCCCTTTCTAAAGATTGCAATTTTCGAAAGTTGCAAATTTACATAAAGTGACCATTTTTTCTCATTTAGTTACAGCACACTTGCCTAATGCATTTACGCAGATATATTTAAAATTTTTACAACCCTTAAGTTTGAGTAAATTTAATTTTCGTCTCACGAGTTACCAATAGTTGTAAACTCGATGTAAAAAAAAAAAAAACTGTCCTACTTATTTTTTGCATTGTAAAATAATTCTCGATCTGTCATTTATAGATTGTCAATCGTATATCTGTCATATTGACAGGTAATACGCATTGATATTAGCATCACAATGTGTAATATTTGTTTTTTCTTCTTGTTTGCGTTTCTTTCAAATATGACGTAACACAATGTTCATTGTCAAACATTCTGACATTGTTTATATCACAGAATGTCACAGACCCCAAAATTTATTTTCCAAATTATATATTGTAATTTGGGCTGGTGTTTATATCACAGAATCTGTTTTGTTCAGAATTTGTCCATCTCTTTTAAGAAATAACGTACAGTAACGTTAAATAAATTATCAAAATTCTCAGAGCAGGTAATACGAAATTTCCATATCGCGTACGTTCAAAAGAGGTTTGTTTTGATTGATATATGTCATTTATTTGACATTGACAGTTAACAGTACATTTTTCGATTTTTAAAATACAATAATAGGACATTAAAGTGACAGCTCATGGTGAATAAACTATTTTATAGTTCATAAAATAAACAACTATAATCCAGTCGAATATAATATCAATAATTTTGACAGATGTCAAATTGTATAAATAAGCATTTTTTATCGTTTTAACACTTGCAGATATAACCGTTTTAAAAAAAATGTCAAAACCAGCTTATTTTTGACGATTTTAAAAAAGGCAAAACCAGCTAAAGATTTCGGTTTAACATTTTTCGTTGTAAATTGGCAACATTTTTCCAGTTTTAAATTGTCAAACAATTACGTTCTGGTTTAAATTGCTGTCAAATTAAAAAAAGTACTTTATTTTATCACTACTTTAGTGATTGTAACGCTCAAAATCTATCCGACAGCTGTCAAATTGTTAAATCAATTACTTTCTTACAATTTTATGAATCATAGCAATCAAAAAATGACGATTAAAATTTTAAAAATATATTTTTTGACAACTGTAAAATTTCAAAATATGCGTTTTGTGTTTGTCAAATTGGTTGATGTTCACATTTTGTTTAGCGTTAAAAGCATTCATTTTTTTCACTATTTTGAATGTAGTGAATACTTTTTCTTTATAATTTTGAGAATTTACAACGATTTAAAGTGACAATATATTTTTGACAGCCATATTAAATTGCAAAAATGAAACTGTCAAACCGTTAATATCAAAAATTATAATAATTAAAGTTAATGTTATATCTTATGTTATATCTTAACGTCAAATGACGCTTGCTTCTTATTGGCTGAAAGAGGCAAAAATCACATTATGCAACTTTCTGTTATTTCTATTCATTGTCAAACATTCTGACATTGTTTATATCACAGAATGTCACGTTTCCAAATTATATATTGTAATTTGGGGTGGTGGTCGCAGAATTTGTCTCTCTCTTTTACAGTAACGTCAAATAAATTATCAAAATTGTCAGGTTCCAAAAAAGGCGTGTTTTTTGATTGATATATGTCATTTATTTGACATTGACAGTTAACAGTACATTTTTCGATTTTTAAAATACAGTAATAGGACTTTAAAGTGACAGCTCATGGTGAATAAACTATTATAGTTCGTAAAATAAACAATTATAATCCAGTCGCGTATAATATCAATAATTTTGACAGATGTCAAATTGTATAAATAAGCATTTTTCATCGTTTTAACACTTTTCTAAAATTTTCCGTTTTAAAGATAAAATAACTTTTTTGACTTGAAAAAACGGCAAAACCAGCTATTTTTGCGGTTTTAATAGGCATAAACGTAAAATGATTTCTGACAACACCCGTTGTTGTAATTGGCAACATTTTTGCAGTTGTTAAATTGTCAAACAATTGCGTTCCATAGTTTCAAACCTAAATTACTTGTGGTTTGAAAACTGTCAAATTAAAAAAAGTACTTATTTTATCACTACTTTAGTGATTGTAACGCTCAAAATCTATCCGACAGCTGTCAAATTGTTAAATCAATTACTTTTTACAATTTTATGAATCATAGCGATCAAAAAATGACCTTAAAATTTGAAATATGCGATTTTAAGTTTCAACACTTAACGTATGTTTTCAAATTGACAGATGTTCAAATTTCGTTTAAAAAGCATTTATTTTTTTACTTTCAAATGTTGAATACTTTTTCTTTGTAATTTTGAGAATTTACGACGATTTAAAGTGTCAATATATTTTTGACAGCCATATTAAATTGCAAAAATGAAACTGTCAAACCGTTAATATCAAAAGTTATAATAATTAAAGTATTATGTTATATCTTATGTCAAAAAGATAGAGACAAAATTCTGAACAGACCCAAATGACGCTTATTTCTTATTGGCTGATTTATGCAATGTTGTGTTATCTCTATTCATTGTCAAACATTCTGACATTGTTTATATCACAGAATGTCACGTAAAATTTATTTTCCAAATTATATATTGTAATATGGGCTGGTGGTCTGTTCAGAATTTGTCTCTCTCTTTTAAGAAATAAGGTACAGTAACGTCAAATAAATTATCAAAATTGTCAGAGCAGGTAATACGAAATTTCCATAAGGCGTACGTTCAAAAGAGGTTACAAAAAATTTTTGATTGATATATGACATTTATTTGACATTGACAGTTAACAGTACATTTTTCGATTTTTAAAATACAATAATAGGACTTTAAATAAGTGACAGCTCATGCGGTGAATAAACTACTAATTATAGATCGTAAAATAAACAACTATAATCCAGTCGAGTATAATATCGATAATTTTGACAGATGTCAAATTGTATAAATAAGCATTTTTCATCGTTTTAACACTTGCAGATATAACTTTTCTAAAAAACGGCAAAACCAGCTATTTTTGCGGTTTTAATAGGCATAACCGTAAAAAGATTTCTGACAGCATCCATTGTTGTAATTGGCAACATTTTTGCAGTTGTTAAATTCTCAAACAATTGCGTTCAAATAAATTGCTATCAAATTAAAAAAGTACTTATTTTATCACTACTTTAGTGATTGTAACGCTCAAAATCTATCCGACAGCTGTCAAATTGTTAAATCAATTACTTTCTTACAATTTTATGAATCATAGCAATCAAACAATGACGATTAAATTTTAAAAATATATTTTTTTATAGTTTCAAATTGTAAAAATATGTGTTTTCAAATTGGTTGTTTCAACACTTTGTTTAGCGTTAAAAGCATTCATTTTTTTCACAATTTTGAATGTAGTGAATACTTTTTCTTTATAATTTTGAGAATTTGCGACGATTTAAAGTGTCAATATATTTTTGACAGCCATATTAAATTGCAAAAATGGAACTGTCAAACCGTTAATATCAAAAGTTATAATAATTAAAGTATTCTGTTATATCTTATGTCAAAAAGATAGAGACAAAATCTCTGAACAGACCCAAATGACGCTTGTTTCTTATTGGCTGAAAGCAGGCAAAAATCACATTATGCAACTTTCTGTTATTTCTGTTCATTGTCAAACATTCTGACATTGTTTATATCACAGAATGTCACATAAAATTTATTTTCCAAATTATATATTGTAATATGGGCTGGTGGTCTGTTCAGAATTTGTCTCTCTCTTTTAAGAAATAAAGTACAGTAACGTCAAATAAATTATCAAAATTGTCAGAGCAGGTAATACGAAATTTCCATAAGGCGTACGTTCATTTTGATTGATATATGACATTTATTTGACATTGACAGTTAACAGTCCATTTTTCGATTTTTAAAATACAATAATAGGACATTAAAGTGACAGCTCATGGTGAATAAACTATTTTATAGTTCGTAAAATAAACAACTATAATCCAGTCGAGTATAATATCGATAATTTTGACAGATGTCAAATTGTATAAATAAGCATTTTTCATCGTTTTAACACTTTTCTAAAAATTTACCGTTTTAAAGGTTATAAAATGTCTATAATACTTATTTTGACGATTGAAAAAAACGGCAAAACCCAGCTATTTTTGTGGTTTTAATAGGCATAAACGTAAAAAGATTTCTGACAGCACCCGTCGTTGTAATTGACAACATTTTTGCAGTTGTTAAATTGTCAAACAATTGCGTTCCATAGTTTCAACACCTTCTCTATTATTGTGTTTTGAAAACTGTCAAATTAAAAAAAGTACTTATTTTATCACTACTTTAGCTAACTTTACGCTCAAAATCTATCTGACAGCTGTCAAATTGTTAAATCAATTACTTTCTTACAATTTTATGAATCATAGCGATTAAGAAATGACGATTGATGATTTTAAGTATTAATATATTTTTTGACAGCTGTCAAATTGTAAAAACATTTCCAATATTTTTTCAAAATGAAATTGTTAAACCTTATGTCAAAAAAAGGGAGACAAAATTCTAACAATTAAATGACGCTTATTGTTTCTTATTGGCTGAAAGCAGGCCAAAATCACATTATGCAATTTTCTGTTATTTCTGTTCATTGTCAAATATTCTGTTGTTTATATCACGGGGGAATTTAAAATTTCACTATAATTATTACATTAGTTTATCTATTTTTCGGTGTAGATTAGTTCTTATTACTTTCTTATTCAAATTATATATTGTAATTTGGGCTGGCGGTGTCTTGAGAATTTTGTCTCTATCTTGTTGAAATAAAGTTATAGCTGACAATACACCGTGTCCGTAAATGTTTGAATTGACGTTTATTCCAATATCTATGCAAAGTTTACTACGTCTATATTTTCGTTGGGTTTAAGCAATTGGTTTATTCCTCTCTGGCCATTGTCGCACGTCTATATTTTCGTTGGGTTTGTATTTATTGTAATTATGTTCTTAACTAATTTTAATTAGCAATAAACATTTCCGAAAGGAAGAATATTGTATTTGATATTAAGAAAGAATTTTTAATAATTATGCTGAAAGTAATGTTACAAACTTAACCAAAATTTGACAGTAGCTGTCAGTTTCAATCATTTACGGACACCCGTTAATGATGAATTAGGAAAGTAATATTTATTTTATTATTTTTGAAAATAAAATGTCAAATTAGAAACGTCGTAAAAAGCTTATGTCAATTTGACAGTTGTCAATATAATTTTTAGAGTTTTGAGAATCGTAATAATAATTAAAACATTGCTGACACCTGTCAAATTGTAGAAACGAAGTTTTCTTCATTCTTAGTGAAGTGTTGTACGTACGATTATGATTCGGTATCATATTCATATTTTTATTTGGCAAAATATGAGCCGAAAAGTTTAAAGACAAGTTAAATTTCCCGCTTTATATTTTGTACCTACCTGAGTTTGGTCAAAATGATTGGATAGCATGATTATACCTATTGTTAAATACCATGCCAGCAATTTTAAGTGACGATTGAGTGTGAGCCCTGTTATGACCTAAATTTTTTACCAAAGCCTTTTACTCCTCGAAGACTGGAACAAATGGCTCTTTTAATCTTCCCTTAGGTGGCTACTGTATGACTACGCGATCAGAATTCTTAGCAAGTCAGGCGTGCAGCCCAATCGTGGTGACCGTCGAGCACACGCTTCCGTAATTAAAGATTAAAGCTCTCGTGCTCTAGTCCAATTATTAATGTCAATTTTGGTCTCGTCAAATTGACCGAAAAATTGATCACAATGAATTACTAATTAAAACATTTTTGTGCCAATGAAACTCTTCATTCATCTTCATTTTGTGAGAGGATTGAGTTTGAAAATAATATTTGATATTCAAGCAGCAAATTTACAATTTATTAAATAAAAAAAAACCAACTTTAATTTTATTAAATCGTAATTATAAAACTAAATTAAAAAAAATTAATTCACAAATATAGAAAATATGTTTATTCAATCTTAATAGATACAAACACGTATTAGGTAACTCTGAAATCTGTACTTTATCATAATTTAATTGGACGTTAAATTTAAACAAATATTTACACACAATTACTATTTCTTAAAACTATATTTACAAACACTTTAAACGCATACACACAAACAATATAAATATCTACGTAATGACAAGATGAATAATCACAAATTGTAAATAAATAAAATATTATTTCTACATTCATATTACTAATGATACAACATATTTTTTAACCGTTCACTTTCACTCCTTAAAGTAGCGACTTCGTACCTCAATTTCAAATTCTCCTGTTCTAAAAAGGCACATCTAATCGCGATTTCATCTTCTTTAGCGCGTCGAGCGTCACGTGATCGTTTCGCGGCTTCGTTATTCTTCCTCCTTTTCTCCCAATAAGACGGATCCTCATTCACACTGATACCCTTCTGCGTATTCCTACGCATATTCTTGTTAGTACCTTGATGCTGCGATTGCACTTGAGATAACATTTTTTTCCTAAATTCCCCGTAAGCATCAACGGAATTTTGTCCTAACAACGTTTCAGTACTAACCACACCAATCGCTATACTTAAAGGGTCTTTCGGATAAGCTTTGAAGGGACGTGGTAATTTCGTTTTTGGTATATGCGTCGTCGAAATTAATTGGGAGGATTCGGCGTTTAATGATGATTCGGAATATTCGGATGAATCTTGCGAACCTGGACTCGAGAAGCATACCGAAGATGATGGGGGCTCTAAGCAAAGCGATTCGGTTCGATTTTTCATGTAAACTTCTTCGGGGGTTGGCGTCCTCCTCTTCGGACGTACGCATAAATCTAAAGCTGGTGTTGAACAATCTAAAGGCTCCGCAAGACCACCGTGTCGCATTATTATGAATGGTGATGGAGTAAAAGCTGATTTTATCACGGGAGGATCGATTTGCTGTTTTAAAAATTAAATTTATTTAATTACGATTATAAATTAATTAAATTAAAAAATGGTGACTTACCAATTTTGGAAACGAAGAAGTAACATCCATTGTTTAACGGTAAAAATAAAACTCTCACGTAAATCACTAAACTAAACTGTGGTAGAGTGTGTAGAGGTACCCTGTATAGATGCGAATTTGTCATTTGCACTTATATCTATTTTCAGAAGGTGCCTAAGGCAACCCTTTGACCGTTGACCAATAGTGAGTTCGCAAATTTCGTGAAATCGTCTCCCACTACTCTTATACTGAACACACAAACCATCAAAATACGACATCAGGAACAAGTGACAATAAGAACTATACCGCAAAGGAAGGGCCCTCCTCCTCTTACGATTTGCCATGATTTTATTGCAGCTATATACGCAAGAAAATTTGCGCTAGTACCGTTAGAAAAGATCAAGTCGGGTTCGTATTTTTTAACCATTTTTTTTTTTTACGAGAGGTAGGTACCTATCGTAAAAATAACATTTTCGTTTTTAGAAAGTATTTTTTTTTTTTAAAAGGTCGTCTTTTGTTTGGGGTAAAATTTTGTAAATGTTATCGTGGAATTTAATTTTAACTTTCACATAAGTTTATAGCGCCTAACTTTTATTAATTAGGGTTGTCTCCGGCAGGTAGTTATTGATTCTAATCCCTTAGATTTGGAATCGAACACCTTTGCATGTATCATAATATGTTTGTGTTATTACAATCTTTAATTTCGTATAATCTTTGTACTTGTATTATATTCTATCCGCATGTAATAATAGCTTTCTAAGGAATCTGAATTCGAAATGCGGATTAAATAATAAAGACTGCATTCATAATAGAAGGAATTTAAATAAAGTGTTTTGCCTATATTATTATTTTTGTTGTTTGACCAATGTATACAGCGTTACAGTAAGTAGTTGCAGGATATTTTATATATAGGGTAATCATAAAGTAACGGGTATACTTTGAAGTCTTATGCCCGGTGTTTCAGTCTTGAGTTGAGTTTCAGTTCAGAGTTGAAGTAAAAGTTCAACTGAGCTCTAAACTTGAACTTGAACAATGAACCCCTTATTTGCGTTTTTCAATCCCTTTATTGAACCAGTTCAGTTAAACTGGAACTGAAGATTGAAATACGATGTTGGTCAGCCTGATATTAAAAGCAACTTCCAAGATTTATTATTGGCAAACCTTGTTATTTCAAGGTAGAAACCTATATAGGAGAACGATATTTTGTAATTGGCTTAACAATAATCAAAATTTCCACAGAATCCACATCAATTTCGGCAATGCACTCGACTCGAATCGACAGCGTCATGATAAGTTTACCTCGACTAGATAAATAAGTAGTATGGAGCAGACAAATTTAAACGAAAGTTTAGTGCCTGAATTGTTTCCAGTCGACGCTGACGGCTATACTCCACAAGAAGGTGACGCATCCTCAGCGTGCTCCTCTTATTGTCATCTGAACCAAACCAATCTAGACGAGGTAAAAAACATACTTTTGAAGAAAAATCCAAATATTTCATTGTTAAGCAACCGCGGTGCCGCAATATTTTATCCAAACGGAAATTTTGGGCATCCAGATCCGGAAAATTTTAAGAAATTATTGTAGGCACATAGTCATGGTTCGCCGGAACTACATTGTAATAATTTTTTTATAATCGAAACAGACCACGGTAAAAAAAGTGCATTTGGTTGCTCACGGTGCATCGTAAAAATTGAAAATGTGGCAAAAACGTATTATGAATTTGGTCAGTGCATATTCATGCTTTTCAACATGTCCATTGTTCGTGGTGCTTGAAAACAATGGATGCAAGATATTACGAATGCGCCATACTCCGCGTTGCTGATGGAGAATGGGAAGAGGCACCGAAATTACGCAAAATACGAACGCATAATTCAATAGCTTCGTTAAACAGTTCATCTCAATTATGGCGTGTGGACTAAAGATACATATTTACCTTTTTTTTATTATCTGGTTATGGGTTAGTTATTAGAGATTCTGGTTTAGTTTTTAGATTTTCACCACGATGGAAACGGAACACGTAGACATAGCGACGGAAGCAGTAGAGGAGGAAACAGCGAAACAGGACTCTCTTCTGGGTTTAATCGAATTAATGTGGGAGGAGGAATTTCGCCTTTGCAAAATAATTCTCTGGTTGGAGATATCAATATCAATGACCATTCAAGACCAGTATCTGATTGGGAAACGGACCTTCAAGAACTTTTTGATGCCGTTGAGGAAAATTCAGAAAGAGCAACGCGAGAAGAAAATATCAGAAAAATTACTAATTTCATTCGAGAATTTCGAGGAGCTCTTAAAGGAAAAAATTTATACACGATGTTCTCCCAGACATTACTACATTCGAAAATGAAAGATATTTTAGTCGATGTATTCAACAAAAATATCAAGGAGGAGTCTTCATCTGGGTTTGGCACGAAGATCACGCACACATTATCCACGATTGCTCCTGGAGTGGAGGATACTGTCGATGCTCCCGATTGGCAGGACTCCCTTACAAACACGGTTCTCGACGAATTAGATGGAATTATGCCATCACCGACAACTACCTCTTCAATCTCACAAAATATATCTTGGAACCACCACGACGGATTTTGTACTTTAACATCTCCGGGAGAAAAAGGATCGCACCTAGTGAAATTAGAGATGTTCGATACGAAGAAATTGCGGCAAATTCCGAAGAATCTATGGTGGAAGGAAGCGACCATCCGTATGAATTTTCTTGTGACAACGCCAGCGGATCCGTTGCATCGTCAAGTCGACGAGGTAATTCGGACAGCAGTCGCCCGTATAAAAAACATAAAAAATCTCAAGAAGGAGGTGAAGAAGAAAAGCTTATGGAGTTCATCACTAGGTATCCGACAAGCCCCTTATTAAATATTGTTAATACACCAGCATGGATAAATTCTGAATTTAAATTTCGTCGTCGAAACGACACCATTTTACAAAATGTTATTGATTTTATATTTGCAAATTTTTTATGATGTGCTTCATTTTTAACTCAAAGTTCTCCCTATTTTGCTTGTACACAAGCAAATGTTTTTGAAACACAGATTTTCGCGTTAGGTCCCTATTTTTATCAAGAATCGCTTAATGCCGATTTTCGTCTGACAGAGTTCGAAAGTTATTTGGACGATGTGCCCTTAGAAATACGTCGCAATATGTTGGTCCACCAGGATGGAGCACCTCCCACAATGCACGAAACGTCAGGAGATTTTAACTGAAAAGTTTTGTGCAAAATGAATAGGAAATGGTGACTCCTTCCACTAACTAGCAAGATCGCCAGATCTCTCTATTTTAGATTTCACAAGATCTAGACCTGGTTTTGATATATCCAGGTCTAACTGTCTTAAAACCAGATCGGACTAGTTTAAGAACAACTGGGAATAACTGAAAACCAGGTCAGACACTTTAAAACCAGGTGACTGGCCTGGTTTTACGCTAGTCTGGCCTCGTTTTTGAGTTAGTTAGATTATCTTAAAACTCGGTCAATCTAGCTCAAAACCAAGTCAGTCTGGGTCAATATCAACTCAGTCTAGCTCGAAAGCTTACCAGACGAGGTTGTTGCCTATCCACTCGCGCAATTATCGATATTCTTTGAATTTATTTAATTTATAATTTCACCCTTTCCATCCCCTCTTTAACATAATAATTTTGATGATTTTGAGATTGCTCTTGTTTATTATTTATATGCTGTTCATTTGTATGCTATTTCCATATTCGTTTCCGTCACCTTATCGACATGATTATTCATAAAGGTGGCGCGAAACGTAATATTTAAAACTTAGAATTAGGTGTGCCTTTAGTCTCCTTTTACCTCACACTTCGTCCACACTTGTCCATAAGCTAATACATTTTTTCCAAGCAGAAGGTTTTTCTTGGACACCATTGTTTCCATACTTGATGTAAGGGCACCATTGTCACCATGCAAGTGTAAAGTTATGCTTGCATGGCAACAAACTGTGCTAGATTTCTTTCGAAGAAAATGTTTTCTTATTGTTTGTGAATCTTCTTCGGAGATGGCTTCGACACTCAAGTAACCCATTACCTACTTGTAATTATTGAGATGAAATGTTTGATAAAGAAATTGTGCGGTTTTGTTAATTTTACTTTTAATCTCAGTAATCATTTTAATTATTTATTGTATAAAATAAATTGTTACGTATCTATATAAATTGACTTAATTCGAGTCGGCCATGAAAGTAGTAGGTACTTTATGTACTGCATAAATAGCTATTGTGATATAAGATGTTAATAAAAACGGTTTGAAAAATAAGAAGATAAATAAACGAAGAATCCTACAACACGACCGTCAATATCAATAAATGCAAAAAAAAATGATTACATGCATGAAATTTGTGATTATATGTGTATACAGATCACCATCAGGTGATGTGGCTGTATTTTTGGAAAACCTATTTACATTATTGGATGAGGGTTGTGCCGCAGGTGGTGTGGTGATGGTGGCTGGGGATTTCAATATCAATTTGGGAGAAAATTCCAAAGTTCCAAGTTTATTGCAAACGCAGGTCCATACTTGTGGCCTCCACGTTCACCAGACTTGACCCCTATCGATTTTTTCCTTTGGGGCTATGTTAAGGATAAAGTTTACAGTACTAGGAAATAAAAGAAAGAATACGAGGAGCACTAAATTCATTAACAGAAGAGCAAACACAAAAGGTCACTAGTAGTCAAGTGCTAAAACGAATTAATAAATGTTTGGAACTGAATGGGGCTAATTTTGAACAAAATTTGAATTAATTTATTACTTTTTTAATACCTTATTTATTCATTCTTAACATAAATGTTATCTTGGTTACGAAATAAATTTTACTATTCTGTTTCTTCTTTACTCGAAAAATATATTTGTTTTTTTTTCTTTATTAACATGTTATCAAACTGTCATTAGAAAATTAGA
Organism: Holotrichia oblita; assembly: GCA_023690525.1. Taxonomy (NCBI): domain Eukaryota; kingdom Metazoa; phylum Arthropoda; class Insecta; order Coleoptera; family Scarabaeidae; genus Holotrichia; species Holotrichia oblita. The sequence goes on from CM043018.1 coordinate 157,462,056, forward strand.
CATTACGCTAAAACTGTGACGAATTTTCATAGCCACCTTTAGCGCTCACACGAAGTTTCTGAATACATTCACATATTTTGCGAATAGCTCCTAAAATATTCATTTTAGGAATTATTAGTGTTTGAAATTTAACATATTAGGTCGGTAGTTACTAACACCCTGTATAGTATTTGCACACAAGTAAAAATAATTTTCAATAGCCCATCTTAATAGCTGTCTAACTTCCAATGATCGTTCATCAACTCTTCTGCATACCGAAGAAATACGTCACTAAGTATTACGATGCAATTTAATAAAATTTTCATAAAATTCAAGTTAGCTATAAAACGGTAATGTCGTCGCAATAAATGATCTATACGCTAAATTTGTTGCTGAATTCAATTGTTGGGTAATCCATTTAAAAAAATGAAGTTGATTGTGCTTCCGGCGAAACCGGAAATAGAAAATATGTACTAATATTTTCTAAAAGTTTGCCCCCATGCCCAAAATAACTCTGCAAATTTACAAATATGGAAGCTCGTCCTGTTACACCCTGTATATTAATATTTCAATTTTTATGTTATATTTTTTTATATACTTATTGACAATGTCGATGTTCTGGAATGAACGAATGGCAAACATTATTATTATTATTATTATTATTATTATTATTATGAATAACTGGCCCAGCGCACTCTCTGACCTTGAAGAGGTCAGGAACCTTCACCTGCCCGGGGCAAATTGCCAACGGGCTAGGCTCGTTTTGGGTTTAACTTATCTTTTATTTATTGGTTACTTTGTTTTACATTTTACATATTGCTCAATACTTTTCTTATTATACTGCATGTATTTATGATGACGGCTTTTTGCATGATTTTGTATAGGTGTTAGGTGGCACGCCAAGTTGTTGTAGTGACAGGTGCAGTGCGTTCGGGATTTCTCCTGTTGATCCAATAATTACTGGGATTATCGATACTCTTTCTTGTTTCCACATAGCTTTCAGTTCGATGGCAAGATGCAGGTAATTGTTGATTTTCTCCTGGTGTTTCTTGGACAAATTGATGGGCATTAGGCACTGCTATGTCTATGATCTGCGTCTTCTTTTGTATTTTATTGGTGAGCACTAGGTCTGGAACGTTGTGCATAATCGTTGTATCCGTTGTAATGGGTCGCGCCCAATATAAACGATATTCCTGGTTTTCCACAACATTCTCAGGCTGATATTTACTGTAATGTATATTTTGCTCGTCTTTCATCACCAATTTCATCAGGAAGATTTTTTGGCTACTGCATCATGTCTTTCGGTGTACTCGCGTGGCGCTAAGATTTGGCATGCGCCAGTGAGGTGATCTATTGTCTCTTTCTGTTTTCGGCATAGTCGGCAGTTATCGTCGATGTTCTCCGCCATAATGTGTTTGCGGTAATATTTTGTTGGCAAGACTTGATCTTGGATGGCAAACATCATGCCTTCAGTCTCCGCAAATATGGTTCCCATCCTGATCCATTCCATTGAAGCTGTTTCGTCTATCCCCTCTTCTGATAACTTTGTGGGATATCTGCCATGCAATGCCTTTCCTTTCCACCTATCTATGACATTCTGCATGTTCTCTAATTTGCTTGCTACGTTTTCTACCTCTAGCGGTAGTTAGTGCCAGTTTGGTCCCTTTATGGTCGATTCCTGATGCTTGGTTATATCCGAGGTACTTGTATACTTCGTCCCTGTCCATGACTTTTATTTGTTGTTTATTGCTTGTTGCGTATGGTGAAATTTCGTTCCATTCACCTTTGACCATTGCGTGTATGCGGCATTTGTCCAGTCCGAGTTCTTTCTCACTTGGCTAATACGAGTATTGCCAAGCCGATATCCCTTATTCCCTTTATTAAGTATGCTTGTTAACGGATTCAATGCCATATAAAACCATAGTGCGCTTAGAGAGTCACCCTGGAAGATGCCTCGCTTGATTGGTACATTTTGGATTTTTATGGTTTCTTTGCCCGTGTTCATTTTGATGGTCGTTGTCCATTCCTTCATTATGCTTTCTAGCAGGCGGATTAATCTGATGTCTATTTTGTAGAGGGTTAGGGTTTCGAGCAGCCAGGAGTGAGGGACGCTGTCAAATGCTTTCTGGTAGTCTATGTATGTTGTGTAGAGGTTGTGCTTATGTGTTTTGGCGTGAGCGGTAAGTACCGAGTCAATTATTAATAGTTCTTTGCAGCCTCTGCTACCCTTCCTGCATCCCTTTTGTTCTTCTGCAAGAATCCTATTCGAGATTAGGTGTTGGTATATGTGATTTTTTATAATGGTGGTAAGGATTTTATATAGCGTCGGAAGACAAGTGATCGGTCTGTATTTGTCTGGTGTCGGGAGCGGTACAGTTGTTTTAGGGAGTAGGTGGGTTATGCCTTGCATCAGAAATCTAGGTAATGTTGCGTTGCCTTGTACAGTCTGGTTGAATTGATTTGCTATTATCGCGGCCTGGTGCTTTCCAGTTCTGTGTGTTTTTAATAGCTTCAGTTACATCCTGTGTTGTTATGTCGTCTAGGTACATGGTGGAGATATTTGACGTTTGTTTTCTGATGTCTTGCAATATTCGACTTTGTTTGTGTGTGTATTCCTGTCCCCATACGTTTGTCCAGAAGTCGCCAGTGTCAACTTCACTGGGATAACTGCCGCAGGATTCGTGTTCATTGTTGTTTTGTCCTAGTTCGCGCTACATCAGCTTTTGGCTTTTATGGAATTTGTTGTTGTCTTCTCTTATTATTATTATTATTGTTATTAAAATGGTAACAAGTATAGATAAATAATTGCGGAAATCAAACACAAAACAACGACAATCATTGCGAATCTCCCTGTATACTGTTCAAACTGCAGTAGTAGTATTATATAGTAACGGAAAATTATTTGGTATTCAACGATTTTTCAACTGATCATATCAAAGTTACAGCTCAGTTGGCGGCAAAATCTGGAATAATTTTTGGCAGTTTCTCTTGACCGCTTAGTGGCCCATCCTCTCTACATATTACCGAAGTTTCATCATTTCTTGAATCTTCTTTTGTCCCTTTTGATGCAATCGTACATGTTTGACACATTTTTTAGTCACAACATTTTCGATCATACATGTTACAGACGCACTTCTTTCTTTCCAGTCACAGTTCTTAAATTTCAAAATTTTAGATTCGCAATCTTGCTTAATTAACCATTTCTTTTTAAATGGCCACCAAAAATTTAATACTAAATAGTTTCATAATTAATTTTGATATTAATCCAGATGCAACGATTTCTTTTACAAATTTTGTTTTTTTTTTAATTTTTAGATCACACATGGCTTCGAGCAATCAATTTTCAAGTTAAATATTGAGTCAGAACATGTGGTTTTCAAATTATGAGATAACAAATAGGACACTTTATCAAACAGAAGAAAATTCATAAATATAACAAATATTGTTACTTTATTAACAGACCCTTTAAATTAATTCCATTCAGAATTGATAAACATTAGAACAAGCGAAATTTGAAGAACCTTTAATACCCACTAACAAAAAGAGAGAGGAAGTAAGTAGGAAAGTAAGTAAATAAGAAAGAAAGAGAAAACAGTTGACTAATTTAATAAATATAAATTAAATTGTATGAGTATCTATTATCACGTCTTGTTGTAATCATTAAATATGCATAATTATAAAAGATTGTTATTGTACGAATAACATTATTATCAATCATAACGGCTTATAAACCCGCAATTGTTTTAAATATAATGGCAAGTAGTGGTTACGTATTATATTGTATACACATTTATCAATACATGTGTTTCAATTTTCAATAACATTACTATTATTTATATTTTCTTAGTAACACTTTGATATATGCATAACAAAGATAAAAAAATAGAACAAAAATTAAATTAAAATATATTTTATTCAGACTTTAAAACAATATAAATAAATACCCTACAAACTTATAAAACGATAAATTCTCGAGACATAAACATAATTAACACAAAATTTCTCCTGATATATATTTTAAACAACTAAACTAGGAACACAGGTAACTTGAGACACCAACAATTTCAATCGATTCAAAAATCTTATTTATAAACTAAATTCCTCAACCGTTCCACTTCATCCCTCAAAGTCGCCGACTCATAACGCAATTTCAAATTCTCCTGTTCGAGGAAAGCGCATCTGATCGCGATCTCATCTTCCTTAGCCCGTCGAGCATCCCGCGATCTCTTCGCCGCTTCGTTATTCTTCCTCCGCTTCTCCCAATAACTCGGATCGTTATTCGGCGAAGAACCCGTTTGCGAATACCTCCGCATATTCTTATTCGTAGTGGTACAAGCGGATTGCGCCTGGGATAACATCCGTTTACGAAATTCGGCGTAAGCTTCCCCGGAATCTTGACCTAGGATCGTATCCGCCGTGGCTACGCTCACCGCAACGCTTAAAGGATCTTTCGGATACGCTTTGAACGGTCGTGGTAGCTTCAGACTCCTGTTGTGTTTCGGGCTGGTGCAGGAGGACGAACTCGAACTGGCACCGTCGCAAAAATCGCCGTTATAAATATTATTAGATGGTGATAATAATTGATGTTCGAGTAACGGTACTCTAGGTTCGAACACGACTAGATCCGGTAAACATCTTGTACTACGCGTGGATAGATCTAGGATCGGTGGTGTGTAATCCATAACTGTAACGCGTCAATGTTGGACTGGAAATGATTCGCACCTGACAGATATTAAATCATTTGCCTGGTTATTATTTTATAAACACACACACGTTAGTAATTGATTCACCAGTACAATTGTGTTGCATAGTTCTTGCGATAAGGCTTTTTACCAGTAATGCGTCCACGTATGTTGTAAAAATAGACTTTTTTTTCTCGGATACTCCTCTCTAATTTAAAAGAAAAATTTGTTTTTAAATCCCTTTCTTTTTTTTAATTTTTTTTTTAATATAATAAGAAGAATGTTAAATTAATTAAGACACCTTGTGTATACATATATACACGCATAAACATTCTTATACATTGATAGATAATCGGGTTATTGCAAAAGTAAATTGGCGGCGATGGTATTGCCGAACGAACGGCGCCAGATTGCCAGAGGTTTATCGATGGTCCGACTCCTCGCTCACCTATTTTATTTTGAACGAATTATACACGTTTTCACGGAATATTATCAATTTCGGTACGCAAGACCATTGGGTAAGCTAATAGAGAGAATATGTACGAAGAATTTATTCGTAATAATGGAAAGATAATGTAACGAACGTATTCGAATTCTTCTTCCGATACTGCGCTGATACCGTTTATATGTATATATATATGTATGTTGTACATACATACATAACACGGATGATTAAAACAATATTAATTATTATCGAAGAGTTTAAATTAATCTATTTATTAGCTTTAACGTCTCTTTTTAATCTAACTCAATTTTTGGCATTGTAAAACGCTTCATAATCTGTCAAATGGATTGTCAATCATTGCTGTCACGTTGACAGATAACCTCCAAACCTTAAAGCTTCGTTAAACGCACTGATTAACTTTAACCTCTCTTATTAACGTTGTTATAAATGATTCAGAGATGCTTTAACACTTTTTAAATGTTAAACATCTATATCTTAGGTACATTGAAATGCCAAACGTCCTTGGATTTGACATTACGTAGCTACTGTCAGCATACGGCAGTATAGCTATAGGTAGAACTATTAACGAGTAAATTACGGTCGTGGAAGCCTACGCTTAGCCATTAGACGCCTTTACAAACGATAAACTTACTGGATGACCAGGAAACTACACAAACTACGTCAGAGGAAGAACCAACTAAACGTTACAGCGACTTACTCTAAACGTATTTGCATTGCAAATACGTTTTTAAATTGCAAATAAAATTGTACGTGTTTGACGTTTAAACGTCAAATTCATTTGCATCTGAAATTGAAGTGTCAAATATTTGAGATTTATAGCTCAAACTTGCTCGTATTTCCAATTTAAACGACAAACCTGTTCGTATATTTAATATTGAGATGTTAAGCGTCCTTCTATAGTTAATATTAAAATGTCAAGCGAGCTCGTGTTTGACGTTTAAACGTCAAATTCATCCGCATCTCAAATTGAAGTGTCAAATACGGTCGTATTTGCGATTTTGGAACTCAAACGTGGTCGTATTTCTAATTTAAACGGCAAAATTGTATGTATTTTGACGATTAAATGTCAAATTCGCCCAGGATCTAAAATTGAAGTGTCAAATATTTGAGATTTATAGCTCAAACTTGCTCGTATTTCCAATTTAAACGACAAACCTGTTCGTATATTTAATATTGAGATGTCAAACGTCCTTGTAGTTAATATTGAAATGTCAAATACGAATTTGAAATTTGACGTTTAAAATTTAAACGTCAAATTCATCTGCATCTGAAATTGAAGTGTCAAATATTTGAGATTTATAGCTCAAACTTGCTCGTATTTCCAATTTAAACGACAAACCTGTTTGTATATTTTTAATATAGAGATGTCAAGCGTCCTTCTAGTTAATATTCAAATGTCAAGGAAACTTGTGTGTGACGTTTAAACGTCAAATTCATCCGCATTTGAAATTGAAGTGTCAAATGCGGACGTATCAGAGATTTTGGAGCTGAAACTTGCTCGTATTTCTAATTTAAACGTCAGACCTGTTCGTATTTGATATTGAAATGTCAAGCAAGCTCGTGTTTGACGTTTAAACGTCAAATTCACCCGCATGTGAAATTGAACTGTCAAAAACGGTCGTATTTGAGATTTTGAAGCTCAAACTTGCTCGTATTTCTAATTTAAACGGCATACCTGTTCGTATTTGATACTGAAATGTCAAGCAAGCTCGTGTGTTTGACGTTTAAATGTCAAATTCATCCACATCTGAAATTGGGTCGTCAAATATGGCCAAATTAAATATTTTTTAGTTCAAACTTGCTCGTATTTCTAATTTAAACGGCAAACGTGTTCTTATCTGATATTGAAATGTCTCAATCGCCCCTGAAAATTCAAGCGCATCCGTGTTTGACGTTTAAACATCAAAATTCATCCGCATTTGAAATTGAACTGTCGAAAACAGTCGTATTTGAGATTTTTAAACTCAAACGTGCTCGTATTTCTAATTTAAACGGCAGACCTATTCGTATTTGATAGTGAAATGTCAAGCAAACTCGTGTTTGACGTTTAAACGTCAAATTCATCTGCATCTGAAATTGAAGTGTCAAATAAATGAGATTTAAAGCTCAAACTTGCTCGTATTTCTCATTTAAACGATAGACCTATTAGTATAACTAAAATTGGGATATCAAGCATCCTTGTAATTAATATTGAAATGTCAAGCAAGCCCGTGTTTGACGTTTAAATGTCAAATTCACCCACATCTGAAATTGAAGCGTCAAGTATGGCCATATTACAGATTTTGAAGCTCAAACTTGCTCGTATTTCCAATATCAACGGCGAACTTGTTCGTATGTAATATTGAAATATCAAGCGAGTTCCTGTTTGACGTTTAAATGTCAAATTTATCCACATCTGAAATTGAAGCGTCAACTATGACCATATTAAAGATTTTGAAGGTCAAACTTGCTCGTATTTCTAATTTAAACGGTAGACCTGTTCGTATAAGATATATTGAAACGTCAAACAAGCTCGTGTTTGACGTTTAAACGTCAACTTCACCAGCATCTGAAATTGAACTGCTAAATACGATCGTATTTGAGATTTTGAAGCTCAAATTTGCTCGTATCTGATATTGAAACGTCTCAATAGTCCGTGTAGTTAATATTGAAATGTCAAGCGCATCCGTGTTTGACGTTTAAACGTCAAATTCGTCCGTTGTAATCATTTAAATATCCGATTCGTCGGAACTTATCATTTAAATGTTAAAGCCTCCCCTTTGGCATTCGCATACCAAATTAATCATCAAGAATTCAACATCAAAATTGGCCCCGTATTTGTTTATATATTTTACATCGAAATGTCAAACTCGATAAACGTATTTGGCATTCAAATTCGTTCATTTTGGACTTACGCGTCAACTGTCACATTATTGGTCATTTATATATCAAAATGGAATTTGACATTTATGTTTTAGACTCCGCCCGTTTCAGTGTTGATTGGTTGACGATTAGGAAGTTTTTGACATTTGATTTTCGGCTAAATTTGTTCACTTGTTTTGTCTTTTTTTCTGCCTTTTTCTCTTGATTTTTTTTGTTAAAAACTGTTGACAAAGCCCCCGTTTTCTTTATTAAAAATGAATCTTACACATATATAAATATACAAATGACGTCATTTGTTGTCTACAGATAATGTCGGCGTTTGACATATTGGTACGTATTTTAAATAAATAAACGTTTTTAATACATCATTAATTAATAAATTTGACGTTTACAACCAATGATTACTTTAAATAAACAAACAATTTACGTTTCAGTTTCTCTGGAAGGCACAATCACATTTTTCCGTATTTTTTTTGATATGAAACTGCACTTTTCAATAAACAAAACGGTGGATTTTGATAAGAACCCCTCGTATATTTGAAATCAAGACTATTTAATCAAACCCTCGTATATAATAGAGCTACGCTAGCGCCACACATTGAGTATTAGAGAAAGTTTTTCTAACTTAAATCTGCATTACCTCTTATATAGTTTCACTATTAGTAGTTAGATGGCGCCACATATTCGCTCCTGTCAAATTAAATAGTAAACGAGTTGATTGAAGTTTGTAACTATACTAACACGTATCTAATCTCGCTATTATTATATAGATGGCGCCTAATGCAGAATTTTCTAAATAATTATTATTTTAATTAAAATTTATTCTAATTTTACATTTATTATCTTAGTTTATTATTATTACACTGAAATAATCATAAAATGATAGTAAAAACTGATACGGTGTCGAATCAACGGTGGTGTGAGATGTTTTATTATGATAAATAAATAAATACATAAATAAATTAATAACGTCTGGGATGATTATATATTATGCACTAGAAATAAAAGGGGAAACACAGACGGACGGACGTTTTTAACGTTTCCTAGGAATTCAACAAGTGGCTGAAATATGTTCGGCTTCACCCTCCGATTCGAAACGCAAACACATGTTGAATGTTTTTATTATTCTTTCCACGCTCATAAACGATACGAACCGAGCATATAATACCTCTGTATATCTTTAAACAAGCAAGTTAGAAATATATATGTAGTACTCTATAGTATGTACAGTAGCGCAAGTAGACGCACAAGTTGTCTCTTGAATGAATCATGAATTTCTTGAAGTTTTGTAATAGATTTGTAATATTTGTTGTTTAAAATGTTTTGACATGTTTTTTGCGTTGTAGTATGAAATTAAGAATATATATACAACGTAAATACATACATAAATACATAAACAACAGAAATATTGTATGCGTTATCTACTACAGTAAATATATTCGTTAATTTTGACCTTGGTAACAAAATTTACAGTTTGCCGTTCACATCCATTAAAACTGTGCTCATATAAGTATGAAACTACATTTTTTTAATGTTATATTTTATAGACATACCACGAAATATACAGGGTCGTCTATTTTAAGTTAAAAAACAGGTGTGTATTATACAATAAACTGCGGAAGCTGACTAATAACACTTATCATAAAATTAGACGTGGAGAGATCGATTGGAAAGAGGAAATAGTTCTCTCCGGGGACACGTTTGTAAACTTAACGCCATGAATAATTTATTCTATTAATTACTTATTTAATCGGAAGGCAAGTTTCAGGGAAAAGATTTTCGAGTTAAATTTCCTTATGTCTAATCATTTCTTTTTTGTTCTCTTTCTTATATTAAGATCGAATAAAAAAACGATTATAATTGGAATGGTGCAATTTTAGTTTGAATAACTTGCGGTTTTAAAGGGTTCCCAGAATAAGAGAGCGACAGTATTTTGAATTAACCGCATAATGTGCTCATTTTGTAGTATTGGTCAATGTAAGTATATAAGTAATACTAACGAGTACACACAAATAAACCGATGGTTTTGAGTTATCTAAATAAGCACTTAAGTAATAGTATTTTATGTAAATTCATGTAACATATGTACATAATTAATACAAGCTGTGTCATTTTTGAAAAAATATACAATATTAGTAACCATGCATCCAAAACTGACCAATACTAGATAATAACTTTAGTCTTTATATCAACGAATAGAATGTTTATCTAATATACAATAAATAATAATGTTTACTTTAGATTTTTACGTTTTTAACGTTGTTTACACTGATTTTTGACATATCTAATTAGGAAATTTAATTTATTTGCAGTTGGTAGCATATTTAAATTTGAAAATGTCATGTTAAACGTCAACGTGACCAAATTGAAATAGATTAAATTTCCAAATTAATTACCTATACCTCAGAATAAGCCGTATCCCAGCAATTAAGCAAGTACCATATTTGTAAATTTGCAGAGTTATTTTGGGCATGGGGGCAAACTTTTAGAAAATATTTGTACATATTTTCTATTTCCGGTTTCGTCGGAAGCACAATCAACTTCATTTTTTTTAATGGATTACCCAATTTTTTTTCAAACAATTGAATTCAGCAACAAATTTGGCGTATAGATCATTTATTTCGACTGGTGTAAACGTTACCGTTTTACAGCTAACTTGATTTTTATGAAAATTTTAACAAATTGCATCGTAGTACTAAGTGACGTATTTCTTCGGTGTGCAGAAGAGTTGATGAACGATCATTGGAAGTTAGACAGCTATTAAGATGGGCTATTGAAAATTATTTTCACTTGTGTGCAAATACTATACAGGGTGTTAGTAATTACCGACCTAATATGTTAAATTTCAAACAGTAAGAACTTCGTAATTTTAAATAGAACACCCTGTATATTTTTATCGCAGACGGTACAAAATTAAATTCTTTATCAAATGATATCACATTTCTCTATACCTAAAATGAATATTTTAGGAGCTATTTGCAAAATATGTGAATGTATTCAGAAACTTCGTGTGAGCGCTAAAGGTGGCTATGAAAATTCGTCACAGTTTTAGCGTAATGTCTAATTTTCTAATGACAGTTTGATAGCGAGTTAATAAACTTCCTACTATATCACACAGTTCCTGATCTAGTATACGAAAACGTCACGTTTAGGATTGACAAATCAGGATTACCTGAATTTATTGATGATTTATGGAGAGTCCGGAAAAATTTTAAGTCGAACATGTGCTTTATTTCGACAAAGGTATCCGGACAGGCCAATTCCATCTAAAGATGTAGTGCGACGATTAGTTAAAAAATGTTTAGAACATGGACAGTTTAGGCCAAAATTTAATTAAAAAAAAAAAAATTGGTGACGAAGTCGTTGAAATTGGTGTTATGGGATATTTCTATACCAACCCCACTGCATCTCTTCGAGAAGCAGCGTCAACTTTGGAAATTTCAACAATGTCCATTCAAAGAGTACTAAAAATGGAGACCATTTTCATACCAGCACGTACACCACCAGGACGCAGGATTTCCTAAATAGGGTCAACTTTTGTGAATTCTTCACCATAGCTTGTCAGGACGACGAAAATTTTACGAAGAAAATCATTTGGACTGACGAAGCTAAATTTATCAAAAATGGTCTCTTTAATAAACATAACAGTCATTTTTGGGCATCCGAAAATCCCCATGTAACGAGAGAAAGGGGATATCAGGAAAGTTGGCAATTTAATGTTTTTTTGCGCTATTAAAAATAATCGCATACTTTGTCCACATTTTTATAACGAAAATTTAAATGGGGAAAGGTATTTAGATATATTGCGCAATATTGTGGAAGAAGAACTTGATACACTGCCTATTATCGAATCAAATACTGCTTGGTATCAAATGGTTGGTGCACCGGCTCACAGAACAAGAGATGTAGACTTATTCTTGGAGAGGTTATTTGACGGAAAGTTTATTGCAAACGCAGGTCCATACTTGTGGCCTCCACGTTCACCAGACTTGACCTCTATGGATTTTTTCCTTTGGGGCTATGTTAAGGACAAAGTTTACAGTACTCCGGTGACAACTGCAGAGGAAACAAAAGAAAGAATACGAGGAGCACTAAATTCATTAACAGAAGCGCAAATACAAAAGGTCACTAGTAGTCAAATGCTAAAACGAATTAATAAATGTTTGGAACTGAATGGGGCTAATTTTGAACAAAATTTGAATTAATTTATTACTTTTTAATACCATATTTATTCATTCTTAGCATAGTTTTCTTTAATGTTATCTTGGTTACGAAATAAATTTTACTATTTTGTTTCTTCTTTACTCGAAAAATATATTTGTTTCTTATTTCTTTATTAACATGCTACCGAACTGTCATTAGCAAATTAGACATTACGATAAAACTGTGACGAATTTTCATAGCCACCTTTAGCGCTCACGCGAAGTTTCTAAATACATTCACATAATTTGCGAATAGCTCCTAAAATATTCATTTTAGATATAGGGAAACATAATATCATTCGATGAAGAATTTAATTTTTCACTGTCTGCGGTAAAAATATACAGGATGTTCCATTTAAAATTACGAAGTTATTAGTGTTTGAAATTTAACATATTAGGTCGGTAAATACTAACACCCTGTATAGTATTTGCACACAAGTGAAAATAATTTTCAATAGCCCATCTTAGTAGCTCTCTAAGTTCCAATAATCATTCATCAACTCTTCTGCATACCGAAGAAATACGTCACTAAGTACTACGATGCAATTTGATAACATTTTCATAAAAATCAAGTTAGCTATAAAACGGTAACGTTTACACCAAATTTGTTGCTAAATTCAATTGTTTGAAAAAAATTGGGTAATCCCTTTAAAAAAATGAAGTTGATTGTGCTTCCGGCGAAACCGCAAATAGAAAATATGTACTAATATTTTCTAAAAGTTTGCCCCCATGCCCAAAATAACTCTGCAAATTTATACGATGCATAGCTAGAAAATATGTCCAAATATACAGGGTATCCCAATTATAGAAAAAGAATCCTGGTTCTACGATTAATTCATTTTGAATAACAATGACTTTAGGGGTTTGTGTTGATCCTTTTTGTTGATTTTTGATTTCTCCAGGGTCGTCGCCATTTTGCGAAATTATTTGCTGCAAAACTTCTTCAGTAATTTCTTCATTACCTACATTTTTCAACGTTTTTTTCTGTAGTTTCTTCCAAAATGCTGCCATATTTGATGAAGATTCCAAAAACCATTAGTTGCTTCAGCCATCTCACAAATTTTCCTGTTTATGGACAAATTTGAAATCCCGTTTTGTACACTCGTGTATAGGGTCTTTGATCACTTCCATTAAATTATTTTGCATAATATAGGACTTAGTATCTTCAAACCAGTGTCTTATAATCGTTTCACTAACACATGCACTGCCTGAAGTCACAGCCTCGCTTGTTTTCTCAGTGATTTGAGAAGAACGCTCTTAGTCAACCATCTCCAGGTCTATTTTCCTTAAAAGGGTTCTTGCAAGAGTTGTTTTGTAAAAAATTTTGAACGCTAGATAAAATATCCTCCCTTTTCTGAGGAAAACCTTTTTGAGAGCCAAATCTAGTATCCATTTAGTCAAAAAAATTTCCTCTTCTTCTGACAAAACAGTTGGAGGTCCGAATAAATCTTGATGACCCGGATGTTTTAACTTAAATTCAATAGTTGATCTGGGTATCCCATATTTCTGAGAAACCGTTCTGTAAAACCCCTGTCCAGAATTAATTTCTCCCTCCCCTTCCATAAAGATCACAGGATGTAGGTTTCGTCTTGGACAATCTTGGTATCTACAGGAAAATACAGAGTTTAGGGTTGGCTAGAGAATACCAAGATGAAAAAAGTGAAACTGGAAAATGGATGAGATGTCTTTTTGGATTGTCAGTTTTAAAACTCGAGGAGGTTGGTGATTGCTTTGCTTTGGATTTGCGGTAGATTTAGTAGTTAATTCCAGCTTGTTTTAAACCATTTTTGCTATCTGGGTCTTGATTCCGGAAACATTTCAGGTCGCCCTCGTATATTGAGGAAAAGCTCAACACAGATTCAAACAAAACCCTTCAATTACAAATTTACGAGCATAAAAAATAAAGTAGTATTTATTCATATTTAGTTTCAATCTGTACTTAATACATAATACAATTTAATACAGGTACTATTTCGTTTCAAATTAGGTCCTTTATAAATGCTTTTAAAAGCTGTCTAATTTGCAAACTAGAAATTTTACGTTTTAAACGTTGGTTACGCTGATTTTTGACATATCTAATTAGGAAATTTAATTTATTTGCAGTTGGTAGCATATTTAAATTTTCAAAATGTCATGTTAAACGTCAACGTGACCAACTTGAAAAAGACTAAATTTCCTAAATTTGCGAATCGAAACAATTAATTAAGTTATTTAAACAATATAACTAACCGTGTGTAATTATTATATTTTTGATCGTCTAACTTGCGAATACCTACCAAATATGTACTAACGAAATTAATAAAATAAATTACGTACAAAATGTGAATAGGGCTTTTTCGTGAGGTTATACTTTCGTAAACATACTACATAAAGAAATTCATCGTGAGTCGGTAACACAATGTATAATAGTGCCTACTTGATCTATGTAGGTGTTGTAATAAAAATAAATAAACAGCGATTCCTGTATTACAATCACGTTTTCAATTATCGTTCGCTATGTATACGTATTGTCCAGATTAAAAATCACGATAACCACTACATAATACAGAAACAACGTTACCTGTATTGTTTAATTCAATAACTTGCCAACATTTTACAGACTTATCTGTTTATCTCTAGAGTACTAACATAAGATGATATACCTTACGAAATAAATTATTAATTTCGAAAAACTTAAAATCTGGTAGGTAGAACTATATAACATCGATGTAATTGAAGACCCACCATCGCGAAATTAAGCGATAGAAATCGGTTACATCACTTCTAAATAAATAATACCATCTTTTCAACATGTATGTTTTATATGTGCGTAGATAGGGGAGGAGTTCCCCAAACAAAACGAGGAAGCCGGCCAATTAAGGGTGACGCACGGTAGTAGTTATTGTACTTGCGTGTGATTCGTGTTTTACCCGCATGGGGGCAATGCGATAACGTTTTATTAAGGGGGTTGTTCGTACGCGTGACCCGTATCATACCAAATGACTGCACAATAAAGGAGGATGCGTTTTCCCGTTTGATTTCCTAATGTGCTCGTTTGAGTGGAACTCTTTTTTAACGGCGTTTTATAGTGGCTCATTTTAATATTAATTAATCTAATATTAATGATGGTGTGTGCAAATCAAACATTTTCCGTTAAAATTTGCAATTTTTTTATCCTAATTTGAGTTGAATCTCAATGTGTTGACATTTAAATGTCAATTATGACAGAGTTCAACTAATACGGTCTAGTTTATCGTTAAAATGTCAAATGATACCAAATTTGACGTTTAAAACGTCAATTGCGGCTGAGTTTGACATTGAAACGTCAAATAGGAACTGGTTAGAGGTTCAAAATGCTTAATGCGATTTAGTTCATCGTTAAAATATCAAATGTGGCCAAATTAGACGTGGAAAACG
Source organism: Holotrichia oblita (assembly GCA_023690525.1). Taxonomy (NCBI): domain Eukaryota; kingdom Metazoa; phylum Arthropoda; class Insecta; order Coleoptera; family Scarabaeidae; genus Holotrichia; species Holotrichia oblita. Next base: position 157,477,643 of record CM043018.1, read on the forward strand.
TCAAATTTGATCGAGACGTTTGTTCAAAATGCCTAATCCGATTTAGTTGATCGTCTGAATGTTAGACAGGGGCAAAAACTAAACGTCAAAAACGTACAATTACACATTCAAATGTTAAATGCAGTCAAATTAACCGTCGAAAACAATCAATGCGCTCGAATTTGACGTTGGAATGTCGAATGTGGCCGAGTTAGATGTCAGAGACGGCCAATGTGGCTGAATTTGACATTGAAATTAACTGTCGATAACTTCAATTCAAATTTGACATTTAAATGTCAAATATGTATATATAAATTTGACGTTTAAATGTCAAGTATGACAGAGTTCAACATTATAATGTCAGATATAGCTCAGTTTGACTTTCAATCATCTTATACTACCGAATTTCATATTTAGATGTCTCAAATAAGCTTAAATGTTACGTCAGTTTGGTATTGAAATGTCATATTTAGCAGATGTAGACGCTTAGAGTACGAAATACGGTTTGATTTATCATTAAAAATGTCGAATAGGACCGGGTTAGAAGTTCAAATTGCCTAATGCAGATTAGTTTATCCTTAAAACGTCAAATGTGGCCAAATTAAAGGTGCAAAACGTTCAATATAGTCGAATTAAACAGTGACATGTTAATTTTCACCAAGTTAGATGACCAAACTATTCAATATCGTCAAGTTCGATATTGAAATGTCAAATGCGGCTGAACTAGATGTGCGAACTATCTAATGTGATAAAATTTGACATTTAAACGTCATATAATGTCAGATATAGTTCAGCTTGCCTTTCAAATTGTTTTATACGACCGAATTTCATGTTTAGATGTCTCAAATAAATTTAAATATAAAATGTTAGGTCAGTTTGGTAGACGTTAAATCTTAGTTCATAGCTCTCCGTTCGTACGTTTGCGTTGATACGTTTAACGGATAAAAACGTTCGTGCGGTTCATAGCTTTGCGTCTAAACGGATGAATCGAAGCGGACAAAGTTCAACTTCCACCAACTTTATCTGACGTGCAGCGATTGGTCAACGTATCAATGCAAACGTAAGAACGGAGGAGCTATGAACTAGCCTTAAGAGTTTATCATTAAAATGTCAAATGATACCTACCAAATTTGACGTTTAAAACATCAAATTTGACATTGAAACGTCAAATAGGACCTGGTTAAAGGTTCAAATTGTCTAATGCGGTTTAGTTTATTGTTAAAATATCAAATGTGGCCAAATTAAACGTGGAGAACGTTAAATGTGGTCGAATTAAACAGTGAAATGTTAACTTTTATCAAGTTAGATGTCCAAATTATTCAATATATGATCAAGTTCGATATTGAAATGTCAAATGCGGCCGAGCTAGATGTGCGAAATGCCCAATGTAATCTAATTTATCGTTCTAATGTCAAATGTAAACAAATTAGATGTTGCAAACGTTTAATGCGACTGAATTAGACGTTTAAATATGTACTTTAGCCAAATATGATTCGATATGGTTAAATTTGATATCGAAACGTCAAATTTGATCGAGCCAGATGTTAAAAATGCCTAATCCGATTTAGTTTATCGTTTGAATGTTAGATGGGGGCTAAAATTAAACGTCAAAAACGTACAATTACACATTCAAATGTCAAATATATAAATGTAAATGTCAAATATGTATGTACAAATTTGACGTTTAAATGTCAAATATGACAGAGTTTGACTTTCAAATACGATCTTATACGACCGAATTTCATATTTAGATATCTCAAATAAGTTTAAATGTAAAATGTTACGTCAGTTTGGTATTGAAATGTCATATTTAGCAGATGCAGACGTTTAGAGTTTCGAATACGGTTTAATTTATCATTAAAATGTCAAGTTATGCCAAATTAGACGTTTAAAACGTCAATTGCGGCCGAGTTTGACATTCAAATGTCAAATAAGATCGAGTTAAGAGGTTGAAATTGCCTAATGCAGTTTAGTTTATCGTTAAAACGTCAAATGTGGCCAAATTAAACGTGGAAAACGTTCAATATGGTCGAATTAAACAGTGAAATGTTAACTTTTACAAAATTAGATGTCCAAATTATTCAATATGATCAAGTTCGATACCTATTGAAATGTCCTACCTAACGTGATCTAGTTTATCGTTCTAATGTCAAATGTACCCAAATTAAATGTTCCAAACGTTTAGTGTGACCGAATTAGGCAGAATTAGGCGTTGAAATGTGTACTTTAGCCGAGTTAGACGTTCAAATGATTCGATATGGTTAAATTTGATATCGAAACGTCAAATTTGATCGAGACGGATGTTCAAAATGCCTAATCCGATTTAGTTTATCGTTTGAATGTTAGATGGGGGCAAAAACTAAACGTGAAAACGTACAATTACACATTCAAATGTCAAATGAAGTCAAATTAACCGTCGAAATCAATCAATACGCTCGAATTTGACGTTGGAATGTCAAATATGACAGAGTTCGATATTATAATGTCAGATATAGTTGAGTTTGACTTTCAAATACGATCTTATACGACCGAATTTCATATTTAGATGTCTCAAATAAGTTTAAATGTAAAACGTTACGTCAGTTTGGAATTGAAATGTCATATTTAGCAGATGTAGACGTTTAGAGTTTCGAATACGGTTTGATTTATCATTAAAATGTCAAATGATGCCAAATTAGACGTTTTAAACGTCAATTGCGTCTGAGTTTGACATTGAAATGTCAAATAGGACCGGGTTAGGCGTTCAAATTGCCTAATGCAGTGTCGTTTATTGTTAAAATATCGAATGTGGCCAAATTAGACGTGGAAAATATTCAATATGGTCGAATTAAACAGTGGAATGTTAACTTTTACCAAGTGAGATGTCTAAATTATTCAATATATGATCAAGTTCGATATTGAAATATCAAATGCGGCCGAGCTAGATGTGTGAAATACCTAATGTGATCTAGTTTATCATTCTAATGTCAAATGTAAACAAATTATATGTTGCAAACGTTACAACACAAACAATATCAAATGATGCAAAATTTGACGTTTAAAACGTCAATTGCGGGTAAGTTTGACATTGGAACGTCATATAGGACCGGATTGCCGTTTAGTTTATCACTGAAATGTCAGATGTGGCCAAATTAGACGTGGAAAACGTCTAACGTAGCTGAATTAGACGTTGAAATATAAACTTTCGTCATGTTAGATGTCAGAATCATCCAATATGGGCAATATTAATATTGGAATGTCGATAGATGTCGGAGACGTCCGATGTGGTCGAGGTATTTTGGTATCTACCTATACTTGTCAGTACAAAATGTTTTTCATCATTCATGCATCTCGGTCAGAGAACCCCTTTTAATTGAGTATCCACGAGCCCTGAAGATAAAAAGGCTAAATAAGGAGCAATATGTTGATAATACTGGATTTGATAGAGCACAGTTTCTTAAATAAATTATTTTAAAATCTTAAATTTGTACGTTCATTTCCATTTCCACCGAAAATCGTCATGACACACCCTGTATTATACCTGTAGGGATAAGGGATTAGTTTTCGTAGTTCACTATGTCGTCACATAATGACCCACAACCATAAATATAATGATGGGGTTGTCAGCAATGCGAGGGTTTCAGCAATTATTGAATAGGAAAAAAAACCCGTTTAAAACTATGTATATACAGTGTGGAACAGCCAAATGGAATAAATTCGATAACAAATAAATGAGGGTGTATTGGGAAAAACGCTTGGACATGTCGATTTGTATTTTTAAATGCGCATTTAAAAAAAAAAAATTATACAGCGTGTGTCATGTGACAGTGGCCAATACCAACTTTCTTATTTTAAATGGAAACCCCTGCATATTATTTATTTTTTGGGTTCTTCGGAAAATTCTAGACATAATTCATGCACAATGTCCCATACCTATCTTCAACTGTTTCGGAAATATTAAGTGTTTTCAGATTTATTACGAAAATTAACATTAAAAAAAGAAAATTATTTTATTTCACAAATTCACTACATTACACTAAAACCCAATAAGTAATACTGATTATTTCTTAATAATGTAAAAAAAAAAACAAAAAACATTAATGTCAATTGTAGTAAATGTTGAAAATGCTCGCCGCGAACGTCTTGGCAACATGCTAATCTGGTATAGAAATGTCTTCTAACATTACTCAACATCTCAGGCGTGACTGATCTAATCGCAAGCGTGATTCGTCTTTTTAAGTCATCGAAGTTGAGGGGTTTACTTTTGTATACAAGACTTTTGACATATCCCCACAAAAATTAGTCTAATGGCGTCAGATCAGGAGATCGTGCTGGTCATTCTATCGATCCGCGCCTCCCTATCCACCGATTTGGAAGAATTTGGTTCAGGTACTGCCGGACATTGATTTGGAAATGGGGCGGTGCTCCATCTTGCCGAAACCATACTGTATTGGCGGGAACTTGTGGGTTTGCTGGATTAGGATATAAGTTTGCGAAAGTTGGCACGACATTATTTTGGAGCAGTTCTAAATATTTATCTCCATTCAAGTTACCATCAATGAACGATGTGATTTCCAACAATTCCTGCCCAAACATTAACTTTTTCAGGATATTGCGTAGATTCCTCTCTCATCCAGTGAGGATTCTCGTTAGACCAAAGACCAATAGCGGCAATTTTGACGATTAACATAGCCGTGAAGTTTAAATGTGTTCTCATAAGAAAATAAAATATCTTCTAATTGGGTCACATTGTTATCTAACATTGCCATCATCAAAAATACGTTCTCCTATCGAAATCGTCTTCCATGAGCTCCTGAGTTGGCATCATTTTATAGGGATGCATTTTACTTTCCTTTAATACTCGAAAAATTGATGTGTGGCTAATGTTGAACAGTGGGGCTGCTTTCCCGACCAGAATTATGTGGGTTTTCTTGAAACTCAAGCATAATATCCAATTTCGTATCATCACTTACTGCATTGGCAGCTACTTTTTTAATATGTCTTAGATGACCAAGCTCGCAAAACTGTTTTTCTATTTTGCTATAATTGTTTTTTGGGATACAGGCGGCAAATTTGGAAATTTTTCGTGAAATAAGCGTCCGTGTGTTATCTCCATAACTAATCATTTGTAGAATGGTTATTTTGTGCATTTCTGTTAAATGAACCATTTTTCTGATATTATTACGTACAGTTAACGAAATTCAAACGACAATAGCACTGATACTGATCACTACTGTCATGCAGGCAGACATGTTGCTAAGGCTATGAGTTTTTACGAAAATAAACAAAACGATCTTTGTATTTTTTTAATTTCATATCAGTAAAAAGGAACGCAGCAATGGTTTTTGCTTACTTTATCAATATCAAGAGCTAAATGGGAAATAGATTTTTAGTGTAATGCAGCAATGGATTTGTGAAATAAAATAATTTTCTTTTTTTAATGTTAATTTTCGTAATAAATCTGAAAACACTTAATATTTCCGAAACAGTTGAAGATAGGTAAGGGAATGCTGATTGAATTATTTTAATATTTTATCCATGCTACATTGGCGTCGATTACTTGCTGTAAACGATTCGCCATTGACATAATAAGTGTTCTTGTATAATCTGGAGTTAGTTCTTCCCATGCTTCCGCAATACATTCCTAAAGATCATTTCGATTGGCCGCTCTAAAATTATTTCTGTACAAACGTTTTGTCATTCGTCCCCAAACGTTCTCAATAGGATTAAGATCAGGACTCCTTGATGGCCATGGAAGAATATTAATATTGTTGGTAGCAAGCCATTGACGCACAACGTTGGAGGTGTGAATTGGAGAGTTGTCGTGCTGAAAAATGAAATTTTTCCCAAAAAGCTGCGTTACCGAAAGTAACATAATATTTTCCAGGAGATCTCTGTAATAGTTTTCAGTCAACACCTTCCTTCAACATTCCAGTAAACACCAGATACCAAACAACTGATCCAAGCCCACACCTGCACCGAAAATCTACCACTACGGTGCGTTGGCTTTATGTACTGTTCTTCATAACGCGTATTTGCAGGCCTGTACACACGTACCGGGCCGTCGTGAGATGACTGGAAGATCTTTTCATCTGAAAAAATAACGCGTTCCCAGAAATCGGCGTTTTCATTTACATATAAATTAGCAAAATTTAATCTGTCTTGCTTATGCTGTGGCTCTAGCGCAAACTTTTTGGAAGCAGAATAATTTTTTAGCCCAAAATCTCGAATACGTTGCCTTGCTGTTGAAATGGAACCCGGAAAATGGGTTTCGTATGTCGCTTTCACTGCCGTTCCAGAGGGGTTTCTTTGAATCCAATTCACCAATGAAGCATCATCCTCTAACATTGAAATTTTTCTCGCTCCACCAACATGCACATACGCTAGATCAACCCCTTCATCAATATTCTGCTTTAAGAGTCAAGTTCAGTCCTGTTTTCCTTAAAAATCATAGAAAAAAAATGAAAAAAATTGTGTAAGTTTTAGATTTTCTAGTAAAAGTATTCTCAAATTTTGAACAAAATTGTTAGAGCCGTTTAGCTGTAATTGCATTTTCTTATCCAAAATTCCATTTATTTAGCTAACGGTTCAAACGATTTTATTCAAAAATGTATGAGATATTAAGATTATAATGTAGATAATACTCAATTTTTTTCATTATTTTTTTATGAACAGAAACTTCAGAATTAAATCTGGAAAGTTGTTCCATTACTTCTTATGGAGTTAAAGCAGTGACGACAACCTCTATGTTTGCTAGTAGTTTCGCTTCTTCTTACATAGATGGCACTATGACGAAATCGTACGTCGAAGACAGAATGCGATACAGATATTGCAACAAATAATGGACCGGTTGCAGTTAGAACAAAATCGCTAATGGACATGCGCGGCGGGAACTAAATCACGCCCATTTTTTCAAATATTTAGTTACTTATCCTGAATTACGAAAATTCCCCATGTCACATCTGATTCACATCGTCCGCGTCCAGACTGCTACCAACATCGTAACTTCAAATAATCTAGGTGCATAACAGTCACCATGGTTACCGCGCATAAGCAAAGAACATTTTATAAATGAAATCGGTGCATCGCCGGATCTGATATCTAGCTAGACAAAACTAATAAGTTGTATGTTGTATTTATCGCACTCTTTCGAACTCACAGATTAAACATAAGAAAATCATAACGATATTTTGCGTTTGCAATTGATATTTGATATTGAGAAAGAAGTGAAGTTACTATTAGCTTTGTTTAGTAAGTACGCTTCTAATACTTCCAACGATTGGAAACGGCTGCAAAAAGAAAGCTATTGTAAGAATGCCGTTTTATCCACGAAAGGTGAACATGACAGGTGCTCATTTACATCCGACGCATAAAAGGTAAGTTTGTTTATTCCGCCAGACAATATTCTCCACAAGATGATGCAGAGAAAATTAAGAGCTTTTATCTCCGCCTCGACAAAAATAGCAAAAACTTGAGTCTGGATGGTAAGCATAACTACTATTACCAGATTCAAGGGCAGCTCTTTATTTCTCAACGAAAACTATGTGATTTTATAGTCTGGACTCCAAAAGGAACTCATCTTGAAACAACAAACATTGATCACGACTTCATACAACGAACTATGCTTCCAAAATTAATTAACTTCTACTGGAAATATTTTGGGCAAGAATTAGTAGACAGCCGACATGTCCTACTCTGAAAACTTTTCTTGTGACACTTTATATTTTTCTGTTGATGTTTATTTACCGCAAAGAGGAACTTTCCTCCACATTTCGATCTACTTTGTGATTATGAAGCAATTTGTAATTCTTTTACTACAAAGACAGAATGGATTGTGTACCGACATAAGTAAAGATAAAATTTTGAGACTTTTTATTCTTATGTATACTTGTTTTTCATGAGTAATATAACAAGTGACGAAGATTTTCCGATAAAATTGATTTGGATAATTTGCAAGTGCCTGTTGAGATAATAATTTCACGAGCCCGAAGGGCGAGTGAAATTATTTAAGATCAACAAGCACGAACAAATTATCCAAATCAATTTTATTAGAGAAAAATCTTGGTCACGCGTTGTATTTAAAAAGACTATATCACGAATTTCGTAATTTACTGTCTTCGGTTGTGTTCATTTTGCCATGTATTTGGCTGGTAACTAAGGAAATGAGGTAGTACTCCATTAGCATTGATAAAACCACGAGTGATTTTATCACTTATTAAAATCCACACGTGATTTTTTCGCTATAATATGAATGTCATTGGCTGTTGCTAAGGAATTCCAACTGTGTGATTGGTTGATAGAAATGTGAGTGATATAGTCGAAGAAATATCGTAATTCGGAAGTAATACTGCCAGGTGCCACGAATTTGTGATTTACATTTTCGCTATCTACCAACATATGGCTAAAGCTGTAAGTAAGGTGCTTTACCAAGCGTACAGTTCTTCGTTTTCGTAAACTACACTACCGTCCTCTATTGGCAGCGAATTCTACTACTTCGCACTGAACTTGCCTCTTAATTAAAAAATGCCGGTTTTACTAACATGCAGATTATCTGCCACCGTTTGCATGCTCCAGCCATTTTCTAACAAAGTTCTTGCTCTTATTATTTGAGCTTCACTAAGCATCATACAATATTTACAGAAGTCTCAGATATTGTATTAAGGAAAATACAGTTTGACTGATTTTATGACACTTATGACAGTCTACTAATAGCGTTTTTGACTTATCGCAGTTTCATGCGCTGAGTGTATTTTTCTCCTTTATTAACAGTATGTATTAAAATAAAATAGAAATACATGCTGTGCATAACAGTACAAAATAAGTCAAAGGCGCTATTACATTATATAGGCAAATAGGTAATAACGGTTCATAAAGCCAGCTTTACACCAGGCTACGAAAATTTTCAGCAGTCGTTAACTTTCAAGCTGTTGGCAGTGTACATGAATTATGTCTAGAATTTTCTGAATACCCCAAAAAATAAATAATATGCAGGAGTTTCCATTTAAAATAAGAAATGCGCATTTAAAAATACAAATCGACGTGTCGAAGCGTTTTTTCCCAATACACCCTCATTTATTTGTTATCGAATTTATTCCATTTGGCTGTTCCACACTGTATACATATTTATATGTAATATACATATGTAAAGGTAAGTACACACTACACAACATATGCAGATATAATATAACCTTAGGCGTGAAAATATGGACAAGATATGTAAATAATGTTATCGACTTTGTTATAGGTACCTATATATATATAGCAAAATGGTATATACTTGCGTCGCGTTTATGCGTACGCAATTTACATTTTGCAATTAATTTTTGTTCCTTTTCCGTTTTTTGTGTAATGGCTGTGATGGCGCTGAACAGAAAACGTATACCTATTCCCAGTTACTAAATGCCAAGCAGTTAACTCAACCCGAAATGGCAATCGCCATTACCATACAGAATGTGTGCTACTACTTCGATGTATGCAACGTTGACATTTATATACATACATATGTATATATTAGAGCCAGTTTGCCGCTGATTTTAATATGAGTTTATCGGTTACAATAAGCCGTTAATACACATCACACATCGGAGATATCGAGTGCGTCTTATCAGTTTATATCTACATAATATACATGTACATATATGTATAAAATAAACTTAACTATATGTAGGAAATTGATGAGACGAGAATAACGAGTTTAACGACATTAAGTGAAAGTAAAGGAAACAAATTCTTTACGCTTTGCTTTCGTATCGATATATTCTACCTATAAAAATAGAGGTGATATAAAAACGTAAAAGTAACGTTAATAACGAAATACGTTATCGACAGTTGAGAGCTAAACTAATTAACTTGCTAAAATTAGAAGGGTCGATTCGATCTATAGAAATCTGTACAAAAGTCTAGCGAAACAAGGGTGGTTAGTATGTAGTAATTTAGCGGATAGAGAATAGGATACGTTGAGCATTTGTCATGGTAATCTCGCTTAATATACTACATACGTATTATACACAATGTGTAAGGTGAGGGTTACACAAACGACTGAGGATTTGTGAATAATGGTTGTTTTTCTCTATTTTTAAACAATGAGTGTATACTTGCGTGAAAGTTTTAAATAGGTGAACCCGTATTATTGGTACATGTACAATTGTATACCTATACAGGCTGTTTTATAACAGCGAACAAATTTAAATCTTAAAAACAATTAAAATTAATGCAACTTTCGAAATTCTTCACTGGATCTCTTGGTGCAGAAGTAGAACACTAAACACTTTAACCCACTGAACACCATTGTCACAGTTCATTACACATTACACACAAAATGGTGGACAAATAAAATAAGACATCAAATCAAGATAAAGGAAAAAGCATGGAAAACATACTTAGCAGAACAAACAGTGGAGAAATACATACAGGGTGGCCCATTAGTGCGTGGAAGCTCGATTAATCCGACATTGTAAAAGATATAAAAAACTTTATTGAGGAAATGTTTGGTATTCTTAAGCTTCATATTTTAAAATTAGTTGCAACTATACAGGGTGTTCTATAACGCTGTACCAAACCAAACTTCTATTTTTTAAAATGGAACGGTATACTTTTTTTGCATTTTAAAAATCTGTTTATTTTTACGACCGTTTTTATATACGGTTTGCCGAATCTATACCGAATATTTAAAAAGTTATGACCATTTTTACGTCTAAATTAAGGTGTATTAAGAGAGTTAGTTCCGGCATGAAACAAAATATACAAACTTTTTCGTACCACTACATGATTTGGCTACGTCTTCTCTTTCCGCTGGTTCAAGAATTTAATTAAAAAGAAATTTCATTTATACAGGGTGAGTCAGAACACGGATCTTTAATTTTCTCATTAAATTTAAATGGAACAGCCTATATTTTTTATGATGGTTCGATAGATATTTATCGGCTCTTTTTTTTTTGTGAACCATTCCCTATACCTAACTCTTTGGGTTTAAAAGATATTTTAAATTTAATATGAAAAATTGCTTTTTTAGCACGTAAGTATAGACACATCGAAAAAAATCGTAATTAGAGTAGGCTATGTGAATGGATTGTTACTTTAGCCACTTTCACATAATGACATTTATTCCTTGACATGTAATTTGAGGTTATAAACCATTTATAAACTTTGATTACAATAAAATGTCAAATAATAAATGTCATTATGTGGTAGTGGCTAAAGCAACGATGAAAAACATTTACATAGCCTACACCAATTATGTTTTTTTTTTTTCGATGGCACGTTAGTAGTAATAGCAGGTATAAGCCGAGCAATATCTGGTGGCGCTGGCGGGGCAATATCACGAAAACGTCTAACGTCAAATAATACAACAACAGCATTAATTTGTAGAAATACATTCTCAGAATGAATTATTCGGCTGAAGAATTAATAGATATGATTTGGGTATTGGGAGAGTGTTCGAAAAATTGCGTTCTTGCAAAGAAAAAATTATGAAGCAAGATATCCCGCAGGACGACAACCGAAAAAGAAAATATTGGAAAGATTAGTCGACCGTTTCAACCGTACCGGTTCAGTAAAATATGAAAAACACGAAAGGGAAAAAAAATGCACTGCCGAGGAAAATGAATTTCATGTGATCGCATGCGTCATAGAAAATCCACATAGTAGTCAACGCGATATTTCACACATACAAAATATTAGTCGAACATCCATTCAAAGGATATTAAAAAAGCACAGATTCCATCCCTACCACATTCACTTACATCAAGAGTTGTTGGACGAAGATTTTCCCCGTAGGGTTGCGTTTTGCGAATGGGCTCAACAACAAATCCATGATCGGCTAGATTTTGATGAATGTCTTCTTTTTGGCGATGAAGCAACGTTCTACAGAAATGGAAGCGTGAATAAACACAACTTCCATTATTATTCTACCGACAATCCTCATATCACTCAAGAGCGCAGCCAAACTAGGTGGTCTTTAAACGTTTGGAAGATGTACCTTTGAACATACGTCAACGAATGTGGTTTTTGCACGATGGCGCTCCGGTACATAACACTGCAGTAATCCACAACTACCTCAATACTAAATTTCCCAACAGGTGGATTGGAAGAGGAGGGCCAGTGGCATGGCCAGCTCGATCCCCGGACTTGACAAAAATTGATTTTTTCATGTGGGGCTACGTAAAAGATCGTGTGTATTGACGTTATGGGTCAACATTTTGAAAATTTTATTTAGTATACCCTTTCTTTTATACTACTTTTGTTCTCTGTTATACTTTTATCTAACTTGTTTAACTTGTTAATTCATAAAATATAAAATTAAATCAATTTTTCATATTAAATTTAACATATCTTCTAAACCCAAAGGGTATGTATAGGGAATGGTTCACAAAAATGAAAGAGCCGATAAATCTTTATCGAACCATCATAAAAAATATAGGGTGTTCCATTTAAATTTAATAAGAAAATTAAAGATCCGTGTTTTGACTCACCCTGTATAAATGAATTTTTTTTTTAAATTAAATTCTTGAACCAGTGGAAAGAGAAGACGTAGCCAAATCATGTAGTGGTACGAAAAAGTTTGTATATTTTGTTTCTTGCCGGAACTAACTCTCATAATACACCTTAATTTAGACGTAAAAATGATCATAACTTTTTAAATACTCTGCATAGATTCGACAAACCGTATATAAAGACGGTCGTAAAAATAAGCAGATTTTAAAAATGCAAAAAAAAGTATGCCGTTCCATTTAAAAAAATAGAATTTTGGTCTGGTACGGCGTTATTGAACACCCTGTATAGTTGCAACTAATTTTAAAATATGAAGCTTAAGAATACCTACACATTTCCTCAATAAAGTTTTTTAATATCTTGTACAATGTTGGATTAATCGAGCTTCCACACACTAATGGACCACCTTGTATATACAGGGTGGTTAAAGAAGATGCGGCAATATTAAAGGCGGTGATTGCCCAGGTCATTTTATACAAAAAAGTTCCTATAAACATAGGTTCGCAAACGCTTCGTTACCGATCTACAGCGTGATGAAGTTTAATAAAAAAAAAAAAAAAACAGTAAAAATTAGATTTTTCCAAAACGACTTGAGATATCATAATGAAATTTTAGGCGTGTTAATAGCTGTGGGAGACACATACTTTGCAATACAACACGATGTTTCAGTCGTACCAGTGGCGCGCGTATTGGCACGTCACAGGCTATTTTTCAAGAAAAAAATAGGACGCCGCTGATTTCTCTAAAAATTAAAAATATGTTTTTATTCTTTGTTCAATTGTGAAGAAAAAAGCTCTCTTAACTTTTTGTCATACGACGTACCGTTTTTTTAGTAAAAAAATGTCCATTTATCATGCGTACAAAAATATTTTTAAACAGTCCTGTTTTATTCACTGGCATATTGAATGAGTCTCCTGATTAATAATTTTGTATGTGTCGAATTTGTTCAAGTTCTTTTTCATGAATCGCTATACGAATGCCGAGATGACCGAGGTGCACTACATTTATGGATTTGCTGATGCCAATGCATTAGAAACTAGGCGGTTTTGTATACTAAAAGATGTCCTGGCCGTATTACTCCTGATAGAAAAACTTTCGAAAGTATTCATCGGCGTCTTTATGACACAGGCACGTTAAGACGAAATGGAGGAGCAAGAAGGCCAAGGACAGCAAGAACTGTAGAGCTGGAAGAGAATGTGCTAGACATGATTGAAGAAGATCGAGGTACTTCTACTCGAAAAATTGCTGACGCTTTGGATGTAAGTAATGGGACTATTTGGCACATTCTGAAGGAAAATTTGTTGTATCCATTCCATATACAACGTGGTCGTGCTGATTTTCCTCCTCGCATTGCATTCTGTCAATGGCTTTTGCACAAAATGGTTCAAATCCCTCAATTCTCGATGATGATTCTATTCACCGATGAAGCGAATTTTTCAAGAAATGCAATACGCAATTTCCATAATAAACATGTATGGTGTGACGAAAATCCAGATGAAATTGTTGAAGATCGTTTTCAACATCAGTTTTCTTTCAACGTTTGGCTTAGAATTGTGGGTGACTGCCTAATTGGACCGGTATTTTTACCAGGGAGACTTACCAAAAAGTTGTTTCACAACTTTTTGGAAAACACGCTCCCTGGATTTCTGGAGGATGTACCATTAGCAATTAGAGATGCAATGTAAAGTGCAGCCCACTCGTGCTATAGCTCGTGATTTCTTAACACAAGCATACGGAAATCGCTGAATTAGCCGTGATGGACCAACAAATATGGTAACAAATAATACTAGAATCGGAGATATTTAAAACAAAGGAGGGACTACGCCAAGGAGAAAGTCCGAGCCCAATGCTGATCATGATTTATATGGACGACATTATCAAACAATGTACAAGCAAAAGTAAAAAGATCAGAATTGGACACCTTAACTTGAAGGCAGTCGAAGTTTCTGAAGAGGCATTCGTAAACGATATAGTAATTATAGCAATAGACAATGAGGAAGATCTAAAACACGTAACCTAGTAACATGTAAAGTAAAAGACAGTGGAATGACAATGAATAAGAGCAAAACTAAAGTAATGGTAGTGGGAGATGAGCAGATAGATATAAAAATCGAAATAGAAGGAATTGAAATAGAACAAGTAAGAACATTTCAGTGCTTGGGAGTTGGGAGTAAGAACTGATGGAAAAGGAGACACCGAGATTAATCAAACAATAGAAAAAAACAACAAAGGTCTGTACCATAGCATGAGGAATAATTTCATTAACGAAAAAGAGATATCCCGAGAAAAAAATGAAATATTTAAGAATGGACATTTATATAGAATGGAAAATACAAGACAAACAAGAAGAAGAGAAAGGCCAAGGACAACATGGAATGATGTCATAGCAGAAATACTGGGAAGGAAAGGCAAAACATGGACAGAAGCGAAGAACATGACAAGGAATTAGCCTTTAGTATGGCGATCGAAGTCTTTTGGATGACCGAAACGTTCTCCTTTCATCGCCAATTTCAGTAGGGACAAATTACAATTATTAAGAATAGAAAGATTGATACAAGTACAATAATACACTTAACCATTTTCTCCTTCCATAGTTTAAAAGCGTCCAACCAGCTATCTTGAGGAATGCTATCAAAAAAACACTTAACGGCAATATCAATTTCTTCTTCTGACTGGAACTTTTTCCTCCTCAAATGTTTTTTGAGCTCAAAAAATACCCAGAAGTCACACATCGCCAAATCCGGTGAGTAAGGAGT
This sequence comes from Holotrichia oblita, assembly GCA_023690525.1. Classification (NCBI taxonomy): domain Eukaryota; kingdom Metazoa; phylum Arthropoda; class Insecta; order Coleoptera; family Scarabaeidae; genus Holotrichia; species Holotrichia oblita. The sequence continues at coordinate 157,492,846 of CM043018.1, forward strand.
ATGGTCTATAATTTTGATTTTGTTCTTCGCGCTAAATACTAAACAGTTGTCTCTACTGTATATGCATTAATTTTGGTCGTTTGTAATCGTCGTTATTCTGTCCTGTATAAGTATATACATTCACGAAACGATGAAGGCAGGCATGATTTAGCATATTTCGCTCTTGGCCATGACCAAAAGTGTCAAATTCAACTATTATAGCAGTTTCCGTACACGCCAGTGAAATGCGACCTCTTGATAAACATCGTATAAGCTATGACTGCAATTATTGTCAGTTGTTTTCGTTTCGTAGCACTAATAAATATACAGTGTTATATTCCAGCATACTTGGCAACAATATTATAACGCCTTCTAAAAAGAAAAAGAAGAAAAAATTAATAAATCGGATCATTAAAGGAAAGACGTAAAAAAAAAAACAACCGAGTGACACGATGTATGTATATATCGGTAGTTGAAAATAGGTGCGTTAGGTCGCGCTTCGCGGCGCGTGTTATGTTCATTTGTTTGTTGCTCCGGAACGCATCCGACACAATCCAGTAGGTCACGGTCATCGCACGTTTTCACTGTTTTTTTCCTATATACTATACCATACCACTATCACCAACTAATACCACCTATCGTTAATCCTGTCAACTGTAGATACTATTAAGAGAGCTAAACATACTGCACTCTTGCACCTCAATAACCATCACGTGATCACTTTCACCGTCGTCATACTATACGTTCAGTTTAAGTGTTCACGACACGCGGAAAAGGAAAGAGAAATTGATTCCGAATTCTGGCAGAAATGAAACGCTAGTAAATAATATTTCTTTTAATTACTATCGCATTATGACTTCAATTCAAATTTGACGTTTAAATGTCAAATATGACAGTGTTCAACATCGAATACGGTTCGGTTTATCATTAAAATGTGAAATGATGCCAAATTTGACGTTTTAAACGTCAATTGCATCTGAGTTTGACATTGAAATGTCAAATAGGACCGGGATAGCGGTTCAAATTGCCTAATGCAGTGTCGTTTATTGTTAAAATATCGAATGTTGCCAAATTAGACGTGGAAAACTTTCAATATGGTCGAATTAAACAGTGAAATGTTAACTTTTACCAAGTTAGATGACCTAACTATTCAATATCGTCAAGTTCGATATTGAAATGTCAAATGCGGTCGAGCTAGATGTGCGAAATCCCTAATCATTCCAATGTCAAATGTAAACAAATTAGATGTTGCAAACGTTTAATGCGACCGAATTAGACGTTGAAATGTGTACTTTAGCCGAGTTAGACGTTCAAATATGATTCGATATGGCTAAATTTGATATCGAAACGTCAAATTTGATCGAGCCAGATGTTCAAAATGTCTAATGCGATTTTGTTCATTGTTTAAATGTTAGATAGGGGCAAAAACTAAACGTCAAAAACAACCAATACTGTCGAATTTAACATTGAAATGTCAAACGTCGCCGAGCTAGACGTCGTAGACGTCTAATGTAGTTGAATTATAGACATTGAAATATTAACTGTCGTCATGTTAAATGTCCGGAATCATTCAATATGGTCAATATTAATATTGGAATGTCACATGTGGTCGAACTAGTAGTTCAAAGTGCCCAATGCACTTTAGTTTATCATTCGAATCACAAATGATGCTAAATTAGACGTCTAAAACGTCAATTACGTCTGAGTTTGACATGGAAATGTCAAATGGTATCGGGTTAGGGGTTCAAATTGCCTAATGTGATTTGGTTTATCGTTAAAATGTCAAATGTAGCTGAATTAGACATTGAAATATTATCTTTCGCCATGTTAGATGTATATTAATATTAGAATGTCACATGTGGTCGAACTAGTAGTTCAAAGTGCCCAATGCACTTTAATTTATCATTCGAATCACAAATGATGCTAAATTAGACGTCTAAAACGACAATTGCGTCTGAGTTTGACATGGAAATGTCAAATAGGATCGGTTTAGGGGTTCAAATTGCCTAATGTGATTTGGTTTATCGTTTAAATGTCAAATGTAGCTGAATTAGACATTGAAATATTATCTTTCGCCATGTTAGATGTATAATTAATATTAGAATGTGACATGTGGTCGAACTAGTAATTCAAAGTGCCCAATGCACTTTAATTTATCATTCGAATCACAAATGATGCTAAATTAGACGTCTAAAACGTCAATTACGTCTGAGTTTGACATGGAAATGTCAAATGGGATCGGTTTAGGGGTTCAAATTGTCTAATGTGATTTGGTTTATCGTTTAAATGTCAAATGTAGCTGAATTAGACATTGAAATATTATCTTTCGCCATGTTAGATGTCCAAATCATTGAATATGGTCAATATTAATATTAGAATGTCACATGTGGTCGAACTAGTAGTTCAAAGTGCCCAATGCACTTTAGTTTATCATTCGAATCACAAATGATGCTAAATTAGACGTCTAAAACGTCAATTGCGTCTGAGTTTGACATTGAAATGTCAAATGGAAATCTGACCGAGTTTGTCATTCAAATGTCAAATGTGACCGAAATAAAAGTTCAAAACGCTCAGTGCAGATGCCAAATTAAACATCTAAAACATCAATTGCGGCTGAGTTTGACATTGAAATGTCAAATGTGACCAGATTAGATGATGTTTTTGACGTTTAATTAGGCTGAATTATACATTCAAATGTCAAATGAGACTAGATTAGACGTCGAAAACGAGCAATGTAGGCGAGTTTGGCCTTGAAATGTTAAAGGTTATTAAGCTATAGACGTTAAAAATGTCTACTAAGGCAGTCTAGTTTATAGTTTGAATATCAAAATGTAAACTTTAACCAAGTTGAACGTTCAAATGATTCACTACGGGCAAGTTTGATACTGCAATGTTATAGATGTCCAAAACGCCTAACATGGTCTAGTTAATCATTTAAATATTAGATGGGGCTAAGTTAAATGTGAAAAACGTGCAATGTGGCTGAATTATATATTAAAATGTCAGATGAGGTTAAATTAGACGTCGGCTAATAGTGTCGGATTAGATGATTCAAATATAGCCAAGTTTGACATGGAAATGTTAGATGGAGCTCAATTAAACGTCAAAAGCGTACAATGCGGTTAGATTATACCAACATGCAAATGTCAAATTAGTCGTCGAATACGACCGCAGTATACGATCCAGTTTCACATTGAAATGTCAACCGTCGCCGAGCTAGATGTTCAAAATTCCTAATACAGTCTAGTTTATGATTCAAATGAGCCAAACTAGACGTCGGAGATGTCCAACGTGGCCGAATTAGACATTAAACTATATTCACATTTCTAACATGTTTGACAATGCTGAACTCTCCAATCCTTTTGGTCGTTTGGCAGGGTGCTTGTCCGAATCTTCGATCATAATACGATGCAGCTTTTATTACAGTATTATTGCAGTTTAGGTTAGAAATTTGTCAATGGGTGTATTACATCGAATTAATAATAATAAGAGATACGATCGAAAGTACGGTAATTCCATTTTACAACTTATTATGCTGTATCTATGTACTGTATTGGAGTTGTACTGTGGAGTATTTATTTTGCGCGAATTAAATTAGATATAATTACCTGCATAGTTATTATTTTAATTACTATTAATAACCAAAACACTCTTAATGTTCATGTACTTAAACACAACATTTATTGAATATCCGTTTATGTTGTTATATACATGCATACGTTTGGAAATTCCGAGTTATTAAAAATTTCAGGGTAACTGGTAAGCTCTTAAATTAAAATGATCAATTGGATAATTACGGTACATTTATAACTCTCAGTTAATTGGTTATTAAAAAGAGATGCCGATGTACCATAGATGTATTATATACATACAGGTGTCCCAGCTGACGCGGTTTCTTTGATCATTTGTTTATTTTACAGTATAGAGAAAACAAAGTTCAAATAAAAGTTATATTTATACGATGCATATCTAGAAAATATTTTCAAATATACAGGACGTCCCAATTATAGAAAAAGCGTATGTAACTTTATTATTTTAAATTGATCACCCTATACAGGCTTTTCAAACTTAAGTCGGCACTATTGCTAACTTTGTTATTATTGGAGCTACAAAGTTGGTTAAATAGGCAAACTAGTGTAGTTTTTCAAGCAAATTACAATGGTATTTAAAAAAAAATAATTGACAAACTGTCCTTACTAACTTATCCTAAAGTCAATAATAACAGAGTTATTGATGATTGTTTTTACAGAAACTAAAAACAGTATTGTTTATTTTAAGTTATTTTATTAGTTTCGAAAATAAAAAAAAAACAAGAAATTTTAAATTCAGAGCAGATGCTCAAAAACATCACCACCCTCTTGCTCCAAGCACTTTTGAACCCGCCTGTTAACGCTTCTAGTAGCCTTAGCAATGATTCTACCATCAATATTATTAATAGCATGGCTGATGCTTTGCTGGAGATCTTCAAGAGTATCATACCGTCTTTCACAAATACACTGCACTTTTCACAAATCCCCAAAAGAAGAAATCCAAAGGTGTTATGTCCGGTGATCGGGGAGGCATACGAATAGGCCCGTTAGTTGATAGATATCGGCCGTCAAAAAGGTCATGTAATAAGTTATGAATTTGGCGAACATTATGGGCAGGAGCGCCATCTTGTTGAAAGAATATCTGTTGTCTATCCATTAAATTCAGGTCATCCAAGAATTCTCCAAGGGTAGCGGTTAACATTTCGACATACCTCTCGCCAGTTAATGCACCTTGATCAAATACGGGGCCTACAATTCTTGAATCAATCAAGCCACACCAAACATTAACACTAAAGCGTCTCTGCGGATTACAAGGACGGAAAAGCATCGGGTTTTCTCGACTCCAATACTGGCTGTTCTCCCTGTTGGAGAAATTTGATTCGTCACTCCAAAGAACCAAACGCCAAAAATTATGGTTAAGTCTACCTTGATTAATGTACCACTGACAAAACTGAGTCCGTCTTTCTTGATCTCCCGGTACCAGCGTCTGAATAGGTCTGTATCTGAACGGCACAAACTTATGTTTTTTTTAGAATATTGTGAATAGTTCCCAAAGATAGTCCACTTTCTTCCTTTAAATCATTAATTGCATTATTAGGATTAGCTTCAAAGAAAGCTAAGACGTTAATTTCAGTTACTTCACTTATTATAAATTGTTTTTTGGTTCTAGTTTTCTTGAACGTATTTTCATTTGATCGAAACTTACGGTACAAAAGTAAAAAGTACCTTCGATCTGGCAAGTTGCGCGTATTAGGAAATAAAACACCGTAACGTTCACGAGCTTGCAGGGAATTTTTATTACAAACGATGTAACATTCCATCAGATCACATTTTTCTAAATGCGTGAAAGGCATTTTTTCATCAATAAACACAAAATGTTAATTGCTTACTGACAGAGGTTTAATGCAATATTTCAATGTTGATGACATTTGCAAAACAATCGAATTTTGTTTATGAAATAACAGCCACCTTGGCAAATTTGAAAAATCATCAATAACTCTGTTATTATTGACTTTAGGATAAAAGTTCATAGGAAAGTTTTTGTTCAGAATTAAATTTTCTGTCGACCGTGAGAACTGTATACTGGGTGTCCCATTTTAAAAAAAATTGCATTTTTCACAATATCACGTGACCCAGTACGTCAATTATTTTTTTTTTAATGCCATTGTAATTTGCTTGAAAAACTACACTAGTTTGCCTATTTAACCAACTTTGTAGCTCCAATAATAACAAAGTTAGCAATAGTGCCGACTTAAGTTTGAAAACCCTGTATATTATATATTTTTGAGATTCTACATGATATTTTAAGTAACTTTTCTTAAGACCTTCCTAGACCTATGTGATTTTGTTTTCGAGAAAATAAATATTTTATCGAAAATGTTGCAATTGTAGCGCTCTCGTTAATGAGCTGTAGGATCAAAACTAAAAAAGGTAGAAAATTTTTATTTGCGCAAATTGATACGTCTTGAATTGTTTTACTATTTCCTATATTAACATGTACGTATCCTTTTGTTGACATACAGTTACTGGCGCCAACATTTGGAAACATTTAAATGCCAATAACTCTGTTTTTTTAAATGGGACACCCTATATCTATTTAGAGGGTTGAATGTAAAATTAAATTCTCTTTCTTTTGATATCAGAATGTACCCATTTATCTTTATTTTTTGAAATGTCTTCCGTTTTGGTCGAAACAATTTCGAAGACGTTTATTAAATGATTGTTCAACATTTCTCTCAACTCTGTAAAATCTTTATTTATTGTGCGACTTTAATCGGATTGATTTTAAATTGTAGAGCTTGATGGACTGTATTCTTGAAACAAACTTGCTACGTCAGTTTTTAGGAGTAAAATTTTAAGAAATCATATTAACGATTTTTTTAGAAAAAATCTGTGCACGCCACTGGATTCACCACCCTTCAAAACGGGCCTGTACCAAACTTTATCGAAAACTTTTAAGTAATACCGATTCTGTAGCCAAATTAAAAATGTACTGATTATTTCCATAAATTTGTTTTAAAAGTCAAGTTATCCATGAAAAAAAATTGAAAGAGTTAATTGTCAAAAGTGACATTTCTGTGTAAGAAAGATATTACAATTTGTCTTAATGTTAATAACCATGGAAAATCTAACTTTAAGAGACAACATTAAAATAGTACGTCTTGTTGGCGATAATATGCGTTCAGCAAGAGAAGCTGCGAGAGAATTCAATAATAGACACCCAGATAGACGAGTAAGTCGGATTACTGTACAACGCATTAACAAAGTTTTTAATGAGACAGGATCTGTTTAAAAAAATTTGCTTGGAACCAGGTATAATGGACGTCGTGGAATTTTGAGAAATAATGACCAAATTATAGAATATTTTAACAACAACCCCCGGTTTAGCATTATAGTGGCAAGTTTAGATCTTAATATCCCCAAAGAAAGTATTAATAGATGCCTAGAGAAAAAAACACAAAATAAAGGCTTTTAAGCCAAAAATTTTACATACATTGGAATTGGGAGATGAGGAAAGACGATTAGAGTTTTGCTATTGGCTATACAAAGAGAACATCTAAATAATCCTAATTTTTTGAATGAAATTTTCCCGCATTCGTCATTGTTTTCGTTAATCGGAAATTAATGATGCGTATCGGATTGAGCGTGCATAACATTTAGGTTACCTGTTTTTTTGTGGATTTTATTTTAATTTAGTTTTATTATCGCCTTGATAATGATAGCATTGCTGTTGAAACGCGTCGGTGTTTTAAAAACTTGTTTGGTGTTTAGTGGGTTAAAGTGTTTAGTGTTCTACTTCTGCACCAAGAGATCCAGTGAAGAACTTCGCAATATGGCTACCAGATCCAAGTATCAGAACTTATACCATAAGGTTAGTGCTAAAATTAGGTTTATTAGCAAAGATATTAGATTTCTGAAAACTGATAAAGTCCCTCGTTACGCGAAAGAAAAATGGTTGCGTTCAGAAATCGAATATCTTTTTGCCAAACGCAGTAAACTTGAGATTCAAGCTTACCAACTTTGGAAATTTTTAACATTAGATCTTAATGATGTTGCATATCAACTATGGTGTGATTTATTTCAATCGATAGGAAAGTTCAGAATAAGAAATTCTCTCATGATAGGAAATTAAGAAAGTTAGATTGTTTTTAAAAAAATAACCATCATGTTCCGATGAATACCATTAACATAGTAGAAAATCATTCTTCGCAAACTTTTAGTGAACGGGAACTTAATCTTTTGACTAAAGGATTGAAATTTGGTTTGCAGACTCGTGAATCGGATGTTGAGTGGGTTATTGCCGGGATAGAATCCTCTATCCAGCGGTTTCCTGAGCCCACAAAACAGTTCGTTAGGGAGGCCTGCAAACATACTATTTCAAAAAATTCCAGAAATGCGAAAACATTAAAATCATTGAAACTTTGCGGGAAGAAGATCGTTTTTATTTGAAAGCTGACAAAGGGAACAAGATTGTTATTTTAGATAAAGAGGACTACTATGATCGAGTTAATGACCTGTTGAGGAGTGGTCCTTATAAGTCAATTTCAAAAAATCCTTTACCGAAAATGATTAGAGACGTCAACAATGTGTTTAAAGCTTCTAACAGCCGTATTACTGCCGATGTTAGACGTAAGCTACATGTTTCCAATCTTGTTATCTCTAAATTATATTGTTTACCTAAAATTCACAAACCTGGCAAGTCGGTAAGGTCAATTGTTTCAGCAATATTGACGCACCGACTTATAAGGTTTCCAAATACCTGACCAATGAATTTAATAATTTGCCAATGCAGCAACCTAGTTTTGCAGTAAAAAATTCGTTAGAATTTATTAAAGAAATTCAAAATATTCAGTTGCTGGAGGGTGAAATATTGATTTCATTTAATGTTAGTTCTCTCTTTCCTAGTGTACCGATTCCAGACACCTGTGACATACCTCGAGGACTTGTTGCTTCAAAATAGTTTGAGTCTTAATTGACATCTGTATGAAACAGAACATTTTTCAATTCAACGGGAGTTTTTATGAACAACTGGAAGGAACGGCAAAGTTGTCGCCCTTTTTGGCTAACCTTTTCATGAGCCGTTTTGAAAAGGACTTAGAATCTGAGAACGAATACTTTCCTAGGGTTTGGTTGAGGTATGTGGATGATATTTTTGCTATTTTTGCTACCAAAAAAATGTAATATTGACGATTTTCTCAATAGATTAAATAAATAATCGGTTCGAAACCATAAAGTTCACTTGTGAAAGAGAAGAAAACGGTCAGCTACCTTTCTAGATACTTTAGTAATTAGAAATAACAGTAGATTAGAGTTTGACATGTATAGAAAGGAAACCAGTACACTTCGCAACATTCCTTCAGATTCCCATCATTGTGTTCAACACTAAATGGCAAGCCTGAATTTTTTGGTGCACAGACTTCTCACTTTTCCCTTGAACAAGGCGAGGTATGAGAATGAGCTTAAAATTATAAAAGATGCGGCTAAGTGCAATGGTTTCCAGCCTCAGCATATCTATAAGTTAATTAGGAAGTTTAATTATAAGAAAACTGTGAAAGAATCTACGACTTTTCGAGAGGATGTTAAAGCTTCACCCGTGGTGACCCTCCCTTACGCTCCCTTTATCACTAAAGGTTTCAAAGAGCTAGATCTCAGAATAGTTTACAGTTCTGGGACTGGTTTACGAAGTCTCATCGGTAATCCTACAGATAAAATACAACCTTTAGAAAAGTCAGGTATTGACGAAATCAATTGTAAAGATTGTAATCAAAAATATATTGGGCAAACAAGGAGAGCAGTCTCAACTAGATTCAAAGAGCATATGGCTAATCTTAGATTTAATAGAATTTTTCGATAAAGTTTGGTACAGGCGCGTTTTGAACGGCGGTGAATCCAGTGGCGTTTCTAAAAAAATCGCTAATATGATTTCTTAAAATTTTACTTCTAAAAACTGACGTAGCAAGCCTTGCATTTTATAGGAATGTAGCACTTTTTGTTCCAAGAATACACTTCATCAAGCTCTACAATTTAAAAAAAAATCCGATTAAAATCGAAAAATAAATAAAGATTTTTCAGGGTGGCTAGGGAACAAATGGGTCACACTGTACATCTTCTCAGCTGAATTTTGTCACAAAATAGAAAGTAATTACATTTTTTATTAAAAGGATTAATACAAATTTAAATTAAGGTTATTACTTGTGTATAATTATAAATGGTACAAACGGTTATTAAATATATCTGTCATAATATTATTGTTACATAGCCTACTTTGTGCAAATTGAAGTGGTTTATTTCGACGTTAGCAGAAGAAATATACATTTTTCTCTAAAACGGTTGATGATAAGTGGGTACATTCTGATATCAAAAGAAATAGAATTTAATTTTACATCCAACCCCGTAAAGAGATATAGGGTGTCCCATTAAAAAAACAGAGTTATTGGCATTTAAATGTTAATATAGGAAATAGTAAAGCAATTCAATTCGCGAAAACCAAAATTGTCTACCTTTTTAAGTATTGATCCTACAGCTCATTAACGAGAGCGCTGCAATTGCAAAATTTTTAATAAAATATTTATTTTCTCGAAAACAAAAGCACATAGCTCTAGGAAGGTCGTAATAAAAGTTACTTAAAATATCATATATTAAAAAAAAATCCCTTTATTGTGTTAATCCCTATTATATGTAGTAAATATACTTATGTAGTAAAATTCGTTTCTGTTTTTGTCGTAGAATGAACGTATTTTAGTCCAAGGTTAGAGTTTTATTTATAAAATGCTTTATGTGGCACTGTGTTTGACACGTTCGTTATTTTAACATCTACGTTTTATTATAATGTATACCTATTAGTATACATATAGAGAGAGAGTCGAAATATTTCCTGCCACGATCACGTAGTATGTTGTTTTGCAATTTATTTTATTTTTTCCATTTATTTATTTATTTTTTACTTTCTGTTTACGTTTGCGCCGTGCCGTTTTATTCTACGCGTCAACCGTGCAATCGCAGAGACACGGTTGTAATGAAAAAAAGATTAATTCTTGCTTCATTCACCACACCACCAACGGGACACTAAAAGAAACACAGAGAGAGAGAAAGAGATAGAATAGCAATAATAATATAACAACCGAAGTACGCATACATATTGAGTTGCCGCAATTGCTAAATACAAAAATCTTACTTCGGAGAGGTAAGGGGGCTTTCGCAACGACAATATTGTTCGTAATAGCGAACAGGTGTTTTACGGATATCGATTCATAAAAATCTAAAGCGTACATATCCGATTAAAACTATTTTTTCGACCGAGACGACACAAAATAAAATAAAATAAAATAAAATAAAAGAGTAGAGAGAACATTTTCCGGGTGTCTAGTCCTCTTTGTTGCGCGTACGGAATACACATACACATACACACACGTGTTTTATTATTATCGTAAATACCTGAAAGCCAAAAGTCATGGAAACCTGTTCTACAACCCTTGTGTCTACCGCTCACTTCGCCGTATATACCGGTTGTTTTCGTCTTTTTTCGGTCGACTTTATAGTCTTCCGAAGACAGTTTAGCGAGAGATTCAACCGCATACGAGCGCAATTGGAATAGTCGTATGCCCCCCCACCTTTCTTTTAATTAGGATTAAATTTATTATTATTTTAAATATAATATAAGTCACTTATTAACCATTTTAAAAGCAGAAAATGAAGTTGGCGCAGCGTAGCGTGAAAAAATAGTAATTTACTTCAAACTTAAGTCGGCACTATTGCTAACTTTGTTATTATTCGAGCTACAAAGTTGGTTAAATAGGCAAACTAGTGTAGTTTTTCATGCAAATTACAATGGCATTTAAAAAAAAATAATTGACAAACTGTCCTTACTAACTTATCCTAAAGTCAATAATAACAGAGTTATTGATGATTGTTTGTACAGAAACTAAAAACAGTATTGTTTATTTTAAGTTATTTTATTAGTTTCGAAAATAAAAAAAAAAACAAGAAATTTTAAATTCAGAGCAGATGCTCAAAAACATCACCCTCTTGCTCCAAGCACTTTTGAACCCGCCTGTTAACGCTTCTAGTAGCCTTAGCAATGATTCTACCATCAATATTATTAATAGCATGGCTGATGCTTTGCTGGAGATCTTCAAGAGTATCATACCGTCTTTCACAAATACACTGCACTTTTCACAAATCCCCAAAAGAAGAAATCCAAAGGTGTTATGTCCGGTGATCGGGGAGGCATACGAATAGGCCCGTTAGTTGATAGATATCGGCCATCAAAAAGGTCATGTAATAAGTTATGAATTTGGCGAACATTATGGGCAGGAGCGCCATATTGTTGAAAGAATATCTGTTGTCTATCCATTAAATTCAGGTCATCCAAGAATTCTCCAAGGGTAGCGGTTAACATTTCGACATACCTCTCGCCAGTTAATGCACCTTGATAAAATACGGGGCCTACAATTCTTGAATCAATCGAGCCACACCAAACATTAACACTAAAGCGTCTCTGCGGATTACAAGGACGGAAAAGCATCGGGTTTTCTCGACTCCAATAGTGGCTCTTCTCCCTGTTGGAGAAATTTGATTCGTCACTCCAAAGAACCAAACGCCAAAAATTATGGTTAAGTCTAACTTGATTAATGTACCACTGACAAAACTGAGTCCGTCTTTCTTGATCTCCCGGTCTGCCAGCGTCTGAATAGGTCTGTATCTGAACGGCACAAACTTATGTTTTTTTTAGAATATTGTGAATAGTTCCCAAAGATAGTCCACTTTCTTCCTTTAAATCATTAATTGCATTATTAGGATTAGCTCCAAAGAAAGCTAAGACGTTAATTTCAGTTGCTTCACTTATTATAAATTGTTTTTTGGTTCTAGTTTTCTTGAACACATTTTCATTTGATCGAAACTTACGGTACAAAAGTAAAAAAGTACCTTCGATCTGGCAAGTTGCGCGTATTAGGAAATAAAACACCGTAACGTTCACGAGCTTGCAGGGAATTTTTATTACAAACGATGTAACATTCCATCATATCACATTTTTCGAAATGCGTGAAAGGCATTTTTTCATCAATAAACACAAAATGTTAATTGCTTACTGACAGAGGTTTAATGCAATATTTCAATCTTGATGACATTTGCAAAACAATCGAATTTTGTTTATGAAATAGCAGCCACCTTGGCAAATTTGAAAAATCATCAATAACTCTGTTATTATTGACTTTAGGATAAAAGTTCATAGGAAAGTTTTTGTTCAGAATTAAATTTTCTGTCGACCGTGGGAACTGTATACTGGGTGTCTCATTTAAAAAAATTACATTTTTCACAATATCACGTGACCCAGTACGTCAATTATTTTTTTTTAAATGCCATTGTAATTTGCTTGAAAAATTACACTAGTTTGCCTATTTAACCAACTTTGTAGCTACAATAATAACAAAGTTAGCAATAGTGTCGACTTAAGTTTGAAAACCCTGTATATACAGCGTTAGTAAAAAGAGTTAAAAAATTTAAAAAGTGTCCTAATACAGAAAAATCAAGATACCTGTCTATTCAGGTTGCGATTACAATAATTGTTCAGAATGCTCTTCATTTACAATTTGACAAAAATGTAAACGGTCAGTAAAATTTCTTATTGAATTTTGTATTTGTTCTGGAGTGATGCGATTGGCTTCTTGAACTATTCTCTCTTCCAATTTTTCAAGATTATGGGGACGATTTTTGTACACTTGACATTTCAAGTGACCCCAAAAGAAAAAAAATCTAATGGCGAGAGATCTGGCGAACGTGCTTGCCATTCGATTGCTCCTCTACGTCCGATCCAACGTTCCGGAAAAATTTCATTCAAATAATCGCGGACATTATGGGCAAAATGGGGGGAGGAGCTCCATCTTGTTGAAACCAAAAATGTGCATTAGGGTTATCACCTATATTTGCATTTGGAAAGAGGGTCGCAAGTGCTGGAACAACCTCATTTCGCAATAAATTTAAGTAGACGTTGCCAGTTAAATTTCCTCTTATAAAAAATGGTCCTATGATGTTGTTTCCAACAAGACCAGCCCAGACGCATTCACCTTTTGAGGACGCTGTGTATGGATCCAATGCGGATTTTTAATTGACCAGTAGCGACAATTATGTCTGTTCACAGTGCCGTTGAGACAAAACGTTGCCTCATCTGAAAAAATGATGTGATCTAAAACATTAGGCTGCTGCTCGATCAATTCCGTCATTGTTTCGCAAAAATGTAGTCTACGATTTGGATCATCTTCAGTTAACTCATGGACGGTGCTGATTTAAGAATCTTATGAGCAGATTTTTGAGAGATCTCATGAATTTGACCTAATTCTGTTGTGGACACGTGATGATGATTTTCTTCCACTGTAAGTAACACATTCAAACTAGTTTCTTCATCTGTTGCTGTTAATGGACGTCCCCTTCTATAGGTAAATCCTTCACCTGACGAAAGACTTCAAACTTTAGAATTGTCCGGCACACCGTACTTTTACTAATATGACGATCCGGATAAACAGTATTAAACAAAATACGAACCTCTTGAAAAGAACGTTGACGATCACCGTACCCACGCGGCATCATTAATATCTCAATTCGTTCTGATTGAGTAAGTTCTACTGCCATTTTCAAATGTGTCAATGTCTAAAATAAGTAAATTTATAGCGATGCAAAAGTTAAAACGCTTTTAAAATTGTCAAATGTGACGGCAAAAAGAATGCAAACACTAAACAACAACTTTTTTCAAAGGTACCTTGTTTTTTTCTGTATTAGGACACTTTTTTAATTTTTTAACTGTTTTCTTGTGAATAAAAATAAACATCTAATACTTACTGAACGTAGTTTTTTATTTTGCATTCAAAAGTGTTAAAAAAATCTGGGCGTTCCGTTTAAGCAAAAAAAAGGTACCCCCATAGCAAATTTCAGAAATCATAATTTTCAAATAACAAAGTTATTCGACCGTTCCGGGACTTTTTACTAACGCTGTATATATATGTACGTACAACGTAACGTTCATTGATTATGGAAATAAAGTCAAGGTCGCACGAAGAATATACAACTCGAATTGTGTTTCTATAATAATAAAGTTCGTGTATAATTAAAGGAACTACCACAGATAGAATATCTATGTTGTTAAAATTAACTTTCTTATAATTCTGAATTCACTATATATACATAGGTGTATGCTACGATTTAAAATCGTGATAAGATACACGTTTAAATATTTATTAACCTAATTTAAACAAGGGATTTGCGACGAAAACGATTGTACAAACAGCTACTAGGAAAATCCAAACTCAGCTCAAACTTGTAGTATATTGTGGTGTATGTATGTACAGGAGATACCAAGAAACGCTGTATAAATGAACATACATGCGGGTTGCGCTGCGATTTCGAAGAAAGTAAATTATTAAACTGTAAATTATTATAATTGCATGATGTTATGGGGAATACAATTATTTACATAATAAATAAACCCGCGATGACAATATTATTAACTTTCTGCTAATTCTGAGGTTTTCATAACGGTTAGTATACAGGGTGTAACAGTGGGAACGCCGTCGCCTCTAAGCGGATCGGATCTACAATTTAAAAATAATATGCATTATACAGGGTGTTTCAAAACTTAGCTATGTACCAAAGTTATGTTTTTCTTAATGGAACAGCCTGTATTTTATGGCATTTTTGAGTTGTACACTGCAATCTAGATCAACTTTATTCAAGGTTTCCTATGTCTAATTTTTGTAGTTTACGAGATATTTCAAGTTTTTTTTTTAAATTCAATGTTGCACGAAAACTTTAGTATCTCGAAAATGATTTAATTCAGAGAAATGGAACGAAAAACGTAAATAGTAGATCCTTTGGCTGATTGAATGCCATATTCAAAGTTGTCGAGTATTCTACAGGTCGTTCAAGTAGCGAGGCCAAACTTTGTGAACTTCTTTCGTGCATAACTTTATTATTTTAAATGGAACACCCTGTATGTATTTACGTTATCAGATAGAACATTTTATTGTCTAAAAACCAGTTTGAGGAATCCCTATGACTATCTGTATTAGTTTTTAAGTTATTTGCAGTTTTTAGATAATTCAAGTGAACTAAATTTGTTCTTTGTGTCGTGAACACCCAGTATATCTTTACATCGATGGATATAAATACTATTATTCGAAGAAGTTGATTTTATATTGTCACAATTTAGTTGAAAACATAAATTCTGAGTAATAAAAATAAACAAAACAAAACAGTAGTAAATATTTTTGTAGACGGATTAAGAAAAAAGATTTCGTATAAAATAAATGAAAAAGCATAAAACAAAATAGCGTTTAACATAATTACCATTTTCTTCAATACAGAAAATAACCCTTTGTTCAAATACTGTTCTAACGTTCCTCGACATATCTGGTGTTACTGAACTGAAGGCGTCTCTGATTCTCGTTTTCATATCCTCGGCTGTTGGCAAGATATTGTAAACGATCCCTTTAGACGATCCCCCATAGGAAAAGGTCCATATATGTTAAGTCCGGAGACCTTGGTGGCCAATTGCACGGACCATCTCTTCCGATCTACCTATTAGCAAATTTCCTGTGAAGGTAGTTTAGAATGTGCAGGAGCGCCGTCTAATTGAAGCCACATCCAGTTCCTAATATTTTCCAAAAGGATCAAAAAGTCCCTTTTTAACAATTTTAGAAATTCGTCTATGCTTAGGTGCCCATTGAAGAACTATGGTCCAATTACATAATCGCCTATAATGCCTCCAAACACGTTCAAACTCTAGCGATGCTAACGCTCCAAGGTACAAGAAAGATGGCGATTTTCGGTATCATAATAATGAAAATTGTGACGGTTTCATTCATTCTCCTTTTATCAGGATGTTTTCGATTTGGATACTTCTGTGAATACACCCGAAACGCAAAGAAGCAATTTTCCTGACACTCACCAATAACTAAAATCATATCATTTCTTTCTTGCAACGAATATGCCTTCATAATGTTGACAGAGTACACGTCAAATTGACACTTTCTCGATGAGGATCCAACCTCCTAAGTTAAATAATAACAATTTTCGTAAATTATCTAAAAAAACGCAAATAACTTAAAGACTAGTACAGATAGTCATAGGTATTCTTGATACTGGTTTTTAGACAATAAAATGTTCTATCTGATAACATAAATACATACAGGGTGTTCCATTTAAAATAATAAAGCTATGCACGAAAGAAGTTCACAAAGTTTGCCCGCGGTACATGAACGACCTGCAGAATACTCGACAACAAAATTTTTCGTGCATTGCATTTTCAAAAACTTGAAATACCTCATAAACTACAAAAATTAGACATAGGAAACCTTGAATGAAGTTGATGTAGATTTCAGTGTACAACTCAAAAATGCCATAAAATACAGGGTGTTCCATTAAGGAAAACCAAACTTTGGTACATTGCTAAGTTTTGAAACACCCTGTATATTGACTATTATTTTTAAATTATAGATCTTATTCACCTACATATATTCCAGTATGTAACTTTTTCAAAATTGTTACCATTTGACTACCAGAGACCACGGCGTTCCCAATGTTACACCCTGTATACAGGGTGTTTCAGAATAAGATGCTGATACTTAAGGGTATCAATCCTTACGTGATTTTAAGAAGAAAAGTTCAAATAAACCTATGTCATAAACCTCTTAAATTTTGAGCTATACAGGCTATTCAAGTTTTCAGAAAAAAATCGTTTTCTTTTAATCATAACTTAAACATTTTTTATAATTTAGATTAGCTGTTGAAGGTGGCCACCACTTGCAAGTATGCATGCTTCAGCTCTTTTCCTCATCGATTCTCGTACTCTTTGAAAAATTCGTGGAGTATTCGTGAGTGAGTGTCACAACAAAGTATTATGTGATTTCTCAACTCCTCTTCAGGCGTGTATTGGAGTGCTATCAACCAAAGTCTTAAGGTGTCTCCACAGGAAGACTAGACTAGACTGTTTAGATTTGGGGATCTAGGTGGCTACGACTGTGTTCCTCCCTGCCCTATCCGACGATTTCTATAAAATTGATTTAAAAATTCCCGCGCCTGGAGACCGAAATGTGCAGGTGCACCATCGTGAATAAACCATAAAATAGGAAAGTCGTCTAGCAAATTTTGTAAACTCTGTTCAAGAAACTGACGATAAGCGTTTCCGTCCAATCTGCCTGGTAGAAAATAAGGCCCAATTAAATAATCACCAATAATTCCAGCCCAAACATTTACCGAAAATTGGTTTTGGTGGCTGGATTCTGTGATGGCACCTGAATTTTCTTCAGTCCAAAAATGATTGTTATGAAGATTTCTTATTGCGTTCCTGGAAAAATTAGCTTCGTCCGTGAATAAAATTTTGGCGTCAAATTCAGGATTTTCGGTAACCATTTGAAGAAACCATTGGCAGAAATTTATACGTAATGGAAAATCGCGAGGACTCGCTGAATATGATAGGGATATAACAAAAAAATCAAGAAGAATTCGCCAGATGAGTAATATTTAAAATATTTCCAATTTGTCAGGTACTCATCTCAGGGTATTTTTTGTTCCACTAAATTTAAAACAGCTTCTTCGGTTTCCGGTGTGCCCCTTTTAGGTAGTTTTTCGGTTGAAAAGATCCCGTTTCACATAACTTTCTGTGGGTTCCTGATATCGTTCGGGCATCCGGAAATATTCTATTTGGATACCTCTCTGGCTTCATATGCATTGCCGTCAGCAAGCCCGTACAAGTATCTAGTGCATATCAGCAAACTCAGCATTTGTGAAATTTACCATGACAACAAAGTTCATAGCCTCCTTTTCCAAAATGATGATAGGTACATAGCAATAATTATGCTCATTTAATGATCTTTATTTTTTGATCGGAAACCGTTCGTCGGACGAAAAAAAAAAACAGGAAATCAAATTTACCTTAAAATAAATGGAGATTTTAAAAATAATTTTTATTTTAAGAAAAAGCAGTGGCTAAAAATATAATCTAGTCCACATCCTGTACGGACGCTACTGAATAAAAAATTAAAAAAATTTCTATATTAAAAAAATAGCTGTTGTTGCTTAGAAGGCATATGCCAAATTTTATTAAAATATCTAGAAAGATATTAAAGTTATGATAAAATCACGTAAGGATTGACACCCTTAAGGATCAGCATCTTATTCTGAAACACACTGTATATCGCAATTCTGTTTTATTTTTTTGTTTTCTTTAGAGAGGGCTCTTTTTTATGACTTTAACTGAATAAACGTTCAACATCGACAATCAAAATTTTAAAAATAAATATGGAAGGCTTCTATATTTTGTATTATTGTTGGAGAACTTGGAGCAAGATTCATTAAACGTATAAAAGTGTTTAAATTTAATGGTATATGATGTTAATTACACACGTGACTAATATATTCATTGAATATTCAACGCGGATGCAGCAGCATCATCAAGAATCATATCAGATTAGCGGCATACTATTTTCATATTTCCTTTCCCTTATATTTGCTACGTAAAAATGATCCTTAATAAGTACAATCATGTCAATCAATAAAAACAAATTGAAGGAATTAACCATCAAAAGAATCCATCCAGTTCTAATTACCGCACTCAACTGAACAGATAAAATATCAAACAGTTTGGATCAGTTCTATGAAATTCAAACGGAAATTACGACAGCAAACGAGTCCGATGATTTTGTATCTAAGGCATCAGAAGAATTACTGCGTAGTCACCAATTCAAATCATCAAATCATTCAGTTTTCAGGAACAATTTCAGATTGGTTTTCATTTCAATAGACTTTCACGTCAGTCATTCGAAACAATCGACAACTCTTAGATGCCCGGAAGTTTATCTTATTTGAGATGTTGTCTTCAAAAGGACGCACATCGAGATCGTGGAATCTCTAGATATCACAGTAGCAAGCTAGCCAGACAGCGTCGGACTCTTTAGTTGGCAGATTCAGCGGTGCCAATATGTCACAAAGATTGTCAATGGAAAATTTGGTTTGCTGATATTGAAAGCAATGAATGTGAATGATCAGCTTTCTGTCCATCTCAGCAATGTCTCAAATCTAACAGCACAACGAAGATTTAAACATCTGGTGCAGGTCAACTAATTCAGAGTTGAAATTATGCGGATTTAAAAAACTTTTAACATATTTCCATAACAAGCTCGGTCATATCGAATCATTTGGACGTCTAATTTGACCAAAGTTCCCATTTCAATGTCGAATTCAGCCATATTCGACGTTTTTGACATCTAACTTGATCATAGTGTTACGTTTGAACATCTAGCCAACGGCACATTTGACATTTTAATATTAAAATAGACCATATTGAATCATTTGGATGTCTTGTGTCTAACTCGATTAAAATTAATATTTCAATGTCTAATTTGGCCCCATCTAAACATTTGAATAAACTTGACCGTATTAGGAATTTGTAACGTCTCGCTCCGTCATATTTAAGATTTAAACGTCAAATTCTACTGTTGACGTTTAGCTTAGTCCCATCTAACATTCGAATAATAAACCATACCTCATTAGCCATTCTGAAATTCTAGTTCGGTCACATTTGATAGTTCAATGCCAAACTCGATCGTATTGGCCGTATTCGACGTCTAACTTGGTTTCATTTGAATATACAGGGTTTCCACAGGCAAGTGGGACATAGGGAAAATACATGTAAAATCGGTTTTCGGTGAATAGTATCTCCCTAATACTACTTCATCCAAATTTAAGTGCCGAATATTATAACTGGGTTAACAATGAACATTTCCACAATCATAGTACAAAGAAAGTCATTTTAATAAAGCCAAAAAAATTATTATTTTTAAACCTATTGTACATGAATTCCTAATAAGGCTTTTAACACGTGAGTTAGTGCAAGTGGCCGTGGCGCAGACGTTCACGTGACGCCGTAATAACGTAAGGTACAGATTGTTTGGGGTTCGAATCCGAGAAATGAATTTTATTTTTTTTAAATCTTGATTAAGTTTTGTTGTTTATTTTGACAAATGATTCGTCGTTATTAACAATTAAAAATCGAATAATATAATAGCACGTGATCATTTTTGTTATTGTAAAAATTATTCATTATTTACCTGAATCCTCAAAAAATCGATGTTATAGTCTTCAAAATCTCTGATTTTTGTAGTGTTATTGAATTTGTAGCATTATTGTTGGAGATAAAAAATAAAAAATAAAACTAATCTGCCGGGACTCGAACCCTAAACAATCCGTGCATTTGCGTTATTAAGCCGTCGCGCGATCTATTGCGCCATGGACGCTTGCACTAAGTCACGTATTAAAAGCCTTATTAAGAATTCACGAACAATAGATTTAAAAATAATAATTTTTTGGCTTTATTAAAATGACTTTCTTTGTACTATGATTGTGGAGATGTTCATTGTTAACCCAGTTATAATATGCGGCCCTTAATTTTGAATGAAGTATTACTAGTATTAGGGAGATAATATTCACCGAAAACCGATTTTACATGTATTCTCCCTATGTCCCACTTGGCAACAATATTAGAACTTGCACAAAATGAGAATTAAAATACATTTACAGATCACACAGATTCCACATTCTACGTGCACGTTCATGTACAAGAAGTTGTTGGGATTTAAAAAGAGCATTAAAGGTGTTCAAATAATTTAAAATGTACTTTCAAAATAACAATATCGTTTTAGTTACATTATTATTCAATTGCTCAATGAGACTTCTTCGAATTGAGCAAATCGAAAATAACCTAATACAATTTGCCAGTTATCCAATATTCTTCTTACAGCATGCTGCATACCTAGAACTAGGGAGAATTCCCCAAATCTGGCATTACTGATCTCATTTGACATTTGAATATGTAGTTCAGTCACATTGCACGTTTTTGACATTTAACTGAGCCCCATCTCATATTGGACTGATAAATTAGACCAAGTTAAGCGTTCTGAACATCCAACTGAGTAAATAAAATAAAAATTTTATATATTTTTTTAGACTATACAGGGTGCCCGGATTTCGTAGGGACAACATGGGTAACTTTGCGTTCTTAGTGAGCTTTTGAATCTACACCTTTTTGCTAATTTAACCGTCTCACTATGTCTTGAAATAAAAAAATTACCCATTTTGTCCTTACGAAATCTGGGCACCCTGTATAGCCGATTTTACGGCCATGCAGTAATATCATTGATTAATGTTTATAATTCGATATCGATGAAACTTTTATGAATATTCTAATCGACATATAATTTCTCGGAAAAAATAAAATAAAACGAAATAAACGTAAATGTTTCTATCGAATTGATATGTCAACGTGAGTAATAACCATCAATTTATACTATCCTTTGTTAGATTTAGTTTTTTTTTTTTTTTTAGATAATATAGGTGATTTAGTAAGATTAACATATAATTTTAAAAAGCGGTATTAAACGTGACCTTTATATGTGAGAAGGTCGTCTTAATCGTTAATTTTTTTGTACGTTTCTTTCTTTCTTTCATGTTAATTAACTGTTTAATATATGTAATGTATCCCGAGGAAAAAGCTTAACGGCACGTCACGACCGCGTCTAGATAATGGCCTCTCTTCAAAATTGTACGCTCACAATGGATTTCACTTTCACTATATAGCAAATTAAGGAAAGAACAGTCAATGTCTGAACGCGGCAATTATTGTTTTATTTCCCGTTTCCTGCAAGGAATTTACTCGTTATACTGTTGTTTTGCTTTCACTATTATTATTATTTTTTTTTGTCGGATGAGAATAGAGTACATAATTATAAACATTCATTCTATGCTGGTTATTAAATTTTATTAAACATCTATCTTATATAATATGTATGTATATGCTTTTTAAAAAATACATATACATTTAGGTATATTTGAATAGATACATATAAATTCTGATAGGTAATCATTTACAAACATGTTGGAAAGATAAAAATTGAAGATGAAAAATCGACTTCACTGTTAGAACCCTGTAATATTTGAGTTTATATCTATTCTCTGCAAATAAAAACCTCGTCTGTATATATATACATATATATATGTATACAGCGTTAGTAAAAAGTCCCGGAACGGTCGAATAACTTTGTTATTTGAAAATTATCATTTCTGAAATTTGGTATGGGGGTAACTTTTTTTTTTTTAAACGGAACGCCCAGATTTTTTAACACTTTTGAATGCAAAATAAAAAACTACGTTCAGGAAGTATTAAGATAAAGATGTGTCTTTCGGGTATTGCCGTGGTTGTTGTAACAAACTTGACGTTTCGCTGATCATACTGTCAGCTTCTTCAGAAGTTCTCTAAACACTGATGTTGATGTCTTCTGCTCCTCGTTATATACCCAGTCCTTGTTCCGCTCCAGTGATGCATATCCGTTCCAGTCCGCTGAACCGTATCCGTTATCGTTCTCTGATTCTCCTCGATTCGTGTTAGATGATCTCGGATGCGTCCTCGTTGGTCTTTGCTGCTTCGGGCTCTCCAGCGCTAACTTCCATACCTTACTCAATCTGTATCCGTCTTCTCGGTTGAAGTTGTTCAGATTCTTCATTATTTCCAGGGATTCTCTCACTATCCGCGGGTAGTAGTGATTGCTTTTGGCTAGTATCTTCACGTCATTGTAGTCGATTACGTGACTGCTTCCGGTGTGGTAGTGTTCAGCTACTGCAGATTTTCCAGTATTTCCCTGTTCGACATCTCTGCGATGCTCTTTCACTCTGCACTGTATACTGCGCTCGGTTTGTCCAATATACGATTTCCCGCACTGGCATTGAAGTTCGTAGATGCCTTTAGCTTGTAGTCTCGGTATGGAGTCTTTGTTGGATGGAAGCAGTTCTTTTATTTTCTTGACTGTGCTGAACCTGACGTTGACGTTCTTCTTCTCCAAGGTTTTCTTCAGCCTGTCCGTGACTCCAGCAATATACGGCAGGTGTGCGTATCCTGCTGGCTTTAGTTCTGAGTCATCGTTCTGTTTCTTTTTGGCTCCGGCTAATCTCCGAATCTCCTGCGGTTTGTAGCCGTTCTTCTAGAGTGCATCTTTCACATGTTGAATTTCCTCGGTTTTGTTGGTAGCATCACTAATCATTTCCGCTCTATGTAGTAGTGTAGTGACCGGGGATCTTTTCTGTTGTGGATGATGATGTGAGGTTGCGTGTAGATATCGGTCCGTATGCGTCTTCTTGCGGTATACTCCATGTCCCAATTTTCCGCTGTTGTTGCGTTTGACCAATACATCCAGAAAAGGTAAGCAGCCATTCTCTTCTAACTCCATCGTAATGTTGATGATGGCATGTTGTCTGTTGATGTGTTCCTTGAATGCGTGTAGATTGTCCATACCGTGAGGCCAGATCACGAATGTGTCGTCCACGTAGCGGTACCAGCATTTCGGTTTCTTGTCACTAGAGCTGATGGCTTGTTCTTCAAAGGTTTCCATAAAAATATTAGCGATGACTGGTGAGAGTGGTGATCCCATGGCTGCGCCGTCTTTCTGCTCGTAGAAATCTCCATTCCATAAGAAATAGGTGGTGTTTCAACATAGTCTTGCGAGGTCAATTATATCCTCTTGTAGTCCTTGTGGTATAAACCGTTGTCTGATGAGTTCTAGGGTTTCTTCCACTGGCACGTTGGTAAAGAGCGATTCCACGTCGAAACTCACTAGTATGTCTTCACTGGTTACTTCATGTTCATGTAGAATCTCCACAAAATGTTCAGAGTTCTTTATAAAACTGCTTGTCAATCCCACGTACTGTTGTAGTTGTTTGGCAACATATCTGGCTAGTTCGTAAGTCGGGGATCCACAGGTGCTCACAATCGGTCGTAGAGGGTTTCCAGTTTTATGTATCTTGGGTAGTCCGTATAGTCTTGGAGGCTGCGTTTCTGACGGCAGTAGACGTCGTTGTTTTTCCTTCGGTATGGTTGACTCTTTGATAGTTTTCCTGGTCTGACGTTGTATTTTAGCTGTAGGGTCTCTGCTTAGCTTCTTGTAATGTTCAGGATCCAATAAGGTATTGATTTTCTCATTGTAGTCTGCCCTGGTTATTACTACTGTTGCGTTTCCCTTATCGGCACGTAAAATAATGATGTCTTTATTGTTGCGGAGTTCTTTCAGTGCGTCCTCTTCTGTCTTGGAGATGTTTCTGGTTGGTGGTTTGGCTTTGCAGAGTATTTTGCACGTCTCGTGTCTTATTTGTTCTGCTTCTTCTGCTGGTAAGGTCCTTATTGCACATTCCACTTGGGTGATTATTTCATCCTTCGGTATCCTGTTGGGTGCAATAGCGAAATTTAGTCTTTTCGATAGTACTCTGGTCTGCTCTTCAGATAACGGTTGGTTGGTGAGGTTCACGACAGTCTTCTTAGGGTCCAATTCCGGTAGTGCTAGTCGGCCTAATTCCAAATGTAGCTGGTAAAGTTCGTTGGACACTAAATTGAGGTCGTAGTATGTGCGGCGCACTCTTTCCCGTATAAGTGCTTTTTCTGCTCGGCGAATAATTCTGTTAGCAGTGGCGGTCCTAAAATGATGTTGTATCTTAACGAAATTTGGTATCACATCCTGGTCTCGTCAGCGTCGTAGAAATGCTAACGAGGCTAGCAGCTGGCTCCTCTTCTTGCGTAACTTGTCCAGTTTCCTGGTCTTCTGGTAGATATCCTCCCCGTAGAGGCGTCCAATAATCGAATGTAGACTTTCACGGCCACTGTTCCATAAAGATGTATCTTTCGGGTATTGCCGTGGTTGTTGTGACAAACTTGACGTTTCGCTGATCATACTGTCAGCTTCTTCAGAAGTTTAGAGAATTTCAGTATAGACTGAAGTTTGTCACAACAACCACGGCAATACCCGAAAGATACATCTTTATGGAACAGTGGCCGTGAAAGTCTACATTCGATTAGGTATTAAGATGTTTATTTTTATTCACAAGAAAACAGTTAAAAAATTAAAAAAAGTGTCCTAATACAGAAAAATCAAGATACCTGTCTGATTCAGGTTGCGATTACAATAATTGTTCAAAATGCTCTCCATTTACAATTTGACAAAAATATAAACGGTCAGTAAAATTTCTTATTGAATTTTGTATTTGTTCTGGAGTGATGCGATTGGCTTCTTGAACTATTCTCTCTTCCAATTGTTCAAGATTATGGGGACGATTTTTGTACACTTGACATTTCAAGTGACCCCCAAAGAAAAAATCTAATGGCGAGAGATCTGGCGAACGTGCTGGCCATTCGATTGCTCCTCTACGTCCGATTCAACGTTCCGGAAAAATTTCATTCAAATAATCGCGGACATTATGGGCAAAATGGGGGCATTAGGGTGATCACCTATGTTTGCATTTGGAAAGAGGGCTGCAAGTGCTGGAACAACCTCATTTCGCAATAAATTTAAGTAGACGTTGCCAGTTAAATTTCCTCTTATAAAAAATGATCCTATGATGTTGTTTCCAACAAGACCAGCCCAGACATTCACCTTTTGAGAACACTGTGTATGGACTACTTCGATCCAATGCGGATTTTCAATTGACCAGTAGCGACAATTATGTCTGTTCACAGTGTCGTTGAGACAAAACGTTGCCACATCTGAAAAAATGATGTGATCTAAAACATTAGGCTGCTGCTCGATCAATTCCGTCATTGTTTCGCAAAAATGTAGTCTACCATCTGGATCATCTTCAGTTAACTCATGGACGGTGCTGATTTAAGAATCTTATGAGCAGATTTTTGAGAGATCTCATGAATTTGACCTAATTCTGTTGTGGACACGTGATGATTTTCTTCCACTGTAGTAACACATTCAAACAAGTTTCTTCATCTGTTGCCGTTAATGGACGTCCCCTTCTCTAGGTAAATCCTTCACCTGACGAAAGACTTCAGACTTTTGAATTGTTCGGCATACCGTACTTTTACTAATGTGACGATCCGGATAAACAGTATTAAACAAAATACGAACCTCTTGAAAAGAACGTTGACGATCACCGTACCCACGCGGCATCATTAATATATCAATTCGTTCTGATTCAGTAAGTTTGACTGCCATTTTCAAATGTGTCAATGTCTAAAAGTTGTCAAATGTGACGGCAAAAAGAATGCAAACACTAAACAACAACTTTTTTCAAAGGTACCTTGTTTTTTCTGTATTAGGACACTTTTTTTAAATTTTTTAACTGTTTTCTTGTGAATAAAAATAAACATCTTAATACTTCCTGAACGTAGTTTTTTATTTTGTATTTCAAAAGTGTTAAAAAGATCGTTCGGGCGTTCCGTTTAAAACAAAAGTTGGACGTATTGCCGATTAAACCGGAATACCAAATTTTAGAAATCATAATTTTCAAATAACAAAGTTATTCGACCGTTCCGGGACTTTTTACTAACGCTGTATAATAGAACGTCTATTATGGATGAGATATCGATGTTTTCCTACAGATAAAACTATATTTGCGAAACGTGTAAGAGAAGATGTTTCTCGAAAAATTAAATTAAACAGTTTTTAATTCTATAAAATTTTCCAACTGTAAAAGCATAGTTACCATAAAGATAACAAACAGAACAAAACACATTTTTTTTTTTCTAAACGTACTATGTTGTACTTACATACATACATATGTATGTTTGTACATACTATAATAAGTGCTCGGTCATAATAAACACACAAACAGGTAGCCTACACCTTATATTCATTTACATTCCTATAAATAATTACCAGTTGACTCATAAATATACACGAACAAAGGTAATGCATGATATTTTTTTAATACGTATGTATGTATTATACAGATGCAATTTTACTTCGATTAAACTTAACAATATAAGACGTAAGAACGAACTCTTTATATACCGAATATATCACAACCCACGCACACGTTTGTTCGTTCTATTATACTCAATTTTAATCATAGACATTAACCTCGATTTGTTTTTAACGATTAGTTTAAGTTAAGTTATTTCCTATCAATTAATCGGTTAATTAGATAATGATAAGCGTTCTCTTCTTTGATTCATTCATATAAGTACATAACATATATATGTAGAACGCAGATATTTATAGAGTTATATACACACATATGTATTGTATGTGTATAACTGTTGAAGCGTTTTAAGAAGGAATTATTATACATAGTTGTGTTGTGATGGCGTATACTAAGTAAGCTTTGAAATGTTAAAGTTTACAAGCCCACGTTGGAAAAATTTGCATTGCAAACGAAGCATTTTCGAATACTTATAAGTACGTGTTTATATTATATTATATCTAATCCGCATCTTTAAATATAAAGCGTTTATTATTTTGATTTTTCATTCTTGTTTATTCAAAATAATCTCTGGGATTCCTTTGATGGGACATTTTGCAAAACTGTTGAATTATCTAATCTCTTCGGTCGTCTGTTAGAGTCTGTGTGCATGGGACGGACCTTTTGTTTGCCTAAAATCTTCCGGATTAAAATTCGATAGACTGAGTGCTTTTCGGTACCTATCCCAGTTTCGTCTTCGATGAGTCTCCCACTCGTATGGGGCCAAGGCATTTTTGGCAAAAATCCAAAATAAAAAAAAATGCTTTAGAGTGATTGTAATACGATTTTAGCTAACTAAGATCATATAACAACAATTTTTTTTGTTGACACCGAAGTGTATTTTATATAACAATTTTTTTGCGCTTTTTGGGATTTTGATTTTTTTCTAGGTTTCTACCGCTTCAAACGTATCGATCTTTTTAATGTATGGCATGCCGAAAAAAATAAAAAAGTGGATGCAGTATATAATTTCGTTTCAACAAAATGGGAAAAATTTAAAACTACTTATAGTAAATGGTTGAATTCCTATTTAAAGTTTGAAGGTTCTAGAATTGATTTTCACTTAAAATCGGATCGATCAAAAAGGAAAGAAGCCGCAGATTTATATAAAGAAAAAAAAACACTGATCCTTTTTTGATGGCACAGGCAGCAAGTATAAGGGCTCGCAAGAAAGGAGAATTTGATTTAGCTAAAGTGCTAAAAAAAGCTACAAAAAGTCCAACACGACCTGCGAAAATCAGAAAATTGCTTGGCAACTCACAATTCCAACCCGAAAAATATTCATTAGAATATGGTTTTCATTTTAGAAAATAATTTTACCCATTTTGAAAAAGTATTTCAAAATATAAGGTGTAAAAGAAGTAACAGTCACAGACAAAATGGTAAAAGTCCCTCTAGCAAATCTGTTAGAAAACACAACTGTAAGGGTTGTTGAAATGCAAAAAGAAGTTGTCACCAGAAATTTTGAGTGGCATGATCGTGAGGTTTTAGAAGCAGATTTCTTCTTCAGCTGTGGATTTGATGGTAATAGCGGACAATCAAATTACAAACAAGTCTTTTGCCAGGCAGAATTCGATTCAGATTCTTCATCGTTTGCCCACAACAATTATTCCTCTACGATTTCTAATAGCACCATTTTATGGAACAATTCGACCCCTCATTCAATACGTTTTTGCAGACCCCTAAAACTTGAATACGCAAAGGAAAATGTTTCCAAAAACATAAATTAACTTAGGAAAAAGTATAAATGTTAATTTTAAATTGTTTATTACGCTTGTAGATGGTAAAGTATTGAATTTGCAATGCAAAACCTACAGATTTCGCAAACATCACTAATTTGAATTTTACCACTTCCGCCAGAAATTATTGCTTTACTAGAAACAATTCAACACCAACCGAAAGAACCGCAAATAGAAATATTAAATACAGATGACAGAGAAGATGAATGATTATTATCTATTTTAACATTATTTATTTAAAACAACAAATCTTTTAATTTTCATCATAAATTTGTCGACTTTTGGTTCAGTTTATGAAATGGATCTAATATTCTTAAAATGTAAAAAAATTATTTTCTGGCATATCATGTTCTACATAAAGGACTCGCCGCTTGTAATTTGAGGAAAATAACATCAGCTTTAAAATCAGCACATCTGAAAACCTCCGGGCAGTCATTTTAGTGCAGCAGGTTCAATTTTTAATACTACGTACGTCATATTGGTTCCGCCAGGTTGAATTTTAGAAAACCAATATCAAATCTGAAATCAGCGTCTTCTACAGCCTCCATTCTGCCAAATTTTCATGTTGTTACAATTTAATTTGAATTTTTGCCATTTCAAATCGGTTTTTGCCCCACTTAATATTTACTTAATATTTTCTTCATTGCGAATGATTCTTGGTGTCGCTGCTCGGCAATCATCCTCACAAGATTCTCACGGAATCGGTCAAGCCTGCGGATGTGGATATATGTAGTTCGAAACGTATTCTGTCGGATCTGTTTTAAAACATTTCTTCTCTTCTGTAGGTGCCAATTTTTTACTTCATCAGTTAACTTTTCAATTCTTATTTTCAGTAATTTTGTAAGCCTGTTTGGCAGTTGCTTAGCCTGCCCAGAAAACTCTAGTAATAAAGATATCAGCAATAGTACAGTTAAAAAAAAAACTTAAAATGAATCTTAACAAACAGCCGAAATCCGGAAAATTTGCAAATCTAAATTGCAATGATTTGTTTCTTTTATATATGTAATATAGAGATAATTTCAATATTACATACTTTATTTCAAAAAGAGAAAGAAACAAAATTCTGAACGGACGGCTGAAAACAAGGCAAAATCACACACTGACGATTCGCTTTTACTACGAAACGTCAAATATTTTCTAAATCCGGCTTTATTTAGAAATGTCACTAGGGTCAGTGTCAAATAAGTTCCATATTATTACAATAATAATAATATTAAAAAAAAACAATATTAAAGACCCCGAAACGTCTCAATAGCAGTAAACGTGTCAGAAAGTTTTTATAAACTTACGCTGATAATATATACTTAAGTGGATAGAAAAAGTGAACTATCCAATTGCATATTAAGTAGCTACAATATTACGTGACAGGATGGAATTTATGTAACATATTACGATGATATTTAAAAACACTTTCCATCATTTAATTTGTCGAGGAAAAGCCGTCACATACAACCTTTTCTAATTAACACGTTCGCTACCACGGGTTAAAATGGTATTTGTCACCACAGACTAATTTTTTTTTTGCCATATTTTTATTTGTAAATCAAGATTTATGTAGATTTTAGTCATTATAGGGTAAGAATGCACTTCCTGAGAAATTTCTGAGCATTTCTGATCTGGCTCATATATGAGACGTCGGTCTATTACACGACCTGGCTTGTGACCGAGCGAAGAATAGACCAAGTGTCTCATATATAAGACATCGCAAAAGAGAACACTATGCAAAGTACAAAATATATTTTCATCAAAAAACCAAGAGAACAATGCTAAATATCAAAAAACAACAACAACAGTCAAATTCTTTGGTGAAAAACAAATCACACAAATACTCAAAGAAAGTACAAAACAAGGTACAAACTAAATTTCAAATTCTTTGGTGAAAAGTAAAGCACGTAAAAAATCAAAAATCAAAGAAAAACACTGGAAAGGATACTTCTTAGTTTTTAGAGCCTTCATGGTACTCCTGGAAACAATTGTCGACGCAAAGGCCAATCATATGCCCGTCTTTATCCTTGCAAATCTCACAAACGAAGAAAGTCTGTGTTCTCTTTTTGGTTGCAGAGCATACTCTGCATCTTTTCCGTTTATCCTGTTTTTTTGGATAATGCTGCTTTCCTGGAGTAATTTTGACATTTTCCTGGGCTTGTTGTAAGAACTCAATTACAATAAGTTCTCTAAACTGAATGAACGACAGCTTCTTTCGATTTAATTGGTTGTACAGGTGTGTTGCGTTCCATAGGCATATGTCCACAAAATGGAAAAACACCTTCAGGTACCACCTGACAGTTTTCCTGGGAGTGGTGTAATAGGATAACATCTGGTCACTTCTGTCAACTCCAGACATATTCTTGTTATAGTCTATCACCACGGTTGGCTTCATCTTCCTTTTTCCTCGCTTATTGACAGCTTCTTCAACGTCCAGTTTATGTAAGGTCGATATAAGAAGAACTTCCCGTTTATCCTTCCACTTTAAAACCATGACATTCCCCTTCCTCTGAAACGTCATTTCTCCTTTGCGCAGTTTACACGAAATAACTTTCTTAGGGTTCCCTTTTCGATTATTTCTCAGAGTTCCTACCACATGAGTCTTACGCTCATGTAGAAACTCTGCCAGCTTCACACTATTGTAGTAATTGTCCATGTACAACGTGTGACCCTTATCAAGGTATGGCTCGCATAGTTTGGTAACCACTGAGTGGGCATGACCTGCATCCCCGTCAACTGTTCCTTTTCCGGTGTATACTAAACAGTCAAGTATATATCCATCAGGAGTGCAAAGTTCATACAGCTTTATTCCATATTTTGCACTCTTGTTTGGAATATACTGACGGAATATTAATCGTCCACGCCAAAGTAATAGGGCTTCATCAAGGCTAATATCTTTGCCGGGATAATACACTTTCTGTATGTTTCCTCTAACGTGCTCCACAACCTGTTCGATTTTGTGCAAACGGGATGTTTTATCATCTTCTCTCTTGTAAAAACACAAACACCTCAAAATCTGTTCAAACCTGTTTCTTGACATTGTTCTTCCGAATACTGGATGGGCATAGAGTGGCTGAGTATTCCAATAGCACTTGATGCTGGGCATTTTTATTTGTCCCATTAGAATGCAAAGTCCAATAAAACGGCGGAACTCTTCAGAAGAAAGTGGCTTCCAACTGTTCATTGTAGAATGTTTTGGCAACACGTTTCCCACAATCTCCATTGCCCGAAGATTAGCCCAGTCGCATATTTTCCCGATGAGAGTGTCATCGAACAGAAGCCCAAATATCTTAAATGCGGGAGTATCGGCCGGAATATTCACTTTTATACCTTCAATTCCCGTAAAGTCATAGATTTTTGGTTCCTCGTTGACCTCTGTCCAGCATGAAACATCTTCGGTCGTGGCTAGCCTTTCGTTGACTGGTGGATTGTATAAATCGTTTTCATTGCTAATGCTAACACCCAAATATTCGTGCTCTTCATCACGCACTACACCATTTTCATCGCTGGAATCCGATTCGGATGATGGATGATAACTACTGCCAGAGTCTTGAAACGGTTCTTCAGGCGTTTCCTCACCACTTGATTCGTTCATAATTGCATCGGCCTCAGCTTGTAGCTCATCTTCTTTCAGATAACGTGACATCGTGCAGAATACCTACAATTTAATTTTTATGAGATCTTGAATATTACTTTGCTTACATTCAGATAATACCAATAAAATATGAAGGATTAATCGCAGCAAACAACGGTGCTCAGTGCAGGCGACTCAGATCAACAGACACGATATTCTTTCAAAGAACGTAATCATAAGTAGGCTAAAAAACAGGTGTTCTAATAACATAACCTATATGTTTGAAAAATCGTTATTTGATCTGTATTTATGCCTATTCAGCGTGAAATTTTGTTCGTGAAGATGTGTGGCATGACCTACAGTCAAATAATAATTGCTTTATGAAATAAAACCACTAACCAACGCACGTGTTGTCACATAAACATAACCACCAAAACTACATTTTTAATTTTTATCCGAGACCAAGCGACTCAGATATTTGTCGAACCTATCCGCAGACGGTGTCAAAATTTCAAGCCGCTATCTGCAGACCAAACAATTTATACATCCATTAAGTATGATGAAGCACCTGGCCCACATGTGAGACGTTGGTCTCTGACAGGAATCGCTGAGGCTCATATATGAGCCGGCTGGTAGCGAACGTGTTAAGTAAACATTAATCTTATTCTAATTGTATGAGTTTTAGAAAAGGTACAATGGTGGTAACTCAATATTAGATTTAGCTACATATATACATGCTATAATAAAATTACACACTACCATGCGTTGCTTATAGTGCTGTATGGTGTACAATTTAACCTTTACAAACCCCATAACCAGCAGATATGATTGAAAGAGATCACCAAATTTGAATTATAGCAATATACACAATTCAAATCCAAGGCAATAGAGTCGTACTACCCAATATTAAATTGGATGATAGACATGCCTGGATAGAATATTACATGATGCTCAATTAATGAATTGTTTGGACTTCAGACGATCAGTCGCTGTCTCTCGAATACATGTTTTAGGAGTAGTATTTGATGTATGACGATATGCCAAAATAAATCATTGGATTCGAATTAGAAACAACTGAAGAACGTGTCAGCGTACAGGATGTTAAAAAAGTCAGAACCCTTTGATAAAGTCAATAATAAATAATCGAGGTTTGTGTCAATTAGGGGTGTGTAAAAAGAACAGAATATAAGAAAAAGAATCAAGCTTTAAAAACTAACTTTAATTATGTATAACCAAAATATCAAACTTTTAATTTTTTCCAACATCAATGTTATCCTCTTCAAAGTAGTTGGGATGTTGTCTAAAGTCCCGAAATTACGTCCTTTGAGGACACTTTTCAGTTTAGGCAAAAGGAAAAAGCTACAGGAACTGAGGTCAGGTGAATAGGAGGGCTGGAGAACCACAGGAATGCCTTTAAAGGTCAACAATTCTATTATGGAGAGGGGAATGTGACATGGGGCGTTGTCATGATGGAGCATCATCCATTTGTCTGCAATATCTGGTCTCACGCGAATTACACTTTTTCTAAGCCTTTCAAGGACGTCTTTAGAAAAAACTTGGCTGACAGTTTGTCCTGGAGGAACAAATTCTTTGTGGACGATTCCCTCTTTGTGAAAAAAAAACAAATCAGCATTGATTTAATCTTCGATTTGCTCGTTCGAGCTTTCCTTAGTCGAGGAGAGTGTGCCACTGTTCATTCTACCTTTTAGTCTCAGGATCGTATTCAAAAATCCATGATTAAACCTTGCTCATTAGCGATTCTGTCTTGGTTTCTTCGAATGTCCTCCTGCCCAATTTCGAGGTTTTTCGGCACAATTTTGGCGCAGACTTTTAGCATTTGCAAATGTTCAGTCAAAATATGATAAATGTCTTGAAATTTAATTCTTCACTTAACATTCTTAATGTTAAACGACGATCTAATCTCACTAGAGTGTTGACACGTTTAATGTTCTCATCGGTTTTAGAAGTTGAAGGCCTCTCTGAACGGTGTTCGTCTTCAACGTGTTCTCTGCCTTTCAAAAATGATTATAGGCACGTTTTAACTTTTCATACGTCACACTTGCCGATTCTCCAAGCTTAACACAAAATTTAATGGCACAACGTTGCTCCAAATTTCGCTGTTCCGTTTCGCTTGATGGACAACCAAAACACAACTTTGCTAATAACAGTCTCAAAAATCACGTCGTTAACGGAACGAGTTTAAACACGCACTGAGCTATTGGGGAGTACTGATACACGAAGTCTATCAGCATTGCCAGATCACTTGCAATGTTGCCACTCTCATTAATTTTCTGCCACACCTCGTATATATACAAAGTAACGGTTGGCATCGAATCTTGCATCGGTTTGGTTTTTTTCAAATTTTCGATGAGAAGGAAAAATATTTCTAAATACAACCTATATATATTCCAAAAGCTGAGAAAATTTGCTATCAGATAAAGAAATAGTCACGCGGTTTGGCACCGTTTACCTACAAAAAACCGGGGTCAAAGTGCACCTATGAGGAATTGGAGCTTTCGTTATAGGTGCTATTTTTTATTTTTTGGCCAAACAAAGCCCTTTAGCCCAAATCTGACACTTTTTTCGTATTTAGCATGGTTAATTACATATATATCCAAAATTTGAACGAGATCCAACGCCCTCCAAAAATTGTCAAAAATCCACATTTTTTCCCCTTGCGATTTTGAAAAAAATCTCGACCTCTTCGATTTCCCTGAAATTTTGAATATATACGTAATTGATCATGCTGAATGCGATGACAATGTCAGATTTGGGCTAAAGGGCTTTGTTTGGCAAAAAAACATAAGAATAGCACCTAGAGCTAACGTCCCAATTTCGTATAGGAGCAATTTGACCCTGGTTTTTTTGGAGGTAAACGGCGTCAAACCCCGCAATTATTCCTTTATCCGATACCAAATTTTCTCAGCTTTCAGAATATATAGATAGTATTCACAAAAATCGCTAATTCACCTCGAAAAATAAGAAAAATTCAAACGCTGCACCGCTCCAATGGTGGTATCGAATCGTGCATAGTTTTGGGTTTTTTAAATTTTCGGTCACAATGAGACAGATTTCTAAATACAAGCTATACATATTCTGAAAGCTGAGAAAATTTGCTATCGGATAGAGAAATCGTCGCGGGGTTTGGTGCCGTTTACCTACAAGAAACCGGGGTCAAAGTGCACCTATGGGGAATTTGAGATATCGTTATAGGTGCTATTTTTATATTTTTTTGGCCAAACAAAGCCCTTTGGTCTAAATCTTGCACTTTTTTCGTATTTAGCATGGTTAATTACATATATATCCAAAATTTGAACGAGATCCAACGCCCTCCAAAAATTGTCAAAAATCCACATTTTTTCCCCTTGCGATTTTTGAAAAAAATCTCGACCTCTTCGATTTGCCTGAAATTTTGAATATATACGTAATTGATCATGCTGAATACGATGACAGTGTCAAATTTGGGCTAAAAGGCTTCGTTTGGCCAAAAAAATATAAAAATTGCACCTAAGACGAACCCTCCAATTCCGCATAGGAGCATTTTGACCCCGGTTTTTTCGAGATAAACGGCGCCAAGCCCCGCGATTATTTCCTTACCAGATAGCAAATTTTCTCAGCTTTCAGAATATATATAGGTTATATTTACAAAAGTGGCTACTTCATCTGGAAAAATGAGAAAAACTCAAACGCTGCAACGCTCCAAGGTTGGCATCGAATCTTGCATCGTTTTGGTTTTTCTTAATTTTCAGTCGCAAGGAGAAACATTTCTAAATACAACTTGTATTGGGATCAAGGATCAGGATTCTACAAGCTTAGCTTGTTTTTGATTCCAATTTAATTACATGGTTAGCACAGAACTTTTGATCCAATCAGAAATTTTCTCTTCAATTCAAAAGTTTTTCGTCCGAATTTGTGGATACTTTTATTTAGATTCCCTGATTTAAATTAGGAAGTTTTCGACTATTTAGGACCTGGTTTTGGTACGTTTTGAATTTGATTATGAATCGATTTTGAATTTAAACAAACTAAATTTGATTGGGTTTAGAAATTTTAAAGATTCAGTTTAGTTAATTTAATACGGTTTAGAATTTTAAGTCGAGAAAAAATCTTAATTTAATCTTAAATTAATTACATTAAAAAAAAAAGAAAATCAAGCTCAATTTAAACAGTAAATAACAGGTTTGAGATTCAAGATCCCACGCTGATCACAAGAGAAAGTACAACCTTATACGACGAAAATGAAAACACAAACATCATTCTTAATTTTCCAAAGCGAACAACCTCCTACATATGCATATAAATATGCGTCTAGAAAAAGAGAAATCCCTCGCAGAGAACGTCGAAATCGATCGATTATATAGATCTAGTAGGTATTGCCGAAAATAATCAATTCAACGCAATTTTTAAATCGTAAAAGGAACGAACTTGAAAGCATTGTTTTCGCATTGACATTCGAATATGCAGGCAAAAAGATAATCGCCTCAATTTTGCGGCCTTATTTCAAGGTCCACCACTGAACAGGAAGCAAAAAATACGATCTTAACAATAACATAATAACAATAATTTCTTGCTTCGCACACAGATCTGAACTTTGTACGAATTTAAGATAAGTTTTAAATGAAATAAAATTTTCCCCAGATAAAAATATTCTAATTATAAATGTTATCATTCTTATCAGATTTCGTTTTAAAATTATAAAGATTAAGATGTATTTTGCATCTATTACAACTACAAAATCGTCCGGGGATTTTATTCTACATAGATACTCTATGTTTAAAACAAGTTAAGAACTAATTATGATTTCTAGAAAACCGTTTTTTTTTCCCTTTATCCTTCATCTCGACAGTATAGTAAAGTATACAGCGATCATTCCAGTTTTATTATCGTGAAACCAGTCGGTCATCGAAAGTATGCAGCAGCAGCAACCTCACACCAAATAAAGTGAATCTTTTTATCGTTAATGAAAGAAGTGAAAAGAAATCGAAAGCTGCCACTCAACGCCACCATCGTATCCTTCTCTCCCTCTCTTTTTCTCTAACATGATTTTAATTTAATGCGTTTTATAACTTGTCATAAATATATATTTCTCAAATGTAGTTAGTTGCGTCTAGAGTTAAAACTAAATCATCGATATATACGAGGTTTCCTCCATAAATTATCCGATTTAAATATTGTTTAGTTTGACCGATATTTCGCTACACAACTTGGCGTGCAAAATAAATTGTTTACAACCCAGTAACCTTATTTCCTATAAAATCGATGCACGATCTCCGAGATATCTATCTCCGAACGATACTCTATACTTGGCTTTTATTCTCAATCGACGCTTTTATTAACTATGCATATTGCGAACGCGATTAACCATTAAAACTAAACGAGGACATTAAAGGAATATTGAAATTCCCTCTCTAATGTTATATCCGCAGCGAATCTATCTAGATATAATGTAATGCCCTCTCCTCCCCGAACGGATATCTAAGTTTATTATTGTTGTGTTTGCGAAGCGGAGCAAACGTCCGTGACTTTCAGAACGTCAAATATTTGGAGATCGAACACGTTCGTAAGGACGGATAAGAACCTGGCAAGAAATGAAAAGACAAACAGTGGACGTGAATGTGTATTAACACGTTACCCTGTTAACGTTCATCGCCATCTTTTTTTCCACGAATAAACACATATGTACAAGCGCGCACATTTTATTGTATACATAGGTATGTTTTATTTGCAGAAATCATCCGCACGTCGTTCCCTTTCACGCCATTTTGCACGCTTACTCTAATATTCCTATATAAAAACTTTTATTTAAACGAAAGATAATGAAAGTATCCTCAAGTTAGTCCTCAAGTCTAACACAATTATTGCACAAATCTAGTTAAAGGACAGAACGAGCTTCAAGCTTAATTTAAGCCGGCAGGTATATTTCGATCGTTCAACGCGATTGAAGGGCAGATGAATTGTTGTTGACAGTTAAACGTTGTCATATTTGAAATTAATTTTATTCGTAAAATTTGAAATTATTATTAATCGTTTAAAATGGATTTCTTAACCAATTTACTAACGAGGAAGAAGATTGTTTAGAAATCTAATTATAGAGTTAGGTTACAAGCCCAAAATTCTATTGCTCGATAACCTAGACGTGCACATGACTCCACAATTGTTCAGAATCAAGATTAAGAGCAGAATTAGAAGATGGAACTTATTTAAACAATGTATAAATAAGGTTCATATTATAGTCCATGTTTGAGGTTATATCAATGCTTGAGCACGCAATTTTGACGTAAATGTCATTACAAATCTGTCAAAATAATACTACCAAGGACATATTTTTGATTATCTGCTTAAAGACAGTAAGTTCTTACATAATCATTCATGTTATGTTTATTATTTCTTGTTTTTGTAATAGAAATGGCAAGGCACATAAAATATCTCACTCAAAAAGAATTGAAGTGATTACAGAGACTATGAGTGACACTGAAGAGGATCGATGTGACGCAGAAGGAGATTATGAAGATGAAGATCCTGATTTTCTACCTAATGTTGAGGAGGAAACTTCTGAAACGGAGGCTGCAACAGAAATTACAGAATTCGATGCTATTTTAGATGGAGATGAAGCTGAAGAAGATGAACATCACGAAAGTTCATATAGATACACAGCAAAATCTGGCCGAATTTGGAAAAGTATTCAATTCATTTGTTTGAATAGAACTAACTGTAATCGAACTGAATGCATATATTGGTGTGCTATTGATGGCCGGAGCATTGCATTGTCGAAAAGAAAGTGTTACGGATATGTGGAGTACTGACGAAGCCACTCGTAAGATTTTTACGGCATCGATACCCAGAGATCGTTTTACAGAAATTTCTCGTTTCATAAGGTTTGACGACAAAAATACAAGACCAATCAGGAGAGAAACAGATAAATTAACCGCAATACACGATAATTGGGATTCTTTCGTGAGAATTGTAGGAACACATTCGTTCCTTTGGGAGAAGTAACCATAGATGAACAAGTAGTCCCTTTTCGTGGAAAATGCCCATTTCCATGGCATAAAAATTTGGACAGCCGCTGACGTTAAAACTTCTTACCTCTATAATATGCTAGTCTATACTGGTAAACTTCCCGGTGGAGTAACGGAGAAGAATCAAGTTACCAGTGTAGTAAAAGACCTTGCAAAACCTTTATTTGGCTCAGGAAATTGACACTTTTAGGAAGAGTTTGGAAAAATAAAGCAGAATTGAAAGTAATGGCCAACAGACGAGTACATTCATTTAAATTTGCTTTTACTTAGGACATAACTATGGTGTCCTACATACCAAAGAAGAATCGGATGGTACACCTCTTATCCACTTAACATTTTGATAAATTCATTTCTGACGAACCTCACTCCAAACCAATAATTGTATTAGATTACAATCATAAGGCTCTGATAAGCTAGTAAGAGAATATTCATGCGCTAGGCGTACTCTTAGATGGGCCATTTCGATTATTCATGAATATTCTAGATATAGCCGCATTGAATGCGTATATTATCTTTAGAGAAAGAACTCTCAATGGCAACTATCAAACAAATATAGAAGAAAACTATTTCCGCTAACTTTGGGAAGGCAGCTGGTGGAGCTAAATATGAAAGAACGTTTACCAAATGTTAAAACAATTCCTCACTTGCAAAGAGCACTGGTAGCATGTGGTAAGTTTTATTTTACTAAAACATTAGAACAAGTAAGAAAAGCAAACGTTTTATTACCAACATAAAACCTGATTTTTCTCGAAAACGGTCAACTTTAAAGCTCATGGCCAACAGAAGCTTTTTTGTGTAGAAATCATTGGCGGTTCAAATGGACGTCTCAAAACCGTACTTTTTCCAGTGGCGTAGAAGTTGGGGAGAAAAACAACCACCCCTTCAAAATCTTCACCAATTATGACTTAAATTTTTTTTTCTCGCACACAACTTAGCTTAATATAAGTAGAAAATGGTTACCAAAAACTGTTTTCTTTACGATTAACGGTTCCGGAGATATGTCCAAAAAATTTCAACACCCTGTATCTCGAAAATGGTGCATTTTAGAAGGTAAGTTGATAGAAACTTTTTTTCAAATTTTTCGACAAGCTATCACATCCTGAAGGACTTCTGTTGTTTTTAAACTTTCCCAAGAATTTTCGGTTTCTCACAACTTCAATCTTATCTTCATCAAATCTCTATACGATCGTAGTCTATACTTATCTGTTTGCAGTACTTTTCCTGATTTCCATATCTTCTCCTCTGTTTGTACTACTACCCTTTCTCCTCTTTTTAATTTAGACAATGTTTTGGTTAAAGTATTTCTTTTGTTTATTTTAATTTGAACTAATATTTTTCTAACGTTAGGTAGCATTATTTGATGTTCATAGTTTTTCTTGTATAGGTAATTGTGTCTTGATTTTTCTGTTGAATAATATTTGAGCTGGAGATGGTAATTTTCAGCTCTATATTCCAGTAAAACCAAATGCATATCTTTTTCCTCTTCCAAAGCTTTGTTAATAGTTTCTTAATTGTCTGGGGATGTCTTTCTATGAAACCATCTGACTGAGGTCAACGTGGACTGCTAGTTCTGTGAGTTATTGTCTTGCAAAAATTGATTTAAAATGATGTATTACATTATTACTAGTAGTATCATTTTTTAGACATATTTCTACATTAACAAATATTCTTCTTTTTTTTTTTTAGTTTTGCACTGACTGCGCCAATTAAAGCGTCACCAAAAGAGCCAAAATCAAAGCAATACTAATCTTCGATTCAAATTCGAATTGTTCAGAGTGAATTCGTCTCTGGGAGTTCTACAACGATTGTTGGTCAGAATTCGACCGGAATATCGAGAGCCAGACAGTTGGCTGCCATCATCAAAGCCATCATGGTACATGAATTTTTGACCAAAAAAGGCATCATCGTTATCGATCATCTGATTTGTCGACTAAACTGAAATTGGCGATGAAAGGAAATCGTTTCTGTCTTCGACCACCTAAACTAAATGCCACTTCAGCCCAAAAATGTTTCGAAAAATTTGTTGAACGTTA
This sequence comes from Holotrichia oblita, assembly GCA_023690525.1. Classification (NCBI taxonomy): domain Eukaryota; kingdom Metazoa; phylum Arthropoda; class Insecta; order Coleoptera; family Scarabaeidae; genus Holotrichia; species Holotrichia oblita. The sequence goes on from CM043018.1 coordinate 157,534,474, forward strand.
CCTGAGCGGTATTGACTCAGTAGGAAACTATTTTGAATAAACATGAATAAAAAATTGTTGTATTATTTTTTTAAAGCAGTCTTATTGGATCTTGGACAAACTGTGTATTAAACAAATAAGTTGTTGACAAATTCCGCTCAGTACAAATTATTAAAGACAACTACGTCGAGATTTAAGAACGATTTTCATTTAACAGTCGCATCACACACAACGCATAGCATTATGGCTATAGTTACAAATTGCTTTATCTCTCCGATCGACTACTCACACAAACGTACACACAAACACACAGTAGAAAGAAAAAAATACTTCTTATTCTCAACACCTACGCTACCACACACCGCATACGAATTAAACATGCAGGAGGACCTTCCAGCTATAGAAAGACTATTTACTTCGGTGCACTATTGCTTGTAAGCATCAGTCGCTTCGTATAATCGTGGCTTAATGTTAATACGTCTTATTGTATTCTTCGGATGTTCCCCTATACATATATATGTGATGGTATTCAACCTAGCGATTATTCATCTATTACCCCGGCAACATATTAAGGAGATGCCCGTTTAATATGCATTCGTCATGGGATTATCCTGAACGTGAACGATGACATCGTTTTTGTCTGTTAGTGTACAAAAATATTATTGCGCGTTCGACGCGGACGTGTTAAACAATTTAACCTTTTCAAATATTGGCATAATAATAAGATAAAGGTGAGCGAGGGGACAACAATAAAAATACGGCAGGTCTTCTTCTTCTCAACGTGTTAGCCGTACAAATTTGAACGTATTAACGGAGCGAACGTTGTCGCATTATTCGAAATTATCGTTCCCGATAAACTAAAGATAGAAACGCATGAGACACCCAGCCGTACACTTTTGAAATATCTATGGTAAAAGCAGCAGCAGCAGCGAGAGAAAGTCGCATATAAAAATGTTTAATGTCCCCGGTGAGGTAATACTCTATTAATGTATTCACTTTCAGTTTTGTTTATACAAGGGTCGATTAATAAGTTTAACAACAAAATGATTATTTGATATTGTTTATTTTAATTAATTCGGGGTCGTAGTAATCGATGGTAACTCCTTAATTCATGATTTTCTGCGGTTCCTTTCCAAACGATCGTCGATAACGATCTGTAATTCAAATTCGGTATTAAACGTAGAGCCTTCTGTCTCTGATCCCCCATTAGAATTTCTATTAGTATTTTTATGCATTCAGTTTTTGATACATCCTGTTGAAAATGGGTGAATTTTATAATGGTATAGTAGGTAATCTGATTCTAGTTTTAAAATTTATGAATTCCTGTGTGTTTGTGTCTCCTTTTTTCTTAAATATGCGTTTATGCTAATGCCGTCTTCGACAACATCCTTCATGAAATTATACCGGACTGCTACACTTTCGAAATAATAAATTTAGATCTGGTGTGGTATTAATGTTCGAGTGTAATAAATTTTCATATTGATTATGTCGTAAAAATATATGTAGTGTAGTTTCTGCTGAGTACTATAAAGATCGATACTTTAGAGGATGTTCTCCTTAATTTATATAAATTTTAATCACTATTTAACTACAGTAGAACCTCGGTTATCCGAGGTAACGTGGTGGACACCCTCCATCGCTTCGTTGTCGTCGTTTTGCATTAATTCATTGCATTCGTCTTCTGTCTCGCTGTCAAAATTTGAATTAACGAAATATCATCTTCACTGTCATAATTCTCTATATCTATCAATAACTTTTGACCAAGACTTTTTAATAGCGGAACCACGTACAGAATCCCAAGCTTGGCCTACACAGTAAATAACATTTTTCAGTGTAATCTTCCTTAACCCACTGATAACATCCTCTTCTTCTTCTGTGAGGACGCCTTGGACCATTGGTTGCATTATGCTGGTTACATTTGGAGGAAAAATTTGTACAAGAATGTTGCCTACGTGAAGTTCATCCCCAGAGTGAGAGGGAGCATTATCCATTAACAAAATTGCTTTAATAGGGAGACCGTTTCTCTTCAGAAATTTAGTCACAGATCGCACGAACTCTTCTTTAAACCAGTTAGTAAATAAGGTCGCATCCATACAAACGCTCTTCTAACTTTTGTAAAATAAACTGGTAGGGCTTTGGGTGAGATGTCTTTTAAAGCTCTTGGACGTGCTGACTTGCCAATCACCATCAGTGGGAGTTTGTCCTTGCCAGATGCATTAGAACATGCCATTACGGTTAATCTTTCCTTACTTAGTTTGTACCCAGGCGCTGATTTTTTCCTGTCGAGATGCCAGTCTTTTTGATGGAAGCATTTTATAATTCAAGCCAGTCGTCGCCAGTACTATAGTACAGCTAGTACTGTAGTACAGTAGTAACTGGTAAGGCTTTGGGTAAGATGTCTTTTAAAGCTCTTGGACGTGCTGACTTGCCAATCACCATCAGTGGGAGTTTGTCCTTGCCAGATGCATTAGAACATGCCATTACGGTTAATCTTTCCTTACTGCGTTTGTACCCAGGCGCTGATTTTTTCCTGTCGAGATGCCAGTCTTTTTGATGGAAGCATTTTATAATTCAAGCCAGTCGTCGCCACTACTGTAGTACAGCCAGTACTGTAGTACAGTAGTAACAGGTAGGGCTTTGGGTGAGATGTCTTTTAAAGCTCTTGGACGCGCTGACTTGCCAATCACCATCAGTGGGAGTTTGTCCTTGCTAGATGCATTAGAACATGCCATTACGGTTAATCTTTCCTTACTTCGTTTGTACCCAGGCGCTGATTTTTTCCTGTCGAGATGCCAGTCTTTTTGATGGAAGCATTTTATAATTCAAGCCAGTCGTCGCCAGTACTGTAGTACAGCCAGTACTGTAGTACAGTAGTAACAGGTAGGGCTTTGGGTGAGATGTCTTTTAAAGCTCTTGGATGTGCTGACTTGCCAATCACCATCAGTGGGAGTTTGTCCTTGCCAGATGCATTAGAACATGCCATTACGGTTAATCTTTCCTTACTTCGTTTGTACCCAGGCGCTGAATTTTTCCTGTCGAGATGCCAGTCTTTTTGATGGAAGCATTTTATAATTCAAGCCAGTCGTCGCCAGTACTGTAGTACAGCTAGTACTGTAGTACAGTAGTAACAGGTAGGGCTTTGGGTGAGATGTCTTTTAAAGCTCTTGGACGCGCTGACTTGCCAATCACCATCAGCGGGAGTTTGTCCTTGCTAGATGCATTAGAACATGCCATTACGGTTAATCTTTCCTTACTTCGTTTGTACCCAGGCGCTGAATTTTTCCTGTCGAGATGCCAGTCTTTTTGATGGAAGCATTTTATAATTCAAGCCAGTCGTCGCCAGTACTGTAGTACAGCTAGTACTGTAGTACAGTAGTAACAGGTAGGGCTTTGGGTGAGATGTCTTTTAAAGCTCTTGGACGCGCTGACTTGCCAATCACCATCAGCGGGAGTTTGTCCTTGCTAGATGCATTAGAACATGCCATTAGGGTTAATCTTTCTTTACTTAGTTTGTACCCAGGCGCTGATTTTTTCCTGTCGAGATGCCAGTCTTTTTGATGGAAGCATTTTATAAATCAAGCCAGTCGTCGCCAGTACTGTAGTACAGCCAGTACTGTAGTACAGTAGTAACAGGTAGGGCTTTGGGTGAGATGTCTTTTAAAGCTCTTGGATGTGCTGACTTGCCAATCACCATCAGTGGGAGTTTGTCCTTGCCAGATGCATTAGAACATGCCATTACGGTTAATCTTTCCTTACTTCGTTTGTACCCAGGCGCTGAATTTTTCCTGTCGAGATGCCAGTCTTTTTGATGGAAGCATTTTATAAATCAAGCCAGTCGTCGCCAGTACTGTAGTACAGCCAGTACTGTAGTACAGTAGTAACAGGTAGGGCTTTGGGTGAGATGTCTTTTAAAGCTCTTGGATGTGCTGACTTGCTAATCACCATCAGTGGGAGTTTGTCCTTGCCAGATGCATTAGAACATGCCATTACGGTTAATCTTTCCTTACTTCGTTTGTACCCCAGCGCTGATTTTTTCCTGTCGAGATGCCAGTCTTTTTGATTGAAGCATTTTATAATTCAAGCCAGTCGTCGCCAGTACTGTAGTACAGCCAGTACTGTAGTACAGTAGTAACTGGTAGGGCTTTGGGTGAGATGTCTTTTAAAGCTCTTGGACGTGCTGACTTGCCAATCACCATCAGTGGGAGTTTGTCCATGCTAGATGCATTAGAACATGCAATTACGGTTAATCTTTCCTTACTTAGTTTGTACCCAGCCGCTTATTTTTTCCTGTCTATCATTGATTTGCTTTTTAAAATCCTGATGACACATCAACAGAAAATTTTTCTCCACATACAGTCAGTTGATCGTTTTTTCCAGCGGTCAAGCCATCCTGAACTGCTGGTAAACTTATATGTTTCTGGGAATTGCTCACTAATCATTATTGCTTTCTGTTGTAAAATTAGACCTGACAGAAGCACACCATTTGATCTTTGCTGGTAAAAGCACATGAATAAAGCTTCGTTGACTTTTACATAGTGGCCTTTTTTCATTGATTTTCTTCTTGAAGACGAAATCTTCTATTTTCGTACGGTTTCTCTTCCAATCTCCAACTGTTACCTACCTCGCCGACTCTTCTATCACTCTTGAAAAGAAGGATCCTGCGTTGTTCCTCGGCGAGGAGAAAGATTAGTGATACGCTCTCCATAACCTGCCCTCAGACTAGATTTGGAATTCTATGGCCTTTTACAGAATCCTTCTTTGCTTGCGGCTAGGAGCCGTTATGTTGAGTAACACTTTTAGCAAAACTGTGAGGGTTGCGTCAGCCTTTTCTATAACCCGTTTCACGTGCGTTAGATTGTGGTCTAGATTAGGTTAAGTTAGGAATGGGGTGGCATGCAAAACTATTTCATCGCAACCTTGGCAGGTTTATTGTGATCCCCTTTTTCCTTAGAGAACGCTCCCTAATTTCGCTAGAAACCTTGTCCTCGCTAGGCCATCGCAGTGGCACAAAACATGAACTAGGGTTTCCTCTTCCTCTTGACAGAATCTCCAGAGGCCATCAAGGCTAGGCCGATGTTAAACATATGCTTATTTAGCTTTGACAGTCTTCCTGTTTTTACTCAGTAGGTCTTCAGTAAACTTAGGCCTGTGCTCCTTTAGGAACCCATTGATTGATGGTGATCTTTTCCACCATTCTTTGGATCTATCTTCTGTCCATTCGTAGATTGTGATTATGCCCAAAGTTCCGACACAACGAACTTGACATCTGCGCACCTGTAAGCGCCCTTAAGGATAATTGCTTCGCTTTTTTCTGGTGGCATCCATTTAGCAATGCTTTCTCGTTCCTCTTCCTCTATAAGTAACGCAAGATCGTCCGCGAGGTCTAGGCATAAAACTTGGTAATATAAAATGTTCTACGATATCGGCTCCAGAACTGAACCTTGTGCAACGCCAGCGTTCACCTCTAAGCATTTCTTGGAGGTGACTAGAACTTGTTTGTCCTTCACAACGTTCTGTTTTTTTCGAGAGTCCGCCCGACTTCTTGATTTCTTCTTCTTTTATTAAGCGCTCGTACGTTTTGCCAGTGTGCCGAGCAAACGAATGGATCGTCGCTGCTGGCTATGATTCTTTAAAAGCTGGTCGAAAACCTCGAGCAATTGTTTCTGCAAATCGTCACGCCTGTTTTTATCAGCCACCTTGAAAATATTTTTATTGGATAGATTTAATTACCCTGTATGCATATGCGACTTTGCAAAAATTTCTTATCATTAAGAGCTCCAATTGTTTTCCTCTATTTTCTTATCACCCTGTGTACAAGTGTAGTCCATATTTGCGTAATATTTTATGCTATTTGTGGATCACTCTGTATAGCAAAAGAGGAAGAATTAATTTAGTTTTCTATTAAGTTTCGTCACCATATGATAAAAAAATTAATTTATAGCTACACTTACTTACTGTTATTTTAAATTTTGATGACTCTGTATAATATAAAAAAAATTATTCAATTATAGGAGATCGTTTGTGCATGTTGGAAAATAAAAAAAAAAGATCGATTTTTAGCATGTCAGTTTTTTCAGCTGCTTTTACTAATTTCCTTATTTTAATTTTCTGATCACCCTATATATATAATAAAAATTGTGGTGTTTCTTATTTTCTGTATAAAATTTCTAGTCCTACGATTTTATTTGATGAGAAACATAATTCAATCTCGGATAAATGTTTTTTTTTAATTTATAAAGATTGTAGGCTTATTTATTTAATTTTTGAATCACTCTGTATACTAGAATACTAAAAAAATTCAAATTTTTGTCGTTGGAATTGGCGAGGTAACGAGATAATTCAATTTAAACAATACACACAAGAATTAAAGAATTAAACAGCAATACAGCAGCTCCCTTCCCGAAACATGAAGAGAAGACGAATCGGTCTCTCCGCATTGTTTGAACAAATATTACCGATATTCCTTTCTTACTTCACGACTTCAGTACATACTTATTTAATGTTGTTTTACATCCAATTTACATGCACATGTTATTATGTAAGAAATACTTATTAAAAAGGCAAACATTGCATGCAAACACCTCAGTGGTCAGGCGACTACCTAATTAGAGAGTTTTTTAACAACTCTTTCTTCGCCGAAGACTTGTGCGTTGTACGTATAAGAAAAGATGTGCGAGCGTAATGTACGGAATCACCATTAAGTTAAGTAAACACAAAACGTTACGCTAATGGTTGGGAAGAATCAAATCGCTCTTAACATAATATCTAGTGTGTTGATTATTGAGTCATACTGTATAGATAGATGTTAGAATGGAATGAAACTGTAAATAGTTACTTGGATTTTATTTTTTTATTTAAATTTAAATCTACTTAAGTGATAAGATTTTTTTTCTTCGAGTGCATGTAAAATTAATCATTTTTATCGTAGTAGGCCGATAAGAGTTGGTATGAATTAATTTATTTTATTTATTATACTTTAACGAAACTAGAATAGTTTAGTTTTGAGATATCTTTGCGAGAAAGACCTGCTTTATCTTTATTACATAAAGCCGACAATTTAATCCGAACAAACTTAATAACGAGACCCAGTTAGAGTCGAACAAAACAACAGGGAATTAAATCGCGAAAATATTTTAAACAGTCTTCCACTCATCCCCACCATCACCACCACCAAGATAGTACAAAACATAATCTCTCCTACAACATACTACAATATTTTATGCGGAGATTAAATGATTAACATTGATAAATATGAAGTTAATATTAGAATTGTTTTCAGTTAGATTTCAAGCGGTGCTCGACGAAGTTTGTTTCTGTTAAGTCCTCTGTCGGTTTCAAAATTTAAAAAAAAAATGAATTAAATTATATTTCCAACCGCTCTCTGTATTTATATGCAGATAAAAACTATTTACAAAACAATACAGCTGCGTTTTCTGTATAATATCTTTCCCTATCATTTCTTGGGTGATGTTGAGCATATATTTATTCTTAGATAAGGATAATGTAGGTATTTGCTCGATATAAACGTTGTGTACGAGAGATATATTATGGTGAACGTTTCTGCCTTTTTTTATTTTCGACGATGTATCAGATTTCGCTTTTGAATTGAGATATACAGGATGATTAACAGTAGCTTTAATAGTTAATTAATTCTTCGAAACATTTTTATTCTCATCTAGGCTGAAATGGCCTTTAATATAGCGGTAGAAGTCTTTTCGATGACCGAAACGAGTTCGGATTTAAATTTTAGATGAAAGCTTCGCTCTTATTATATTTTCCAAAACAAAGCAGCACCTGCCCAGTCAGTACATGGTGCCTCAGGTTCAGGCAGTGGACTTTCTGTTGTCTGCGCAGGCACAAAATTAAATTAATGAAAAACAAATGGATCGAATGGTTGAGTGTCGGATTTTTTGAAACCATTTATTGCATTTGTTGGCGTTGCAGGCTTGAGATAAGCTTTACCAAACAGTTGACAAATATAACTGTCCACAATCAGCTGGCCAAGATGATCTATGAGATGAGCATCACACTCTTGCTTGAAATAAGTTTTCAACGGGTTCAAAGACAGCCACATCAAGTGGCTGAAGCCGATGGGTAGTACGGTGAGGGAATCCAATCATTATAAGTCCACTGTCTCTGTAGTAGTTGATTGCAGATAAGGAAATATGCGAATAGTGATTATCCACACACAGAAGTACAGGACTGATCACATAAGACCTTCCAATTTTTGAAAAATGTTGAAGGTTAGTTGAGCAAAAGTTTGAGCGCACATCCATCCATTTTTTTGGCAGGTGCCGTCTGAACCTGGTGGAGCTCCAAATGAAATAGGAAGGAACATAGTTACCTACTGCATTGACAGCTTTTGCAACCCTTCTTGTTCCAATAAGTCTTAAAATTTTTGGCAATTTGCATGGAACAGATGAAAGCTCGTTCTCATCCGCAATCCTATCAGAACTAAAGTTTTGTTAAAACTATGGTCGATTTTCTGCTCTTCTGCAAATTCAACCGCTAACTTCCTTAACGCATAGCTGCTAAATCAAAATTTCTTTTATCTATCATGCTAACATAATTTACAAGAGCTGCAGTTTGTTCTAAATTAAATATATTTGTAAACCTCCTTCCATTTTATTTGCATATATTGGCAATGTTGCCTCTTGGAGTGGTTGAAAGAGTAGATCACAGAATTAGCCGCCAACCCCCAAAGGGAACTCCCATAAGCTGTGAGCTAGTTCTGAAAGCAGGTTACCTCGTTGGGGGCTGGTTCTGAAAGCAGCTTATCTGGTTTTGAGCTATTTTCAAAACCAGCTCATAACCTCTGACTCCACACCCACTATTGACCCATCCAAAATTTTAATACCACCGTTTCATGTTGCTACAGTATTTTACAAGAAGTCTGCAAAAGGAGCAGTGCTATCGCCGCAAATGCAAGCTTTTTTTTGGCACTCCAACACATCAAAACTCATCCAGTTTTGAGCTAGTTTTAAAACCAATTCTTTAATGTATTCTATGAAAATGTCGGCTTCCTTTGGAATATTCTATGAGATCATCGTCTTCCTTGAATGTACTTTAGTTCCTGGAGATTGCAGCGACCCCATGTCGACTATTGATCCAATCAAAATTTTAATGTTGTTTTATTTGGTTTGACAAGAAATCTTCGAAAATGACAGAGTGCTATTACCACAACAGAACGCTTTTTTGGGTACTTCAAGACACCAAAACTACATCTCCTTAGTTGAGAAGCTTTGTAGACGATGACGTCGAAAAAATGCGATGCTGCATGTCTTTTAAACTTCACCTTCGACTGGAGTGGAAAGAGAAGTATGAGCAGATCGTTCAGATGTTCAATGGTGTGAAATTGAGTGAGAAAAATGTCTTGTGTCTTTATTAATATTATTTAATATTTCGGTCGAACTCGTCGAATTCTGCCACACAATCGTGAATTGAAACAATCCGAATTTGAATCGAAGAAAATGATCAGCTTTGCTTTGATTTTGGCTCTTCTGGTGATTCTTCTGGTGACACCACGTTTCATTACCAATTAGGACTGACATGCTTGCTAAATTTTTTTTGAGACATTTTTAACATATCTTTGCAAAACTGCTAAAGTATCCAATCTTTTTGATCGTCAGAGTTCCAAATTTCCTCTTCGATGAGTCTCGCAAACACACAGTGGTCGCTACGAACTTCGAAGTATTTTTGTTTACTCTCTCGATGTTTTCTTCATTACTATCAGTAGGTTCCTTGCTCGTAATAGTGGCTGCTTCCTCCTCCTCATTGCATAGTCTACAAATAGGCTCATCCTTAAAGATGCCAATTCTGTGTAGATATTTTCTTAGACAAACCCATCACTGTTTTAATCTGTATTTGGTTGAAAAGCAGCACATCTCCTGTCAACTGCCTTGATGATAACCCCATCATCTCTTATTTGCTGTGCCAAAATCCGATTAAGATCCCGTAAATGTTGTTTCAAAATCTTTTTTTGCCGGCTTGTTTGCCTGGTATGCTCTTATCCCTGCTGCATGTCGCCAGCCCCCCTCTTGTTCCCCCCTCAACACTGATTTTTAAAATTCCTTCTGGACTAAAGTTTTGTACCAAATATTAAACATGTTTTACCTCGCCTGTTTGCAAGATATAATCAATTTTAGATGGCGGAGAGGGCCAGGGACATGCCAGTCCTCCCTCCCCCGCAGTGTGCACAGTCCCTGGCCACTTTATTAGGCCCACCTACTAAAATCAATGTTTTATTGAAATAATAAAACAAATTAATAAGTTAAACCCAAAAATTTATTCTAAACATTACAGAAACAGCATCGTTTTAGTGTGTTTAGTGTTTTATCAATACTTCGTAATTCCAACCTTTGCTTTAATAACCATTTTCACCTTTTTTAGGCAATGAATTAACATTAACAACAAGCACTAATTCTTTCTTTAATTCTATAGGATTATTTTCCCTCACATCTTCAATATTATCTTTCAATTCAGCCTTCGTATTATTGTTTTTTTTTGTAGGCAATGGATTTCAGGACACTCCAGATATTTTCTATGGCGTTTAAGTCGGGAGAATTTCCTCATCACCATCGAAATGCCCTAGAAAGGGCTTCAGTGAAATGCTTGCATAAGGAATTGGAGCTTCAAAAATTCAGCCTTCGAGTTTTTCTCATATTTCGAGATGAAATAGCCACTTTTGTAAATACAACCTGTATATATTCTGAAAGTTGAGAAAATTTGCTATCGGATAAAGAAATAGTCGCGGAGTTTGGCGCCCTTTACCAATAAAAAATCAGGGTCAAAGGCACCCTACGCGGAATTGGAGCTTTCGTTATAGGTGCTATTTTTATATTTTTTGGCCAAACAAAGCCCTTCAGCCCAAATCTGACACCGTTATCGTATTCAGCATGATCTATTACATGTATATCCAAAATTTGATCGAAATCGAACACCCTTCGAAAATTCTCAAAAATTCAAATTTTTTTCCATACATACCCCTTGCGACCTCTTCGATTTCCTTGAAATTTTGAATATATATGTAATTCATCATGCTAAATACGATAAGAGTGTCAGATTTGGGCTAAGGGGCTTCGTTTGGCCAAGAAACATAAAAATAGTACCTAGAGCTAACGTTCCAATTCCGCATAGGAGCACTTTGACCCCGATTTTTTTGGAGGTAAACGGCGCCAAACCCCGCGATTGTTTCTTTATCTGATAAGAAATTTTCTCAGCTTTCGGAATATATATAGGTTATATTTACAAAAGTGGCTAGTTCACCTCGAAAAATGAGAAAAACTCAAACGCTGCAATGTTTCATGGTTGGCATCGAATCTTGCATCGTTTTGGTTTTTTCAATTTTTCGGTCAGAAAGAGAAACATTTCTAAATGCAACCTATATATATTCGGAAAGCTGAGAAAATTTGCTATCGGTCAAAAAAATAGTCGCGGAGTTTGGCACCGCTTACCTACAAAAAAACTGGGGTCAAAGTGCACCTATGGGGATTTGGAGCTTTCATTATAGGTGCTATTTTTATATTTTTTGGCCAAACAAAGCCCTTTAGGGAAAATCTGACAATTGGTTCGTATTTAGCATGATCTATTACATATATATCCAAAATTTGAACGAAATCGAACGCCCTCCGAAAATAGTCAAAAATCCACATTTTTTTCCATAATACCCCTTGCGATTTTTTGAAAAAATCTCGACCTCTTCGATTTCCCTGAAATTTTGAATATATATGTAATTGATCATGCTGAATACGATAAGAGTGTCAGATTTGGGCTAAGGGGCTTCGTTTGGCCAAGAAACATAAGAATAGTACCTAGAGCTAACGTTCCAATTCCGCATAGGAGCACTTTGACCCCGATTTTTTGGGAGGTAAACGGCGCCAAACCCCGCGATTGTTTCTTTATCTAATAGCAAATTTTCTCAGCTTTCGGAATATATATAGGTTATATTTACAAAAGTGGCTAGTTCACCTCGAAAAATGAGAAAAACTCAAACGCTGCAATGTTTCATGGTTGGCATCGAATCTTGCATCGTTTTGGTTTTTTCAAATTTTCGGTCACAAGGAGAAACATTTCTAAATACAACCTATATATATTCTGAGAGCTGAGAAAATTTGCTATCGGACAAAGAAATAGTCGCGGAGTTTGGCACCGCTTATCTACAAAATAACCCGGGTCAAATTGCACCTATGGAGATTTGGAGCTTTCGTTATAGCACTATTTTTATATTTTTTCCCCAAACAAAGTCCTTTAGTCCAAATCTGACACTTTTTTCGTATTTAGCATGGTCAATTAGATACATTTCCAAAATTTGAACGAGTAGGTAAACGCCGCCAAACCTAAATCTTCCGGGTCAAAATTCGATGGACTGAGTGCTTTTCGGTATCCCAGTTTCCTCTTGGATGACTCTCGCAGACACTCCGACTTTCTCGATGTTTTCTTCATTGCGAGTGGTTTCTGGCGTCGCTATTCGCTAATCGTCCTCACAAGGTCCTCACGGCCGACACGAAATCGGCCAAAAACAATAGGAAACCTGTGCCTGCAGGACATATCATTCATCCCCGTATACATTTACCAAATTTAAAACAGAATTTAATATTCGTTCGTTAAGATTTTAATAAAATCTTAATTTCAATATTCACTCACGCAGTATATCGGCCATAATCTAAAAGTCCAATACCTTCCATTATAGTATAAAAAACGTGTATGTATATTTACGGCCGGGGGTAACATCTTAAAAGAAACACAGAATTCTAGTCAGTGTGGCGCCGTTTCATCGTTTTTGTTTCGAAGAAATAGAAAGAAACATCCTACCACGGCTAACAAGCACGACGGAGATGAACAGTGGAAGGTCCATTTCAAGAGAAGTGGTACGGGGGAAACACACCATGCACAAAAACTAGGCAAGTCTCGGACGGACCTTGAAAACCGAATTATCTCCGTCTCCTTCCAACTTATCTCTCTCCCTTCCTCTGTTTTTGTGGTGTATAATACCTGGTAAGACGAGAAGCTATTCTCGAGATTATTAGAAAAAGACGAAATCAAAATGGAATAAAGGAGTTGAGAAAAAGGAGTCGAGTCCGATGCGAGTTTCGTGCTTTTTTGTGGCTTAACGTGTAGATTGTACTTACCTTAAAATCTCTATATATATATATATATACAGCGTAATATGAGATGTGAGTGTTTCGGTTTTTGTTTTTCTCTTCCTCTTTCTTTTTTTATTGCTCTTTAAGAGGGGAACACCATTGCGGAAGGCTTATATAATTTTCACGGTTGACCTACACACAGTCCTTCCACAATTTAGAACGGAAAATCATTTACGGATTACAGTGTGTCGGATTAATAATATTTTTGATAGGCATTCTTTTTTTTGAATCTTAGTATTTTCGAAATCAAAATTAAACAAGGCAGTAACTCTTATCAATAAACTCTTTGAATACGTGATTGAATTTTTTAATTACTTCGATTATTGTCGATTATTTGATTTGATTTGATTTGATTTGGTCCCTGGTTACCGACCGGGTTTTGCTTAGTAGCGTGCCCTTATAACACCGCGGCCTGTGGCCTATTGTATTATTCGGTACCAAGTGAATTTCCTTATGTAAACAGGTTAGTCCCTTTTACTAGGTTTAGTAGCCTGTGTGGTAGGTCTTTTTCCGGTAGATCTGTCAGCTGGTTAATTGGTCCCAGCAGTGGCAGTATAATCTATAGCCCCCTATCCGTTCGTGCTATGGTCGCAAATTCCGAAAATTTGGGAGTAATTCCATAATATGTTCTTCAAATGATGAAGACGAACTACTTAAATTTAATTCCATTTTTAATTGTTTCTTAATACAATTATAGGCAACGTGATGTAATTTCACTCGTATTTCTATGTCTAGACAGCGAACCATAAGAAACGCTAAGGTTGGTTAGGAATTAGGAACATAGGGTAAGAATTTTTGACAGATTTTCCGCCGAAGATGGTTTCACCAAGCAGCAAACGGTTTTTCGGATTTTTTTTTTCGGATTGTTGTCGAACATTGGTGCAACCGGGCATTAATCCTAAAGAATATATGACATTAGTGCAATATACCACCGTAGATTAAACGGACGTACTAGGAATAGGGACTTGTGCTCGAAAACCAACCTAAGGGTAAACTGATTCATATCCTATTAGCGTCCTATCAGGTAACCTTGAAACTAGCTTGGGACTCCCTAAGGAAAATCTAAGAACTCTGGCAAAACACAACAAAACCACTTTGGTGTGGGTACCGAGGCATAAGGGCATGCCAGGTAATAAAATAGCAAACAAGCCGGCAAAAAAAAGGTTTTGCTTTTGCAAAAATAACACACAATAACACACATCAATGAAGTGTTGTTTACAAGAATCTCGAGATTCTAAAGAGAAAATAATGCACAAAAATCTCTTTCGGAGAATGAACAACCGTTTTACATAATTATGTCTAATATATCGAAGTCTAGAACTCAATACAAGCCTGATAAAAAGTGATTAGAACTATAACATTGACATTCTGCCATAACATTCGCACGGAATATGCTAAAGAATTGAAGAACAAAAGCCCCAAAAGAAGGGGGCCAAACCAAAATGATTTTCATTCTTCTAGTATTAATGATTCATCTTTTTAAGAGTACATGTCAACATTTTTCACATCTTTCAATTAATTTATTTATACCGTCAGAAAAAAAAAAACCATTTCTCTTTATCTGCAAAATACGCCGAAACTACCTCCTTGACTTCATCATCGGCAGTAATTTTTTGCAAAATACCCCGCAACTGCTCTTTTCATCATCATTTTTTTATTTTCGGAAACAGGTAATAATCACTCGGGGCCAGGTCTGGGCTGTAGGGTGGATGATTCACCATTTCGAAGCCCACCTTATGCAGGGCAGCTAACGCAACGCGGCTCTTGTGGACGAGCGCGTTGTCGTGCAAAAGCAGCACACCTTTCGTCAATTTTCCCCGTCTTTCCTCTTTAATGGCTTCTATTAGTCGCTCTAATATTGAAGCGTAATATTCTCCGGTTATAGAAACACCTTTATCTTTATAATCAATCAACAATATTCCTTCTGAGTCCCAAAATACAGTTGCCATGAGTTTCCCAGCTGATTGTGACACTTTAAATTTCTTGGGAGGTGATGTGCCCTTTTTATGCCACTGCATGGAATCTTGTTTGGACTCAGTTTCATAATGATGAAACCAAGTTTCGTCTCCAGTAACAATTCGACTCAATACACCATCCTTGTCTTCATTACAGAGGTCCAAAAATGCACGCGAACACTCTACGCGCTGTTGTTACTTGGTTGACGATAGCTCAAAGACTAACTGTCTAATAACAATGAAACTTCGTATTTATGCTAATTATTGGTCGCTGCACAGTCCACGCGCCCAATTCCACGAATATAAAAACGCTCCCTCGTAATTGAGAAGAAATTTGATTCAACTAAAACGAGAAAGCTTTCTACTGATTCAATCTTAGGAATGAATGTCAAAGTAAGGAACAAGATCCATTATTTTTGTACTTCTTTGTATATTCAATTGAAATAATTGGAAAAAATGTTATAAATTCAATTCCTAAACACACAAAAACACAAGAGAGTAATGGTAATACGAATCAATAACAAAAGCCCCAAAAAAATGGGGGCCAACTCAAAAGGATTTTGATTCTTCAAGTAATAATGATCCATTTTTTCTAAGAGTATATGTTGCAATCTAATTTGTTATTATTTATTAGTATTACTCACAACAATGTACCTTTTTTTGTTCCACATTACTTGTCACATTTCGTATTACAGTGTGAATGTGCCCTATTTAAAATTGATCTTTAAAATTGTCATGATTCTGCTACTTCATTCTTGCTGATAGCATCCTATCAGGTAACCTTGAAACTAGCATTTTAAAGACTAATGCACAAAAATCTGTTTTGGAGAAAACACAACAAAATCACTTTGGTGTAGCTACCGAGGCATAAGGGCATACTAGGTAATAAAATAGCAAACAATCCGGAATAAAAAATTGAAAGGTTTTGCTTTGCCGGAATAACTTTGCAAAGCGGGCTTTGCACCACACACATTCTGACAGACGACCGAAAAGATTAGAGAGTTTAACAGTTTTGCAAAGACATGTTCAAAATGTGCCACCAAAGGGATCAGGCAAGCATATCAACCATTGTAACAGGTGATGATGAAACTTGGTGCTTTAAATACGAACCCAAAAACAAAACGTTAGAGTGTGGCATGGAAGTCACCAGAAGAAGCAAAATCAAGGTAATACTGACTGTTTTCTTCGATTCAAATTCGAATTGTTCAGAGTGAATTCGTGGGGGAGACGATTTTAAATAAACAAGAACAAAAAATCAAAATAATAAAGTCTTTGTATGATTCTTTTAGATTAGTCTCATTAGATCTGGGACAGACTGTGTACGCAGATAACCCCATCGTAAACTAAAGTTTATCAATATATTTTTGACCGTATTTTTTTGTTTCAAACGAATCTTCCTTCCTTAATTTCTATAAAATTTAATCAGAACATAACCTCATAAATATCGAATAAATTTATCGAAATAAAAATTCCATTGGCATGATTTTAATTATTAAATGTCAACTGGATGTCATTATATCTAGGCCATGATTGCGTTTGAATCTCACAATAATAAAATTTCATCACTTATATAGAGAAGCTACGAATAATGCTAATCTGATATGTTGATTAGCATACCTGCTGCAATCAATTCGCTTATATAGTTTCGGATGAAATACGTGAAAAAAATCGTTCAAATTATGAAGCAAAAACAATTTTATGTGATTATGGTATTCCCCAAAAAATTACACTTTAAGATTTCGACCGACACAACGACCTCTATTTCGCAATGATTTAAAAATTTTCTTATGATAAACGTTCTTAATTAGGAGTGCAAATATAAGAATGGAAGTTTCACTTTTAATATCAACAAGCAACGCATCCAAATACTTTTACTTTTTAGATGGATGGCTAAACAGTTTCGCATTCACTTCATAATGAATTACAATTTTGTGTGATCTTTGTTTCGTTTTTCGTAAACTTTAAGGAATACTTTCGAAAAATTTTGTTACTCTTTTTAATTCCATTTTCTTTCTCCTATTTTCCTTCTTGAAAGGTTAGTTATCTCATGCTTCTGTATAATTTTTGACCACCAGATCAGGCAGCCATTGAAGTAGGGGAATCCGAAGAAACAGTAGAATAACAACGAGGAAATTTAATTAATAGAAAAATTAGATTAGTCAGATTGTATTTTAGGGAAAAACCTAAATGCTATGTTTTACTAAACGCTAATCTAAAAACCCCATATGTAGATATGTATCTAACAAGAAGCAAAAACACATTCATAGATATGTAAACAAAAGATTACTAATTATATATAATTTTCAAATCTAATTGTACGGAATCTCTGCATGTATATTCCCATCACCTTATATGAATATCCAACATTCAACCTTGAAGACTATAGCGAATATAATGATCGTACCATTATACATCATACCAACCAACTGCTAGGCTGTTACTACTGACCATTATTATTATTAAACCTACTATCCTATTGCTGGTGTTATTGTTATTGTTGTTCCCTGCAACTAGATTAGTAGTTGCTTGCTGTATATATGTATATGTGTGTGTGTGTTGTGTTTAGTTTAGTTTGCAACAATCTTGACTAGGTCACCCATCGACCCGTTTCTTGTTATTGTTGTTCGTTCCTCCGGATCCCACTTCTTCTCCTTCATCTTCCTCTACTACTACATCCGTCCATAATAGTACACAGATCTGCGCCGCAAATAAACACTAATTGTCTGACATTGAGTTGGAATACACACGTATTATATCGTGTAGAAGAGAAAGGACACGCTCGCACACCGGCGACGAATACGAAAACGAAAAAGAAAAAAAAAAACAATCGGGGGGACTCATCTAAACATACGAGTTTTGGTAACGATATGGCAACATCATTTTTCCGCCAAACTTCACGATCGGTGAACGTGACGTCACGCCATCGTAGTTGGCCTTGGCCTTTAAATGTGTTGCGTTTTTGTACAATGTACAGGGTCGGATTAGCCGCACGTAATCGGTCAAAACTTCTAAATTTTATCATTCGATCTTTTCGAAACAAGTGCGTCCATTACGTCAAACTACAAGTTAGGAAATGGTGTTGTAAATTCAATTCCTAAATACACAAAGACACGAGAGAGTAATGCTAATAAGAATCAAGCCCCAAAAAATGGGGGCCAATTCAAAAGGATTTTGATTCCTCGAGTAATAATGATTTATTTCGTTAAGGTTACATGTTGCAATGTAATTTCTCTCTTTCTCAATCCGTTTGTTACATGTAATTGACAAGAAATGTGATTCAATTAAAGCAAGAAAGCTTTCTACCGACTCAATCTTGGGAATGAATATCAAAGTACCGAACAAAATCCATTATTTTTGTCCTTTTTACTAAATTCAATTGAAAGAATTGGAAAAAGTATTGTAAATTTGATTCCTAAACACACAAAGACACAAGAGAGTAATGGTAATAAGAATCAAGATCAAAATCCCCAAAAGAGGGGGGCAAAAGCGAAAGGATTTTGATTCTTCAAGTAATAATGATTAATTTTTTTAAAGATTACATGTTGCAATGTAATGACTCTCTTTTTCAATCCGTTTGTTACATGTAATTGACAAGAAATGTGATTCAATTAGAACAAGAAAGGTCTCTACTGACTCAATCTTAGGGATGAATATCAAAATATGGAACAAGATCCATTATTTTTGTGCTTTTTTGTACATTCAATTGAAACAATTGGAAAAAGTGTTGTAAACTCAATTCCTAAATACATAAGGACACAAGAGGGCAGTGGTAATAAGAATCATGATCAAAATCCCCAAAAAAGGGGGGCCAAAGCAAAAGGATTTTAATTCTTCAAGCAATAATGATTCATTTTTTTAAAGACTATATGTTGCAATGTAATTTCTGTCTTTCTCAATCCGTTTGTTACATGTAATTGACAAGAAATGTGATTCAATTAAAGCAAGAAAGCTTTCTACCGACTCAATCTTGGGAATGAATATCAAAGTTCCGAACAAAATCCATTATTTTTGTCCTTTTTACTAAATTCAATTGAAAGAATTGGAAAAAGTATTGTAAATTTGATTCCTAAACACACAAAGACACAAGAGAGTAATGGTAATAAGAATCAAGATCAAAATCCCCAAAAGAGGGGGACCAAAGCGAAAGGATTTTGATTCTTCAAGTAATAATGATTAATTTTTTTGAAGATTACATGTTGCAATGTAATGACTCTCTTTTTCAATCCGTTTGTTACATGTAATTGACAAGAAATGTAATTCAATTAGAACAAGAAAGGTCTCTACTGACTCAATCTTAGGGATGAATATCAAAATATGGAACAAGATCCATTATTTTCGTGCTTTTTTGTACATTCAATTGAAACAATTGGAAAAAGTGTTGTAAACTCAATTCCTAAATACATAAGGACACAAGAGGGCAGTGGTAATAAGAATCATGATCAAAATCCCCAAAAAAGGGGGGCCAAAGCGAAAGGATTTTAATTCTTCAAGCAATAATGATTCATTTTTTTTAAAGACTATATGTTGCAATGTAATTTCTGTCTTTCTCAATCCGTTTGTTACATGTAATTGGCAAGAAATGTGATTCAATTAAAACAAGAAAGCTTTCTAACTCTATCTTGGGAATGAATGTCAAAGCATGGAGCAAGATCCATTATTTTTGAACTTTTTTTGTACGTTCAATTGAACGAATTGCAAAAGTGTTGTAAATTTAATTCCTAAACACATAAAGACACAAGAGAGTAATGGTAATAAGAATCAAGAACAAAAGCCCCAAAAAAAGGGGGCCAACTCAAAAGGATTTTGATTCTTCAAGTAATAATGATTTATTTAGTTAAGATTTCATGTTGCAATGTAATTTCCCTCTTTCTCAATCCGTTTGTTACATGTAATTGACAAGAAATGTGATTCAATTAAAAGAAGAAAGCTTTCTACTGGCTCAATCTTCGGAATGAATGTCAAAGTATGGAACAAGATGCATTATTTTTGTACTTTTTTGGACATTCAATTGAAAGAATTAGAAAAAGTCTTGTGAACTCAATTCCTAAACACACAAAGACACAAGAGAGTAATGGTAATAAGAATCAAGAATAAAAGCCCCAAAAACAGGGGGCCAAATCAAAAGGATTTTAATTCTTCAAGCAACGGGTCGATGGCCGCAGTGGTTAGGCGGCTGACTATTGTCGTGAGAGGACGATAGGTGCCGGGGTTCAATTCTCTGGAGGGACGGTGACATTTTTTCAGAGAGTTTAATCCCGGATCGACTTGCCATTCGCTGTTGGGAGCAAAGTGATTAACAGCGCGGCATCATAAAAGGCGATATGATGCTGTCACAAAGCCATTTAAACACAACTTACACACTAAACTACACCGCAAGAGTTGCAGTGATAGCCAGACAAGTAATACAGCTTACGGAGTCACTGCAACTAAGCACCCACCACACATTAAAAAAAATAATAATAATAATGATTCATTTTTTTAAAGACTATATGTTGCAATGTAATTTCTGTCTTTCTCAATCCGTTTGTTACATGTAATTGGCAAGAAATGTGATTCAATTAAAACAAGAAAGCTTTCTACTGACTCTATCTTGGGAATGAATATCAAAGTACCAACAAAATCCATTATTTTTGTCCTTTTTTGTATTCAATTGAAAAAATTGGAAAAAGTATTGTAAACTCAATTCCTAAACACACAAAGACACAAGAGAGTAATGGTAATAAGAATCAAGAACAAAAGCCCCAAAAAAAGGGGGCCAAATCAAAAGGATTTTAATTCTTCAAGCAATAATGATTCATTTTATTAAAGACTATATGTTGCAATGTAATTTCTGTCTTTCTCAATCCTTTTGTTACATGTAATTGACAAGGAATGTGATTCATTTAAAACAAGGGAGCTTTCTACTGACTCAATCTTGGGAATAAATGTCAAAGTATGGAGCAAGATCCATTATTTTTGAAATTTTTTTGTACGTTGAATTGAACAAATTGGAAAAAGTGTTGTAAATTCAATTCCTAAATACATAAAGACACAAGAGAGTAGTGGTAATAAGAATCAAGAACAAAATCCCCAAAAAAAGGGGGCTAAATCAAAAGGATTTCAATTCTTCAAGTAATAATAATCCATTTTTTTAAGATTACATGTTTCAATGTAATTTCTCTCTTTCTGAATCCTTTTGTTACATGTAATTGACAAGAAATGTGATTCAATTAAAACAAGAAAGCTTTCTACTGACTCAATCTTGGAAATGAACGTCAAAGTATGGAATAAGATCCATTATTTTTGTACTTTTTTGTATATTCAATTGAAAGAATTGGAAAAAGTGTTGTAAACTCAGTTCCTAAATGCATAAAGACACAAGAGAGTAATGTTAATAGGAATCAAGAATAAAATCCCCAAAAAAAGGGGGCCAAACCAAAAGAAAGTTGCTGAGCGTTCTCTCTTTTCTGAAACAGCACATTTGAGATGCAAGAACTGTTGAAGTTTAGTAGAGTGTTAAAGTGCCCTGGTCCCTCCCCATTTAAATATAATTTTTACTAATACAAATAAAATCAATCTGAAAACTTCACGGTTATATCCTAGGACCGACACTTTTTAACATAAACGATTCGTATTTGGGGGAAAAAAAACGACGAATACGTCTCTGTTTTATCGTGTTTCTTCGTTTTCGCTTCGTAAACAACTCGATGACGCTGTGGGAATCTAGTTGCCGGGGTAATATAGCCGGAGAGGTTAGCGAGCGAATGGAGAGAGGATTTTTGGTTTCGCTTTACGCGACGGCGGCGGCGGCTAGCGCCAGCCCAGCGTATTCGCTGATTGCGCGCTAAGAAAGATCCCTTCCTCCCTCCCTTCCCTCCCTTCCACACCTCCTACTTAAATCTGACGTTCACGTACTACATATTTCTTTTACTTTTATTTCGATTTTTCAACTCACTCTCGACGTAGTAGTAAACACGTTTTCGACGTTCGAGAAAATTTTCTGCAGCACATATTTGCTTATATACGATATATATAATGTACTATGTACGTAAACAGTAGTGAATGTTTTTCGAACTTATCAGATTGTGATTTGAGCAATTTACGTAAAGCGTTTACACGCATATCGTAGAAAATGTTTCTTTTTATTTCATTTAAAACTGCTACTACGTAATATAAGCGGATTTGCATATACAGTCGGTATCCTAGAGCTATTACGAGAAAGTATAGAAATTAGATTTAATAGGAAAATTTTAACTACTTATTTACTTAAAACTAAACGATTATATACTCGAACTAATCGAATGGTTTAGTCATTTAGTTTTATGTCTATGTACATACCTCCTAATTGACGTGAACGTTACATAGTTGTATCTATTATGTTCAGTTTCCTTAATAGCGTTAATAAAATGTTTAAAAAGTACCTATGTACATACCTACATACATTGTAATCTCATGTAGAAGATGATAGTTGATTTTGCCATACTATACTTATATATAGTGCTTTTTATTTCCTTGGTTGACCAGCCTATGCACCACCGGTTCTATTGTTTCAGTTCTTGGCTCAAGAATGGAAGAAATGTGATTCAATTAAAACAAGACAGCTTTCTACTGACTCAATCTTGGGAATGAATATCAAAGAACCGAACAAGATCCATTATTTTTGTCCTTTTTTATACATTCAATTGAAAGAATTGGAAAAAGTGTTGTAAATTTAATTCCTAAACACACAAAGACACAAGAAAGTAATGGTAATAAGAATCAAGAACAAATTTCCCAAAAAATGGGGGCCAAATCAAAAGGATTTTGATTCTTCAAGTAATAATGATTCATTTTTTTTAAGATTACATGTTGCAATGTAATTTCTCTCTTTCTCAATACGTTTGTTACATGTAATTGACAAGAAATGTAATTCAATTAAGACAAGAAAGTTCTCCACTGACTCAATCTTGGGAATGAATTTCAAAATAAGGAACAAGATTCATTATTTTTGTACTTTTTTGTACATTCAATTGAAACAATTGGAAAAAGTGTTGTAAACTCAATTCCTAAATACATCAAGGCATAAAGGAGTAGTGGTAATAGGAATCTAGAACAAAAGCCCCAGAAAAAGGGGACCAAAACAAAAGGATTTTGATTCTTCATGTAATAATGATTTATTTGTTTTAGGATTACATGTTGCAATGTAATTTCTCTCTTTCTCAATCCGTTTGTTACATGTAATTGACAAGAAATGTGATTTAGTTAAAACAAGAAAGCTTTCTACTGACTCAATCTTGGGACTAAATGTCAAAGTAAGGAACAAGATCCATTATTTTTGTACTTTTTTGTACATTCAATTGAAACAATTGGAAAAAGTATTGAAAATTTAATTCCTAAACACACAAAGACACAAGAGAGTAATGGTAATAAGAATCAATAACAAAAGCCCCAAAAAAAGGGGGCCAAATCAAAAGGATTTTAATTCTTCAAGCAATAATGATTCATTTTTAAAAGACAATATGTTGCAATCTAATTTCTCCCTTTCTCAATCCTTTTGTTACATGTAATTGACAAGAAATGTGATTCAATTGAAACAAGAAAGCTTTCTACTGACTCAATTTTGGGAATGAATGTTAAAGTTGGGAACAAGATTCATTATTTTTGTACTTTTTTGTACATTCAATTGAAGGAATTAGAAAAAGTCTTGTGAACTAAATTCCTAAACACACAAAGACACAAGAGAGTAATGGTAATAAGGATCAAGAACAAAAGCCCCAAAAAAGGGGGCCAAATCAAAAGGATGTTAATTCTTCAAGCAATAATGATGCATTTTTTTAAAGACAATATGTTGCAATTTCGATTTCTCCCTTTCTCAATCCTTTTTTTACATGTAATTGACAAGAAATGTGATTCAATTGAAACAAGAAAGCTTTCTACTGACTCAATTTTGGGAATAAATGTTAAAGTTGGGAACAAAATTAATTATTTTTGTACTTTTTTGTACATTCAATTGAAGAAATTAGAAAAAGTCTTGTGAACTCAATTCCTAAACACACAAAGACACAAGAGAGTAATGGTAATAAGGATCAAGAACAAAAGCCCCAAAAAAAGGGGGCCAAATCAAAAGGATTTTAATTCTTCAAGTAATAATGATCCATTTTTTTAAAGATTATATGTTGCAATGTAATTTCTCTCTTTCTCAATCCGTTTGTTACATATAAATGACAACAAATGTGATTCAATTAAAACAAGAAAGCTTTTTACTGACTCAATTTTGGGAATGAATGTTAAAGTTGGGAACAAGATTCATTATTTTTGTACTTTTTTGTACATTCAATTGAAGGAATTAGAAAAAGTCTTGTGAACTAAATTCCTAAACACACAAAGACACAAGAGAGTAATGGTAATAAGGATCATCTTCACAAAAGCCCCAAAAAAGGGGCTCAAATCAAAAGGATTTTCATTCTTCAAGTAATAATGATCCATTTTTTTTTTAAGATTATATGTTGCAATGTAATTTCTCTCTTTCTCAATCCGTTTGTTACATGTAATTGACAAGAAATGTGATTCAATTGAAACAAGAAAGCTTTCTACTGACTCAATTTTGGGAATAAATGTTAAAGTTGGGAACAAAATTAATTATTTTTGTAGTTTTTTGTACATTCAATTGAAGAAATTAGAAAAAGTCTTGTGAACTCAATTCCTAAACACACAAAGACACAAGAGAGTAATGGTAATATATTATCAAGAACAAAAGCCCTTCATAAAAAGGGGGCCAAATCAAAAGGATTTTAATTCTTCAAGTAATAATGATCCATTTTTTTAAAGATTATATGTTGCAATGTAATTTCTCTCTTTCTCAATCCGTTTGTTACATATAAATGACAACAAATGTGATTCAATTAAAACAAGAAAGCTTTCTACTGACTCAATTTTGGGAATGAATGTTAAAGTTGGGAACAAGATTCATTATTTTTGTACTTTTTTGTACATTCAATTGAAGGAATTAGAAAAAGTCTTGTGAACTAAATTCCTAAACACACAAAGACACAAGAGAGTAATGGTAATAAGGATCAAGAACAAAAGCCCAAAAAAAGGGGGCCAAAACAAAAGGATTTTGATTCTTCAAGTAATAATGATTCATTTTTTTTAAGATTACATGTTGCAATGTAATTTCTGTCTTTCTCAATCCGTTTGTTACATGTAATTGGCAAGAAATGTGATTCAATTGAAACACGAAAGCTCTCCACTGACTCAATCTTGGGAATGAATGTCAAAGTACCGAACAAGATTCATTATTTTTGTACATTTTTGTACATTCAATTGAAACAATTGGAAAAAGAGTTGTAAACTCAATTCCTAAATACATCAAGGCACAAGGGATTAGTGGTAGTAAGAATCTAGAACAAAAGCCCCAAAAAAAGGGGGCCAAATCAAAAGGATTTTAATTCTTCAAGCAATAATGATTCATTTTTTTTAAGACAATATGTTGCAATCTAATTTCTCCCTTTCTCAATCCTTTTGTTACATGTAATTGACAAGAAATGTGATTCAATTTAAACAAGAAAACTTTCTACTGACTCAATCTTGCTAATGAATGTCAAAATAAGGAACAAGATCCATTATTTTTCTACTTTTTTGTACATTCAATTGAAAGAATTAGAAAAAGTTTTGTGAACTCAATTCCTAAACACACCAAAACACAAGAGAGTGATAGTAATAAGAATCAAGAACAAAAGCCCCAAAAAAAAGAGGCCAAAACAAAAGAATTTTGATTCTTCATGTAATAATGATTCATTGTTTTTTAAGATTACATGTTGCAATGTAATTTCTCTCTTTCTGAATCCTTTTGTTACATGTAATTGACAAGAAATGTGATTCAATTAAAACAAGAAAGCTTTCTACTGACTCAATTTTGGGAATGAATGTCAAAGTATGGAACAAGATCCATTATTTTTGTACTTTTTTGTACATTCAATTGAAAGAGTTGGAAAAAGAGTTGTAAACTCAATTCCTAAATACATAAAGGCAAGGTAATAAGAATCAAGAACAAAATCCCCAAAAAAAGGGGGCCAAAAGCCAAAAGAAAGTTGTTTCAATACTCCCTACAAATAATAAAAATGCAGAAAGCACTTCCTGTATACGTTAATCATTGTTCCACGCCTTTACTTTAACAAAGTAAAAAATTTAAATTAAACTTGCTTTCATGATGATTACGTGAGATAAGAATTTATCGTTTCTCTTTTATTTGAGACGATAAACAATATGTACTTATTTCAATAATAATTTTTCAGATTTTAAACGAAATTTTAGGAGATTCGTACATAACAAAAGAGATCTTAAATTTGATATTATGCGTTCGTCATAGAATTGTGAACACAATCGTAATTTCATATATGAAATATGAAGCATACGTATGCGCCATGAATATGTATATTTTCGTAAAACCAAGTGCGTTAGCCCACAATCTCCTCTTCTGTTTCTTTTCTTTTTTATTCTTTTTTTATTAAATACGACTTTAATATTTATTTCACGTTGTTTTTTGTGTGTGTTGTGTATTTTCCTTTTATACATTTCTCGTTTTCACTTTGCATGCGGCCACGCACGAATGTTTGAACTGGAGCCAACAAACCGAGAAAGATAGAAAAGCAGAAATAAAAACAACAAAGCATAAAAATCCGTATATTTATGCGTGTGTGCTGTGTGCACGGTAAAACCACACAATTGCTGACTTGCCGTTCACTCTCCTTTTCTCTCTCTCTCTCTCTCTCTCCCTTTCTCTATATATCTCCCGATGTTTGTATTTACATGCCATGCAAGTTGTTTACTTTCAATGTCGATATAAAAATACTACCGGATATATTCTTTGTGAGCTTGGACATCTCTTGTTTACAATAACTTCAACTTATAGATGCACTTCCGTTTGACCTTTCCGTATAATATGTACAATAGGAGTTAATTCCAGGAACCACCAAGAAAGCTAAGCGATGTTTATAAATATTAAAGATTTCGTAATCGTTCCCGAGACAGTTTTGGGGCGCTGAGAACTGAGTCATAATTATGAATCACGTTTAAAATTCGAATAAACTGAGAATCTGTTTCAAAGCCTATTTTGACCTGTTAAGTAATAAAACTGTATATAATCGTTAATTACCTCCACTATATAAACAGTAATCAATACGGTACATTCGACGATGATAATAATAATAATAATAATAACAAGAATACGAATGCAAAATCTTAATAATCTAGTCGTCTAATTTGTAAAATCTTTTATGCACTTCACTCATTTCATTATAACATCTTATAATAACGATAAATGCGCCCAAGTTCCAGTTACCGTTAGACAACGTCAATTCGAAATATCTCATCTCGTTTAGCTATGCGAAAAATAACCGCTTTAGAGCTTTCCGAACAGTATAGAACGGTTATTTTATTGAATCGAGCTTTTTTTCTCGTTTACCTTTCGAATGCTACAGATTGAGAGAGATAAGCAATGATGAAATTGTGAAATTTTGAAGTTTTCTTGCTTTGAAACAATAAATAAATGATAGTAGTTGAAAGATATGCACAGGGATGAATGCATGTCCAGTTTCCGCCAGGTTTTCCCCTAGTTTCTTAAGAAAGTGAAAGAAATTCTTCGAAGTGACAATGTTGTTCGACACCATGCACTATAGCTAACTACCCATACATGTCTTGTTCTTGTTCTTTCATAATTGTGCAAGATTTCCTAGAATACAATCCAATTACTGCTAGTTCTTTAACCTTTTTATTATATTTTCGATGGATTTTTTCCTCATTTGAAGTTAATATGTTTCTGGAAACGTCAAATAACGGAAAAAGACAAAGAAATAAGGAACAAAAACATACGAGATTTATTTCTTTAAAAATCTAGTGATCTAAACAGATCCAAGTCGGCCTAAGATTTTCCGAGAGGGCAAAAGGAAATGAAAAGCAAAACCAGAAAAATTAAAGATCTTCTATCTTCTAATTTCTTAATAGAAACTTCGGTTATAGTTTCCTTTCACTTCTTCTTCTCTTTTCTTCATTCTGCATACCTGCTTGCCTTTTTTTTACCTGGTTTTACTTTGTGGGGTGTTTTTTTTCAACATCGGGAGGTGGTTGGAAAAAGAAGCATGAACTACATGATGTTAACCAAAAGTCTACAATGTTTTCGCCAATAAAAGCGTTTTTCATTGTGCCACTGCTTACCAAATCTACAAGTTGATCTTTCTCCTCTTCTGAAAGACTTGAAGGAAGTAGAACGGATTTCGAATCCAACCCTCATCAAAATTCAGAAATAAAATTTGTAATAGAGCCCTCATTAACCCTTCCTACCTACTACTGACACTTCAAGTCTTCAAGTTCTAACATGACAGCTAACTAGACAGTTAAACAAAGCCAAGAAAAATGAATGAAACAATTTGCATACATATTTGGTGACATGAAGATTCTGAGCTCATCTTTAAGCTCGAAAAATTTTCCCAAGAGATTAACCCTCCCTCCCCCCTGCCGCTGTGCTTCTTTTTGCACAACAATGAAAACAATCTGGATTGCAAAGGTCGCTTTTTAATGCAACTACTTCAATACTTCATTAGGAGTTTTCTGCAAAATTTCAGGCAATCTTTTGGGCTACTAAGGCCCCTCGATGAATACAACAGTGTGTTCATGTCAGGTTAGGAACTACAGCTTTTATATTTTGCTCCATCTGTAAACATTTCGGCTTTGAGAGATCGTTGAAATATTTTTGTTGAGAATCGTTACTCTAATCTATAGACAAATCTACAATATGGACAAATTTGACGTTTAAACGTCAGATAAAAGCGATTTTAACATTTAAACGTCACACGCGAGTAAGTTTTGACATTTGAACGTCAAATGCCACCCATTTTTGACGTTTAAACGTCAGATAAAAGCGAATTTAACATTTAAACGTCACACATGTGTAAGTTTTGACATTTGGTCGTCAAATGCCACCCAATTTTAACGTTTAAACGTCATATAAAAGCGAATTTAACATTTAAACGTCACACGCGAGTAAATTTTGACATTTGAACGTCAAATGCGACACATTTTTGACGTTTAAACGTCAGATAAAAGCGAATTTAACATTTAAACGTCACACATGTGTAAGTTTTGACATTTGGTCGTCAAATGCCACCCAATTTTAACGTTTAAACGTCATATAAAAGCGAATTTAACATTTAAACGTCAAATGTAGAGTAAGTTTTGACATTTGAACGTCAAATGCGACCGATTTTTGACGTTTAAACGTCAGATAAAAGCAATTTAACATTTAAACGTCACACATGTGTAAGTTTTGACATTTGATCGTCAAATGCCACCCAATTTTAACGTTTAAACGTCATATAAAAGCGAATTTAACATTTAAACGTCAAACGCGAGCAAATTTTGACATTTGAACGTCAAATGCCACCCATTTTTGACGTTTAAACGTCAGATAAAAGCGCATTTAACATTTAAACGTCACACATGTTCAAGTTTTGACATTTGGTCGTCAAATGCCACCCAATTTTAACGTTTAAACGTCATATAAAAGCGAATTTAATATTTAAACGTCACACGCGAGTAAGTTTTGACATTTGAACGTCAAATGCGACCCATTTTTGACGTTTAAACGTCAAATACGAATTTGATAAGTTTGCAAACGAGCTTATCGATAGGCATAATTGTACGCTGACCAAACGTTGATAAATTTGACATTTAATACGATACATATATTATATGCATAAGTTGGACATTTCAATGTTAAACAGATTTTATATATGGGCGTATGTGCTTGTCCTGAATGAAGTCATTTTGATAAGGTTTACAATTTTTGTGTACTTTAATTTTTGCTTTTTGCTTTCGATCGTAAATGTCAAAATTGAGAAGTTTGATACTTCAATGTCAAATATAGATAAGTTCAAGTTAATCATATTAGATCGTAAGTATCGATATTACGACATTTAAGTCTATGACAGAAAATTGTCTTGTTCCCTACTTTTGTTTTTGATTTCTACTGAAAGTGTCAAAAGTTTGACATTTATGTGTTAAATATGGACAAGTCTAATGTTTTAATGTCAAAAATGGACAAATTTGTGATGATAATTTCGGATATTTTTCACCTGTAGATAAATAAAACAGGATAGAATTAACATTGAAAATTGAAATTACAAATCCATCCGTATTTGACATTTAAATGTCAAATTGTGTACGTTTAAATTTACGCATGGAAATTGTACTCGAAAAAATGTGCACTCGATTTGGCAAAAACGGTCTAAAAATGTCAAATACGCCTAAAAAGCTTGATCTTTGTATATCAAATTAAATAAATTCAATATTCATACGTCGATTGCTACAAGTATTATATTTATATAAAGAACGCATACCTACGCGTTTGACATTTAAATGTCATATTGACGTTTAATTGTCAAAAGCGAGTAAAAATATGTTTAATTAATTAATTAATCTACATTCTTGTCTAATTCCTAACAGAAATAGATGGTAGAGGTATTTTCAAGTCATCTCGAGAATAATTTAAAGCCCGTCCTGTCCTTTTTATCTGCTTTTAAAGTCAGATTATGGTGACGACGACCGGTTTTAGTGTAGTGTCGCAAGTCGACAATCTTAATGTTAAAATAACATAATTACCCGTCCTCATCGATATGTGTATGTATTTTAATAAAATTATATCCCGCGTGAAGATCTCAACTTAATAAATTAATGTTAAAGGAGCTCCTAATACGTAAACTTATTGGCAATACGAAATCGTTTGCCAATCGGTATTTAAAATGATGAGGACGTCCCCGCATTACGTCCACACGTCCAAAGAAACCGATTTGTATTCAAGCGAGAGCGGACGATATTGCCTGAGCAGTATTTGGGCGTTTCTCTCGACGACTGCATAACCCCTTACAAAATCAGTTACAAAATTCGAATCGTTATCGTATTCGTACCGCGTTAATTTTATTAATGAAGTGAAATTCTTTCGATATTATCCCCGATTAGCACAAGTGGTGTTACCCAATTGCTGCGACGTCTGGTCTCCTTCGATATAGCGTAGGTTGGGGGGAACTGAATCCGGTCCTGTCCGACAACCAGTCTCGTAATGTGGAAATATATACGATGAACCTTCGAGATACCGTCTAATTTCGATAGGACATCACTCCTACTTATGATACTCACACACAAACACATACAGATTCATTTAAACGCACATGTACACAGTTTCTCACTCCAGCAATCGGAATACCAGTTTTTCTGCTTCTCTTTCACGCATACAATCGCATATCGACTAACACACGTACATGCTATAGTGTACGATAGTAAATATATGTATGCGCCTCTTCGACCGACCGACGTAAAGGTCCATCTCGAATAATAACTGTCCTATAATTTATAATACCGTTTCTCGACTGTTCATTCTACGGACTTTCATTATCACGGTGGTTCTAACGAAATGCAACTTCGTTCCATCGCAAAAATTTGAAAACAAAAACGTCAAGATGGAATTACAGCTTCCGTGACATTGTCTACGGTTATTTACGGCCGTTTTAGATGAGATTGCTCATTAACCAAGAATTATTTACTACATGGTTATTACTAATTATGTATGTATATTGTATTAGAAATATTAACGTTTTTTTTTTTGGTATACTAACTAATTTATTTTAATTTAAAAGAAGAAAACAAAATAGAAAGAATTTTCCTAAGCTGTTTAAAGTCAGGCCATGCTAAACAAGTACACGTCATTCACAAGTCTTTAACTATGCTAATTTACTTCTGACGCAGTTCCTTTCTGTTGATAAATATATAAATTCTTCACTATATTTATACTGACATCATCATCATTTCGGAAATTTGTTAATGTCTATCGATAAGATCGTTTGCAAACTTATCAAATTCGTATTTGACGTTTAAACGTCAAAATTGTGTCGCATTTGACGTTCAAATGTCAAAACTTAAATTCGCCTTCGTCTGACGTTTAAACGTCAAATTTGTCGATATTATAGATTTATTTAAACTTAGTTCATATATTTTATAACCTTTATATAGCCTTAAATACTATCGTGCTTTTCCTGGTTTTATAACAATTTTCTTTAAATGAGGTAATCAATGTTTCCCTTATAAACGATATAATCGTTATTCAAGGATACGGAAGCGTTCTGTCAACATGACATTTCAATGTCAAACGTGTAAGCGTTTCTTATTTAAACATGAAACTTGTGCACGGTGACACTTAAACTTGTATAAAACTTGTAGAAAACATGTGAATATTGAATTTATTTAATTTGACACTGATTTCCATTCAGTGAATTAGAACGTACAAAATTTGACATTTAAACGTCAAATATGGATGAATTTGTATTTTCAATTTTCAACGTCAAATCATTCCTGTGTTATTTATCTACAGGTGGAAAAAAACATTAGAGATTAAAAGATTAATAAATACGATTTAATTAGTTTTAATATTGTATTGTTACAACACCAAGAATTATCGACCAAACTACAATATTTAATAGAAAATCGCCTATATTTGACATTCATATTTGAAACTGGTTCATATTTAACAGTGAAATGTCAAAATTGTGCATATTTATCATATAAATGTCAAATTTGCCCATATTTGACACTTATATGTCGAATCGATACATACTTGACTTGAACTTATCTACATTAAACATTGAAGTATCAAACTTGTCAATTTTGACATTTACGATCGAAAGCAAAAAGCAAAAACTAAAGTAGACAAAAATTGTAAACCTTATCAAAATGACTTCATTCAGGACAAGCACATACGTCCATATATATCAAGCTGCTTAACGTCGAAATGTCAAACTTGTGCATATGTATCGTATAAATGTCAAATTGATCAACATTTGTTCAGCGTACAATTATGCCTATCGATAAGCTCGTTTGCAAACTTAACAAATTCGTATTTGACGTTTAAACGTCAAAACTTACTCGCGTGTGACGTTTAAATGTTAAATTCGCTTTTATATGACGTTTAAACGTCAAAATTGGATGGCATTTGACGTTCAAATGTCAAAACTCACCCATGTGTGACGTTTAAACGTTAAATTCGCTTTTATCTGACGTTTAAACGTCAAATTTGTCCATATTGTAGATTAGAGTAACGATTCTCAACAAAAATATTTCAACGATCTCTCAAGGCCGAAATGTTTACAGATGGAGCAAAATATAAAAGCTGTAGTTCCTAACCTGACATGAACACACTGTTGTATTCATCGAGGGGCCTTAGTAGCCCAAAAGATTGCCTGAAATTTTGCAGAAAACTCCTAATGAAGTATTGAAGTAGTTGCATTAAAAAGCGACCTTTGCAATCCAGATTGTTTTCATTGTTGTGCAAAAAGAAGCACAGCGGCGGGGGAGGAGGGAGAGGAGGGTTAATCTCTTGGGAAAATTTTTCGAGCTTAAAGATGAGCTCGGAATCTTCATGTCACCAAATATTCAAATTGTTTCATTGATTTTTCTTGGCTTTGTTTAACTGTCTAGTTAGCTGATGAGAAGTGTCAGTAGTAGGTAGGCAGGGTCAATGACGGCTCTTTTAGAAATGTTACCATGTTGAAAGAGTTTTTGGAGTCTTCTAATGAGAATCTACCAAACCAAATAAAAGAAAGCATAATTCAGCAGCTTAGCAATAATTACGTTTAGGGGTGGATTCGAAATCCGTTCTATATCTCTGAAATAGAAAAGATTCTGAATCTCTCAGAAGAGGAGCAAGATCAACTTGTAGATTTGGTAAGCAGTGGCACAATGAAAAACGTTTTTATTCGCGAAAACATTGTAGACTTTTGGTTAACAGCACGTAAGGACTACAAATCACCCACCGATAAGGCAATGAAGTTCATACTTCCTTTTCCAACCACCTCCAACACCTTACACAGTAAAATTATATTACAACCGGGTAAAAAGAAGGTAAAACAGATATGCAGAATGAAGAAAAGAGAAGAAGAAATGATAGGAAACAATAAGCGAGGTTTCTATTAAGAAATTAGAAAAGCAAACATTTTCAGACAACATAGAAAATTCTGAATGCTTTTGAAGAGAGCCCAAGCAAATAAATTAATAGAGAACGACTTAGATTTGTTTAGACTACTAGGTTTTTAAAGAAATAAATATCACACGTTTTTGTTGCTTATTTCTTTCTTTTTTTCCGTTATTTGACATCTCCAGAAACATATTGGCTTCAAATGAGGGAAAAGTCCGTCGAAAATATGATAAAAAGGTTATAGAACCAGCAGTAATTGGATTCTATTCTAGGAAATCCTGTTTGTCCAAATCTTCCGGGTCAAAATTTGATAGACTGTGCTTTTCGATATCCTAGCTTCCTCTTCACACAATGGTCACTGCGAAGAATTTCTTTGACGATGTTTTTTTTTTGATTGCGTGTCCTCACAAGGTCCTCATGACATTGCATGTATTCATCCTTGTACATATTTTTTAGCGTTTCAGATAGAACATTCAACTACCATCATTCACTGTGTATGGATGATTTATTAATAGTTGCTTCAAAGCAAGAAGATATAAACTTCAAAATTTCACAATTTCATCATTGCTTATCTCTCTCAATCTCTAGCATTCGAAAGGTATACGAGAAAAAAAGCTCGATTCAATAAAATAACCGTTGCTTGAAATTTTGCAGAAAACTCTTAATAAAGTATTGAAGTAGTTGCATTAAAACACAACCTTTGCAATCGAGATTGTTTTCTTTGTTGTGCAAAAAGATGGACAGAAAGTATGTGTAGCTTTTTATTCATATCGAAGTAAGAGATAGCATCTTGTGAAAATTTTTCGAGCTTAAAGATGAGATCAGAATCGTCCTTCTTGTCAACAAGTATGCAAATTGTTTCATTGATTTTTCTTGGCTTTGTGTAATTGTCTAGTTAGCTGATGTGTTTGAACATTTAAATGTTATACAACTGGTAACAATATAGACATGTTAGAACTTGAAGACAGACTTAGTTTTATGGTTAAGAAGTGTCAGTAGTTTATTTCTGAATTTTGATGAGGGTTGGATTCGAAATCCGTTCTACTTCCTTCAAATAGAAAAGATTTAGAGTCTCTCAGAAGAGGAGAAAGATCAACTTGTAGATGTGATAAGCAGTGGCACAATGAAAAACGTTTTTATTGGCGAAAACATTGTAGACTTTTGGTTAACATCACGTAGTGAATACTTCTTTTTCCAACCACCTCCCGATGTGAAAAAAAAAACACCCTACAAAGTAAAACCAGGTAAAAAAAAAGGCAAACAGTTATGCAGGATGAAGAAAAGAGAAGAAGAAGTGACGTTTGACGTTTATCTGTCAAATTTCCAACCATATTTGACATTTATATGTCGAATCGATACATACTTGACTTGAACTTATCTACATTTAACATTGAAGTATCAAACTTGTCAATTTTGACATTTACGATCGAAAGCAAAAAGCAAAAACTAAAGTAGACAAGAATTGTAAACCTTATCAAAATGACTTCATTCAGGACAAGCACATACGTCCATTTATCAAGCTGCTTAACGTCGAAATGTCAAACTTGTGCATATGTATCGTATAAATGTCAAATTTATCAACATTTGTTCAGCGTACAATGATGCCTATCGATAAGCTCGTTTGCAAACTTAACAAATTCGTATTTGACGTTTAAACGTCAAAACTTACTCGCGTGTGACGTTTAAATGTTAAATTCTCTTTTATATGACGTTTAAACGTCAAAATTGGGTGGCATTTGACGTTCAAATGTCAAAACTTACCCATGTGTGACGTTTAAACGTTAAATTCGCTTTTATCTGACGTTTAAACGTCAAATTTGTCCATATTGTAGATTAGAGTAACGATTCTCAACAAAAATATTTCAACGATCTCTCAAGGCCGAAATGTTTACAGATGGAGCAAAATATAAAAGCTGTAGTTCCTAACCTGACATGAACACACTGTTGTATTCATCGAGGGGCCTTAGTAGCCCGAAAGATTGCCTGAAATTTTGCAGAAAACTCCTAATGAAGTATTGAAGTAGTTGCATTAAAAAGCGACCTTTGCGATCCAGATTATTTTCATTGTTGTGCAAAAAGAAGCACAGCGGAAGGGGGAGGGAGGGTTAATCTCTTGGGAAAATTTTTCGAGCTTAAAGATGAGCTCGGAATCTTCATGTCACCAAATATTCAAATTGTTTCATCGTTTTTTCTTGGCTTTGTGTGTTTAAAACATTTAAATGTTATAAAACTGGTAACAATATAGACATGTTAGAACTTGAAGACTTGAAGTGTCAGTAGTAGGTAGGAAGGCTTAATGAGGACTCTATTACAAATTTTATTTCTGAATTTTGATGAGGGTTCGATTCGAAATCCGTTCTACTTCCTTCAAATAGAACAGATTCAGAGTCTCTCAGAAGAGGAGAAAGATCAACTTGTAGATGTGGTAAGCAGTGGGACAATGAAAAACGTTTTTATTGGCGAAAACATTGTAGACTTTTGGTTAACATCACGTAGTGAATACTTCTTTTCCAACCACCCCCGATGTGAAAAAAAAAACACCCTACAAAGTAAAATCAGGTAAAAAAAAAGGCAAACAGGT
This sequence comes from Holotrichia oblita, assembly GCA_023690525.1. Lineage (NCBI taxonomy): Eukaryota > Metazoa > Arthropoda > Insecta > Coleoptera > Scarabaeidae > Holotrichia > Holotrichia oblita. The sequence continues at coordinate 157,571,104 of CM043018.1, forward strand.
ATGCAGAATGAAGAAAAGAGAAGAAGAAGTGACGTTTGACGTTTATCTGTCAAATTTCCAACCATATTTGACATTTATATGTTGGGTACTATCTCCACGCCAATATTTTTCCTAATTTATACTATGTAATGCCATTTAGTGGCGTTTAGAGTAATGTTTTGACTACGATTCGAGTGCCCATTAACGACAATATGTTTAGATGCTATCCGAACTCGATAAAAAGGTGAAGTAATTGCACAATATTTTTAGATTTAAATTTCAATATTTAATTATTATTAAGGTTCCGGATTATATAAAGCTTACTATTGATAAAATTTATCTCGTAATAAATTTATAAATGACTGTTTTTGTAGTTTTCTAAACAGAATAAAATCGAGATCTTTTTTAATTAGAAAATACTGATAATGCAGCGACAAACGACGATTTTAAACTAGCAGGATGGGTTCCATGACAAACAGAATACAACAACAAACCCACCAGCCGAACGACCACTCTAGTTTTAATAATCGTATTAATTAAAAACGACAACCACGATAATGATATTTTCGATGTCAGCGTTTAGCAGCGTTTCTTATCTTGTTTTTTAAGTTCTCGATGACCTGAAACGATTTTTGTTTTGGTAATCGTGATGTATTATACGTACACATATATGGTATGTATAAATGTGTGTTTGTTGATCGTCTGATCGACCATCTTACCTCTCTTTTAAAAGCGCATGTATAAATAGATCATAGATTGTTCTTAATTGTAAACTTGTTTGTTTCACAATAAACGCGTTATCGCCGGTCGATTGTTTCAAGAGAGTTGTGACGAGAGGAAATTTAAGGAAAAAAATGCATCGCCTTCTCTCTACGGTGCTGTATGCATATCAAAATAGACCAATTAAGACGATGAGGCAGAATACCAGTTGCGTATACGGAGAGTTAACACAGCTCTAATTTGACTAGATTGACTTACAGCTGTTAGCAATTGTTTTTATTAAATGTGAACCACGATGACGGGTCAACTGTAGACCCCATAAAGCTTGATTAGTGGAGAGCTTGCTATAAGTATAGTACGTTGTTGTATGTATAAACCGTACATATGTACTACATATATACATTCATGCATCAGCGGATAAATAAAAAGTTAGTTTCTTCTTAACGTGTTGTATACATAAATGTATATTATATACAAAACCAGATGTACGTAAGTAACAAATGCTTTTGTAAGTGGTAATTTACAGTTAGGCGGGGACTGACGCCTTTTACGAAATGGTTTTACTATTAAGAGAAGTTGCGTAAAATGATCTTGTTTTAATGAATGATTTATGGATAAACTATCAAGAAAAAATTCCAATAACACCGATAAACATAACAATGACAGCTGTCAACTTTGACAGTTCAAGAACAGCCGTCATTTTGAATTTAAAACGTACATTGCGATCATTTTGAACTGTCCCGAGTTGGTCATACTGATTTTAATATGGTAACACTGTGTAATTGGCACACCTGTTTATCTATATTTTGTGGTTAGGTTTATTATTTACATTTTACTTGTAACAAATGTCATATAAGTTGAAGAAAATATGAAAATAAAGACACTACAACAAGACAATACACACAAATGACAGCTAATAGATAAGTGTTGACATTTCACGTATAAATCCAGTATGGACAATTCACGAAAGTAAATATTTCCCAATTTTTATGAATTCAGGGAGTTTTTTGTTGCCAACTCAGGACATGGCTACCTTTCAGCAGTCGTAATACATAACAAGATGGTTAATTAATAGTAATTCTGTCCAAACTTGTTGCAGCAAGATTTCGTCGCCCAATGTGAGGCTCGACAAAAAAGGGGAGACATTCTAGATAGGTGAGGCCAAATGCAGAAGAGATTTATAGAGCTTTGCAATGAGCTTTCTTGTCACGATTAGATAGTTCCTTATTCGATCCCTTATCTAGCAGCAGCTTTTGAAGATGATAATCAGCGTTTCGAAAACCATATTCGAACAGGAGCTGTCAAGTTTTGTTCGAATTAGTTCCTCTTCCATTGTGTACGTGTTGAAGACAATTAACATATTGTTTGTAAAGATGATAGATCTTCTAGGTCTATTTTAAATTCCTAATATCTGGAATAAATTGGAATCGATCGACTTGACTCAAATCGACAGTGATCGATGCAATATGACCTTCAAGAATTTTTTGATGACCTAACAAAAAGTCTAGAAGCAACCACGAGAGAAGAAGATGTCCAATGAATTATTAATTTCCTTCGAGAATTTTGTGGAGCTCTTAAGGGAAAACAAAATTATCCACGACATTCTCCCAGACATTCCTAGAGGGTATTTCCTATCTTTAAATTTAAATAAAACAAAGTGGATGCAAGATTTCATCGATATTTTTTATTCGTTTTAAAGGCCTATCGATGTTATTAATTATGGAATGTCCGTCACGGCTTCGCTGGATTTGATTGGTTATATGAACTTGGAGGGTCGCTGTGGTTTGTGAATTATTCGCATAGAGCTGCGACTTAAGAAGACCCCACAAGAAACAATCTAACGGGATCAAGTCGCACGATCACGATGGCCAGTTCACATCACCTCCCATCAAATCGCTCGTGCCAAATATCACATGTCACGGAGGTGCATATCATCCAATTCAGACCAAAAGAGGTTGGTAACCATCGCCCTATAGCGCTCGCTGTTGACGGTGATGGCCTGGCCAACATCGTTCTCAAAGAAATATGGACAGATGACGCCGCCAGCCCAAAATCCACACCAACCAGTGACTTTTCCGGGATGCATTGGACGCTCTTGGATCTCATGTGGATTGGTATCGTCCCAAATTCGACAATTTTGTTTGTTGGCGTACCCATTCATCCAGAAATGTGTCTCGTCGCTGAAGATGATTTTTTGATTAAAATTAGGATCAGTTTCCAACTGCTCTAGGACTCGATCACTGGATACACGTCGCTGTTTATGGTCATTTACCTTCAGGTCCTGTGTCAGTTGAATTTTGTACGTGTGCAAGCCTGAGGCGCGACGCAAAATTCGCCTAGTCGTGGTCTGCGAAAGGCCAAGCGAAAATCGAAATCGACTGCCTCAGATTCTCCTGCACTCCACACACCATTAATGTTAAAAATATACGAAAGGCAACGTTTACATTAGGAAAGGCACACTCAATATTATCTTCTAAAATTATTTTATAAAGTTCATCGTGACTGAATGTTGTTTTTACAGTTTCTGGTGCACTGAACTTATGGCACACATATAGATGAAACTGCTGAAGTTCAGCTGAGAAATTACTGTTGAAATCCTCTGGGTAAGCATCGATTAGCTTTTGACAGTACTATTGTCAGTAGATGATGAATGATACATACAGATCTGCACATGTTTTTAAGTCTCATTTTGTAGAACTTTGCTTACTCTGAAAATTCTGCAAAATTCAACATAAAAACGAATTCTAGCTCTTCCATCTTATCTGCAATATCTTCCGGTAAAATTTCCTGGGTTTACTAAAAATCCATGCTTTAATTCTCTTTTTCTAGGCATATGAGAGTGGAATATGTTTAATCTCTTCAGGAATTTGATCATATAGTCTCGGTGATAGATAGGTAAAACTTTTTTGACTAATTAATTTGTCGAGGTTAACTGTCGAGGTTTTCCTGCATTAGTGGTAAGCTTATTTCTTGTATTGTAATGATGATTGATTAATGGTATTCTAATTTTCTTACTTTTTAGGTACGACAACGTTTCTCAGCAGTATTATTTCGCTCGACGGAAGCCAAATTGATTGTTCAAAAGAACACGGTATTTAAAAAAAAATCAACGAGGCGTATTGCTATTGCTTTTTTCCAGTATTTTTGCTATATTAGAAACAAGTGACATTGGTCTGTAGTTATTTATTTGTAATCTATTACCTTCTTGCTAAATTATATATTGGATTTTGATGTCTGCAGCTCAGCCACTCGACTTAGACAGGCTGCATAAATCGACCACTATAATCAGATAGCTGATTTTCGAACAGCAGTTTAGTCGATGATAGAAAGGTCTCACCTGCTTTTAAAATCAGCTCGTCTGGTTTGGGAAAATGATGGTCTTGATCTGCTCAGCTATGACGTTGTAGGAGACGGTTTATACAGGTTTTGCGTGTTAAATGTTTATAAATACCTTTCGATATTTAAACATTTTATATTTTACAAATTACATGTTATTGATCTAGACTCTAGACTGTATATTTACAATCACACACACGCAGTTCAGAAATAAAGAAGGCAAACAAAAAAAAAACACACACAGAGACACAACAACACCCAATCGTTGACGTAACCTTAAAAATATCTCCGCGCAGATATCTCCTTAATCAAACGTGAAAACGGCTTCCTGATATCGACGTTCGATTCGAGTCATTTCTTCCGAGGTGAAAGCCTTATACGTTAAAGGAGACCTTCCTGTGTGCTACAAGTCCCCCTTTCTTTATTGCAAGTCAGTCATTCGACCAAAGCGCGTTCGGATCGTGTTTGTTCCGCAATTCTCTTCTCTCCGTTTTAAAACGAAGCATTTGGTCGATTTGATCGATGACGGTTTCTTGTTTAGCAAAGCAACCAATAAGAAGGAATATACAGCGTTAGTAAAAAGTCCCGGAACGGTCGATTTTTTTAAACATTTTGAATGCAAAATAAAAAACTACGTTCAGGAAGTATTAAGATGTTTATTTTTATTCACAAGAAAACAGTTAAAAAATTAAAAAAGTGTCCTAATACAGAAAAATCAAGATACCTGTCTGATTCAGGTTGCGATTACAATAATTGTTCAAAATGCTCTCCATTTACAATTTGACAAAAATGTAAACGGTCAGTAAAATTTCTTATTGAATTTTGTATTTGTTCTGGAGTGATGCGATTGGCTTCTTGAACTATTCTCTTTTCCAATTGTTCAAGATTATGGGGACGATTTTTGTACACTTGACATTTCAAGTGACCCCCAAAGAAAAAATCTAATGGCGAGAGATCTGGCGAACGTGCTGGCCATTCGATCGCTCCTCTACGTCCGATCCAACGCTCCGGAAAAATTTCATTCAAATAATCGCGGACATTATGGGCAAAATGGGGGGAGGGGAGTTCCATCTTGTTGAAACCAAAAATGTGCATTAGGGTGATCACCTATGTTTGCATTTGGAAAGAGGGCCGCAAGTGCTGGAACAACCTCATTTCGCAATAAATTTAAGTAGACTTTGCCAGTTAAATTTCCTCTTATAAAAACTGGTCCTATGATGTTGTTTCCAACAAGACCAGCCCAGACATTCACCTTTTGAGGACGCTGTGCATGGACTTGTTCAATCCAATGCCGATTTTAAATTGACCAGTAGCGACAATTATATCTGTTCACAGTGCCGTTGAGACAAAACGTTCCCTCATCTGAAAAAATGATGTGATCTAAAACGTTAGGCTGCTGCTGGATCAATTCCGTCATTGTTTCGCAAAAATGTAGTCTACGATCTGGATCATCTTCAGTTAACTCATGGACGGTGCTGATTTAAGAATCTTATGAGCAGATTTTTGAGAGATCTCATGAATTTGACCTAATTCTATTGTGGACACGTGATGATGATTTTCTTCCACTGTAACTAACACAATCAAACTAGTTTCTTCATCTGTTGCTGTTAATGGACGTCCCCTTATCTAGGTAAATCCTTCACCTGACGAAAGACTTCAAACTTTTGAATTGTTCGGCATACCGTACTTTTACTAATGTGACGATCCGGATAAACAGTATTAAACAAAAAATACGAACCTCTTCAAAAGAACGTCGACGATCACCGTACCCACGCGCATCATTAATATCTCAATTCGTTCTGATTCCGTAAGTTTTACTGCCATTTTCAAATGTGTCAATGTCTAAAATAAGTAAATTTATAGCGATGCAAAAGTTAAAACGCTTTTAAAATTGTCAAATATGACGGCAAAAAGAATGCAAACACTAAACAACAACTTTTTTCAAAGGTATTCTTGTTTTTACTCGAGGTATACAGGGTGTGGCATCTTTCTGGGATCGGCTGATTGTGGTTTTGCTATTTATTTTATCAAATTATGTCTAGAATAAAGTTCTCTATAGCTAGAAAATATTTTCTTATGTAGAGGGTGTTCAGTTTTGTCTGTACTACAGGTTACTTTGTTTATTTAAATTGAACACCCTATATATTATTGCATTTTTGAATTCCTTGATGTAATGTAAGGTAATAACATTAGTGATTCTGTTAATAAATAAATTTTCCAGAATTAAGAAATTTTCAGAAGACAGTTGATCGTAAACGTAAAGCAGTTGGCATAAGTCCTGTAGTGCCACATTTATTTGGAGAGGTAAATATTCCACAAAATCTTCGTATTACAAATACTGAAAGAAAAGTAGACTGGTGAAGAAGATCCAAATAGAATAATCATATTTAGCTGTACTACAGATGTTCACCGTTTAAGAGACATGGATTGTTGATGGTAAGTACATTTAAATGCTTTCCTGAGCTTTGGCATCAACTATAGATAATTCACGGAGTATTTCATGGAAAAACAGTACCACTCTATATTCACATTTGCCAAATCAGCAACAAAATACTTATGAACGAGCTTTGCAAATAATTTTGACAAAAATTGATCAAGTTCGGCCTGCAAACAACAAGACCAAAAAAAACAACGCTTTTAAACAGTTACTTCCAAATGTAAGAATACATGGATGTTTCTTTCATTTCAACCCGTCAGTTTGGGGCAAAATAAAAGAATAATTAGATTTATTGCAAAGATATAGAAATGATGATTATTTTAGAACAATTATGAAGTCGTTTTCTTTATTCGGTTTTGTGCCTTGCCGAGAAGTTGTAACTACATTTGAGGCATTAGCTAATGAACTGACTGAAAGTTTTGGTGAAGAAAAAATACAGGGTGTCTCAAGTTGAGTGGCCTATTAGAATATTTCCTAAAGTACACCGAAGAGAGCGCTGAAAATGTGACTGCCTTGGTTTCTAGCCATGCTCTTTTCAAATAAAATAATTTTAAAGATGGCCGACTTCCGATTATAACGGAAATCGATAGGAACATCTATCACATTAACTATTTAATAATGTTTTATTATAAAAAATTCAAATGTGTCTATGTCTAAAATAAGTAAATTTATAGCGATGCAAAAGTTAAAACGCTTTTAAAATTGTCAAATGTGACAGCCAAAAGAATGCAAGCACTAAACAACAACTTTTTTCAAAGGTACCTTGTTTTTCCTGTATTAGGACACTTTTTTTAATTTTTTTAACTGTTTTCTTGTGAATAAAAATAAACATCTTAATACTTCCTGAACGTAGTTTTTTATTTTGCATTCAAAAGTGTTAAAAAAATCTGAGCGTTCCGTTTAAAAACAAAAAAGTTGGACGTATTGCCGATTAAACCGGAAGTGAAATCATAATTTTCAAATAACAAAGTTATTCGACCGTTCCGGGACTTTTTACTAACGCTGTATAAAAAGAAATGTTAAGCTCTCTTAGGAAATCGAAAGTGTGACAAAAATATTATTTTACAAGAATGAATCGAGTGGTTTTAAATCCTTGTATCGACATCGTCATTTCCGCTAGCGTCAAATATACGTTTATTTATATTAATTTTATTGATTTATTCTAAAAATCTTACGTCAATCGCGATTTTGGTGAAGAACACACCTTACTATTTTAATTATTATTATTATTATTATTATCCAGACACTTATGTATCTAGAACCATTTCAGATTTTAGATTTAAAATTAACATACGATAATCAATTAAATACACCACAAACTAGTTTCTTGATTTATAAGATGTTTCAGTAATAGAAATCTGCAAATAAAAATGGTGGTAATGTCACTTCAAGGATTACAGTAAAAATTATTTATTCAATTGCATGCATTTCTAACGCCTATAACAGGATATTTTTTTTGAGTAAGAACAAACTAAAATTGAGACCGTGACCTCCGTTTATGAACCGTAATTAAGGTTAACAAATTGGTTATAATATATGTGTATTGGCGAAAACAAATCTATTGCGTTTAGGAGCCGCGATGCCTGTTCGTCTAGATTTGTAATTCTCTTTTGTAAATTGTTAACCATCGTGATGATGTGGCTAATAATTGATTAGCCACATCAACACATCAGAGATATTGATCGCATTAATAATCGAATATTAATTAAATGTTTTGTATTGTGCAGTTCTTAAATTCCGATTTTTTTTTTCAATGGTTGCAGCGAACACCAATTTTCTAATCGGGGATTTATTTAACGAAATAAAAGTATCTTTTTAGGCACGTCCAGTCCAATGCGGAAGTTTAAAATAAATGGTCTTCAATCAATTTCACCACGACTGACGATATTATGTTGTACAGGGTGATCAGATAAGATAATGCAAAGTGTTGTATCTCTGAAACTATTCGTCGTAGAGACTTGAAAAAAGGCAAATAAATAACAATAAATACCGGTAATAAGGTCTTTTTAAAATTATATGATTAATATTTAATTTTTTAGAGAATTTTCCTGCAATTATATAAAAAAAAACGCGCTCTAGCGGCATCACTAAGAAATATACATATCACAGGTAAGATAGGTTTGATGGAACAATAAATGCTTTTTCCAATAAGACCAAGTTTGTTAAAATCAGTTCAGTCGTTTAGGAATTACAGCAATTATTTCAAATTTCTGTGTTCTGTGTATTCCACACGAAACAGCTTGAAATTCTTTTTGTACTGGAATAACTTTTTAATATTCTTACAGGTTTATATCAAAGTTATATCATTTATTTATCAAAACACAAACGCATTATTTTCGCATCTTATTTAAATGGAACACCCTGTAGTAAAATTATACTATTTTTATGTTTTCAATGAATGAGCGACGTCATCAAGTGTCAAAATGTACTGACATTTGTCATTTTTTGATATTATTTACACAGATTATTATTTATACTGGTCATTATCCATATAGATTATTATGTATACTGGTCATAATTCGACTGCCCTATTTTAATAAATATTGAAAACGATTGCTATCTGACAGATCGTAAGGTAATGATTGGCAGCTGGGTGTGGTAACAGTAGTTTCAAACGGTAGTTTTAGTTATATAAAAATAGAGATAAAAAATATGAAAGAACACTCGAACGTGTAGTCTTTAACAGAGATTACATTACAACATCGCTTTCAGAAAAAATAAAACGCTCGACCAACACAGCAATATTAGATTTTCGCAGGGCTCTGTCTTAGGACCTCTACTTTTCTTAATATTTATTAACGATCTAGCAATTATTTGTACGAATGGTATTTTGGTTCTATTTGCTGATGATGTGTCATGCCGGAGATAGAATTGTGACTGTAACTTTGTTTAAATGAAGATAAAACGGTGAATTTCACCCCCAGATCTAATACGCCAAATTACAGTTAGCTCATAATATTAAATAATAGATCCATAAAACGGGAAAAATGAGTCAATTTTCTCAGCTTTCAGAATATATCTAGGTTGTATTTAGAAATGTATCTGCTTCTGACGGAAAATTTGAAAAAACCGAAACGATGCAAGATTTGAATTTTTCTCATTTTTTGAGATGAAGTAGCAACTTTTGTAAATACAACCTGTATATATTCTAAAAGCTGAGAAAATTTGCTATCAGATAAATTAATAGTCGTAGAGTTTGGTGCTGTTTTTCTACAAAAAAATTGGGGTCAAAATGCATCTATGGGGAATTGGAGCTTTCGTTATAGGTGCTATTTTTATATTTTTTGGCCAAATGAAGCCTTTTAGCCCAAATCTGACACTGTTTTCGTATTTAGAATGATCAATTACATATATATACAAAATTTGAACGAAATCGAACGCCCTCCAAAAATTGTCAAAAATTCCCATTTTTTTCCTTGCGATTTTTGAAAAAAATCTCGACCTCTTCGATTTCTCTGAAATTTTGAATATATATGCAATTGATCATGCTAAATACGAAAACAATGTCAGATTTGGGCTAAAGGACCTTGTTTGGCCAAGAAACATAAGAATAGCACCTAGAGCTAACGCTCCAATTTCGCATAGGAGCAATTTGACCCCGGTTTTTTGGGAGGTAAACGGCTCCAAACTGCGCAATTATTTCTTTATCCGATAGCAAATTTTCTCAGATTTTAGAATATATATAGCTTGTGTTTACAAAAGTGGCTGCTTCACATCGAAAAATGAGAAAAGTTCAAACACTGCAACACTCCAAGGTTGGTATTGAATCTTGCATCGTTTTGGTTTTTTCAAATTTTCGATCACAAGGAGACAGATTGCTAAATACAACCTAGATATATTCTGAAAGCTGATAAAATTTGCTATCGGATAAGGAAATAGTCGCGGAGTTTGACACCGTTTACCTACAAAAAACCGGAGCCAAAGTGCACCCTATGCGGAATTGGAGCTTTCATCCTAGGTGGTATTTTTATATTTTTTGGCCAAATAAAGTCCTTTAGCCCAAATCTGACACTCGTTTCGTCGTTAGCATGGTTAATTATATATATATCCAAAATTTGAACGAAATCGAACGCCCTCCGAAAATTGTCAAAAATCCCCATTGGGATTTTTGAAAAAAATCTCGACCTCTTCGATTTCCTTGAAATTTTGAATATATATGCAATTGATCATGCTAAATACGATAACAGTGTCAGATTTGAGCTAAAGGGTTTTGTTTGGCCAAAAAAATAAAAAAAATGCACCTAAAACGAAAGCTCCAATTCCCCATAGGGTGCACTTTGACCCCGGTTTCTTGTAGGTAAACGTCGTCCAACTCCGCGGCTATTTCTCTATCCGATAGCAAATTTTCTCAGCTTCCAGAATATATATAGGTTGCTTTTAGAAATATTTCTCCTTCTGACTGAAAATTTGAAAAAACCAAAACGATGCAAGATTTGATACCTGGTTTTCAAAGGTTTCGATTGCATCTTGAGGCGTTGAAAATCGCTGTCCAAGCATTTCTTGTATCACAGTTGGGAATAAAAAGAAATCATTCGGCAATAAATCAGGTGAATGTGGACAATGAGGCATTATTTCAACAGTTTTCTCCTTCACATAATCAATTCCATTTCTGAGCTATCGCGGATTTCTCATTGATAAATGTCAAACAAATCTGCGAAATCGTGACGACTTTTGCAAATTCTTAAACATAAACCAACTCTTCTTCGTCATCCATCAAAAACTTTCAACTTTTAAGATTTGCGGTGACTTATTAATCTACCAGCAGACTAGCGATGCATAGGTTATAGTTTTGGTCTTAATTTGGCCAACAAACTCACACTCATCATCACTTTGAACGTTACTTTCGGGGATTAAGTCATTCTCCTTATCTATAATTGGAACTTCTACATTTGTAAGGGTATTTTGATTTTTGCTCCAGGTGTTACTTTCTACTTCGTCGATTTAGTTGGTGCATCAAGTAGTTGAGTTTTGCTCTACTGTTGGAGTAAAATTTCTTCAAGTCAAGCCGAAATTTAAATTCCTATATTTGCAGAGGTGCTAAAAATAATTTTTGGAGACTGAGTGAATTGAATCTGTTTTAGATGCAGGCGTTTGATTCTTTTGCCTTGATCTTTTGTAGCTTTTAATTTCTTTTCAAGTTTTACCAAACATTTTAGAAAATTCCTTTTTTGGAAAATTTTTTTTTTCCAACGTTTTGTTCTCGTCAAGCCTATAGATATAAATAGTTTATCATCCTCACCGTCTGTCAAGGATTTAAAAACTGGCAAATCTAAAGGCTGCAATATATGTATGTGTCGAATGTAGTGGCAGCTCCTTTATATAAATTAGCTTCACTACCTACCTAAGAGTCCCAAGTGATTTTTTTTTATCTTTCAATACAACTAAAGTCTGAGCTTTCACAAAACCTCTCTGGCTTGTTATGCAGGTTCAATTAGATACATGAAAGTGTGTTAACTTTTCTTTAGAATGAGTTGTGGCATATGCAATGGCAGAATATGTGTTTATTAATTGCTGGATCATTGCTGAAATAGATGTTTTCGGATTTTCATCAATAATATGCTGAATGGCTTCAATATTTTCAGCTCTACGATTAGATTACCTCTCACTACCTTAAATCTGGTCAAAACATTGTAAAAACCATCGTAGTCAACTGCAAACCCAATCATCTAGTGTTGGGAAAGCTCCCGAATGAAATTTCCCAAACCCAAGCCAGGTTTAGATATCACAAAGTACGTCGTCCAATTAATGAGTGAATTATAAAACAACACCAACTAAATTGGAACCTAACATGTTTATTAACAGGACATGGCTGTCACCTGAGAGAGGTCACCTGCACAAGATGGAGAACCCCCGCGCAGACTCTGTAATGACGAAAAGGAAACACCCTCTCATATAATCCAGTGAAGAAAAATTTTGGTATAATAATTAATTTAAAATTATATTTACCATATTACACTAAGCAATGTAATTTATTGCAATTGTATGTCTGTATATGTATATGTGTGAACGTTTTTATGGTGGGTACTGATACAAACATAATCTTTTTACACACTTAAGTACTACATGCAATGCAACAGTCGAAACGTATGTTTTGGCTTTAATTGCTTATTTGTTAGCGGGTAATTATATCTAATCCCGACTCTTGAGCTAGTTTTATTGCTCATATATACTGTAATGTTATATTACATTTTATTCAATATTTACAATTCCACTTGTCAGTTGACAGATGATCCAGCTGTAGGTAATCTAAAAAGAAAAAAAAACACTAAATTAATTGAATATTCATTAAACTATAACCAACTATCTGATCTGTGTATTTCTTCAATTTAATTTAATTCTATTTTATCAAATATGTAACATTAACACGATTGCACACATGCGAGGTATTTGTTTAAAATTAACTCATTTAAATCCAAGTCAACACTATCAAATGATAGAGGAGGCGCAACTCTTCAAGTTGGCACCATCGGTATTTTCCTTGCATATGTGCGCGTCGATGTCATGATTTGCCTCAGTAGCCATCTGACGCAGAAGGGGGGTGTTGCTCAGCAGAGATCTTATGTTAAGTCCAGCCAACGACAAAGACAGAAAGATGTTAAATGCACCACAATAATGACCATCATATTTTATAAGGTAATTAATTAATTTCAAATAATTTATTTTGTACACAAACACACATAAATATTATAACTAAATCACACAATTAAATTCCACACACACAAGAAGAAAGACCAGCCAGTTAGGGGCATTTAAAGAACAAAAAAATAGGTGGTAATTAAAATCTACAACTTTTCGGTGACCCTGTATACAACAAAATTCCGATCGGACGCGCATAAATTAATCCATCAAAGATCGTTGATTGCCGTGATTAACAGATGACTAGCGAAAGGTATTTCTGATGAAATTTAGAGACAATTGCGAATCACCTATAAAAAGCCGTGCGAGAGCAACAAACTTCCGCTTTTTGCATTTTATCTTCGTACAGAGCGTTTATCTCTACGTATATAAATTTTGTAAATTAACCCGGTGCACCGTGGGCCCAAATCAACGATCATCTTCGAATAAGTACTTATAAACATCCAAAACTTCTACCGAATTTAATTACCCCTACGAAAAAGACGTCTCTCCATCCACCATCCGTCTATAGGCGCGCGAAGACAGAAGCTTCCAAAATAACACACACACACTCACACACACGTAAGATAAGGTAATTTAATTTTAATTTAATTTTAAGGTCAAAAATTTTAAGAATTAATATTTTCTCTTTAAAACAGTAAATTCTTTTTTTAGTCCAAATTAATATTTGAAAAATTTAAAAATTTAATTTTTTTTTATACAGAAATTTTCTAAGTCCCAACTAAAAGTTGAAAAAAATTCAAAACTACCAAAAAGGGTCTTTATAGGTAATAATTTAGTTGTGGTGCTTGCCACGCCATTCTGCACACTGTAAACTAATTTTTTTATAGGTTTTATTGATTTAAATAAAATATAAATTTTTTTTTGTAAAACATCTTTTTGTCTTGGAAAAAATTTTTTTTTTAACTTAGAATTTTTTTTTACTTGGGTATTTTGTTCAACGTACGATAAGCTCTCGTATTCTGTTCTCTACACCCGCTGTAGAGCAAAGAATTCACGAACCCCTGAGATTAATTTGTTTAAACCCCAAATTTTAATTTAAAGAGTAAAACTCACATTGTCTTGATTTTATTATAAATCAAATTTCACATTACAATACATTATATATTTGTATACATACACAAATACATAAGTACACAGTCGCGAGCATGTATGCTAATGTGTTGCTGAGTGACTGTGTTTTGTTGGGTTTATTTTCACAATCAATTATTGCTCTAGTTGTATGTACCTATATGTATGTGTATATGTATGTGTGTGTGTGTGTATAGAGCAACGATGCTCGGAGAAGATAAATGCCTTCGCATCGTAGCAGAGTTAACAGTTAACGGTTTTACACAGAACGCAAGGCAGTTGCAGCAGTACCAACAGCAGCAGTACCAGCAGATCTCCTTAATACTATTCGCTCCACTAATATCCCGTTTAAACGCACAACGAACGACAATACCTACGTGGATATTAACGAAGGGGGAAACGACAAGCACGCTTCTGGAAAGGAGAAAACATACAAAGACGCTAATGTCGGCTAATTGAAGGCTTAAATTCATCTTCCGGTTACCAGTAATTTACACTCGCTTATACTGTTTTAGGCAGATGAATTAAATAAGAACACTCGTCTCATTTGTTTTATCTACATAAGTATATACATACAGTCCTCGCCAGAGAAAACGGGACACTTTTTTTAACTATTGTAAGTCAAGATTACAGCTATTGATATGATTTGTAATTAGTAATAGATGAAAAATGTTATTTGTCAATTTGACAGTATTCAAACTTCAACCAATTTATAATCGGCTCACACTCTTAAGTAATATTTATTTAAACAAATAAATTTAGTGAACATTGTAATAACTGAAATCTATTATTAAAATTAATATTTTGTAAGAGCACCTTCAGCCTCTATCACAGAGCATTAATTCTTTCAGGCATTGATCTTATTAAATTAATGACGTAATTTTCAGCTATTTCTTCCCAGGCTGTTTGTACTATGTGAAATAATTGCTCATTGTTATGCACCTGAAGATTTTGTTTATTAATACGTCTTCTATCACAATTAAATCTCCACTATAACTAGGAAAATCCATACAGGCCACGTTATTTGTATTCAACCACTCTATCGTTGCTGCGGAGGTATGAACAGGACAGTTGTCTTGCAAAAACATGAAATTCCTATCAGGATAAGATTGTATGACGGTTGGGATCATCGCATTATTAAGAATATTTATATATTCTTCACTGTTAAGGCGATTTCGAATATGGTCGCGATGATGACCATTCCCAAACGTTGACAGAAAATCGAGGATTCCTTTTAATTTTATTTATATATTTGTCTTCAAAACGTGTACCTCTTGGCCGGTAAACTTTTACTTGTCCATTGTACGACGACTGAAATATTTTTTCGTCCGAAAATATTACTTGATCCCAAGCGTCATATCCCATGTGCTGCAGAGCGAAGCCGATTCTTTGTTCTTTCGAAGCAGGACTTGAAAGAGTTTTGTTCACTGCCAAACGTGAATGTAAACCGGCATTCCTTATTCGTCGGGATCCTGTTCTAACAGATCCAGAAAAATCTGTATTTCTTATTGCCTCTCTTACCGTGTCGAAAGGGTTTCTATGCATATGTGCAACTAAGGCTTCATCTTGGTATACATCAGATATTTTTCTTGCTCCTGTGCCGACGGATCTCGAAAGACTTCTTTCTTCTCTCCATTTCCTATATATTCTGCTTACTGTACTCTTACCTATTCCAAATTCATCTGCTACACTTTTCATCGACCATCCTTCTTCTATTTTAGTACAAATTCTTGCTTTACATACTTTATTAACGTGAGGCATATTAATATTTTCAACGTAAATAAAAACTATGCATTGAAAAATTTGACATTAATGACATATGTAATGACAAGAAAATTTATTCATTCATTGTTTTAGGAAAATACTTAATTACACAACTAAAATTTAGCCAAAATCGCAATAAGACATGTCCCGTTTTCTCTGGCGAGGACTGTACTTACATATGTACAGCGTTAGTAAAATGTCCCGGAACGGTCGAATAACTTTGTTATTTGAAAATTATGATTTCTGAAATTTGATATGGGGGTAACTTTTTTTTGCTTAAACGAAACCCCCAGATTTTTTTAACACTTTTGAATGCAAAATAAAAAACTACGTTCAGGAAGTATTCAGATGTTTATTTTTATTCACAAGAAAACAGTTAAAAAATTAAAAAAAAGTGTCCTAATACAGAAAAAAACAAGGTACCTTTGAAAAAAGTTGTTGTTTAGTGTTTGCGTTCTTTTTGCCGTCACATTTAACAATTTTAAAAGCGTTTTAACTTTTGCATCGCTACAAATTTACTTATTTTAGACATTGACACATTTGAAAATGGCGGTAAAACTTACTGAATCAGAACGAATTGAGATATTAATGATGCCGCGTGGGTACGGTGATCGTCAACGTTCTTTTCAAGAGGTTCGTATTTTGTTTAATACTGTTTATCCGGATCGTCACATTAGTCAAAGTACGGTATGCCGAACAATTCAAAAGTTTGAAGTCTTTCGTCAGGTGAAGGATTTACCTATAGAAGGGGACGTCCATTAACAGCAATAACAGATGAAGAAACTAGTTTGAATGTGTTACTTACAGTGGAAGAAAATCATCATCACGTGTCCACAACAGAATTAGGTCAAATTCATGAGATCTCTCAAAAATCTGCTCATAAGATTCTTAAATCAGCACCGTCCATGAGTTAGCTGAAGATGATCCAGATCGTAGACTACATTTTTGCGAAACAATGACGGAATTGATCGAGCAGCAGCCTAATGTTTTAGATCACATCATTTTTTCAGATGAGGCAACGTTTTGTGTCAACGGCACTGTGAACAGATATAATTGTCGCTACTGGTCGATTGAAAATCCGCGTTGGATTGAAGAAGTCCGTACACAGCGTCCTCAAAAGGTGAATGTCTGTGCTGGTCTTGATGGAAACAACATCATAGGATCATTTTTTATAAGAGGAAATTTAACCGGCAACGTCTACTTAAATTTATTGCGAAATGAGGTTGTTCCAGCACTTGCGGCCCTCTTTCCAAATGCAAACATAGGTGATCACCCTAATGCACATTTTTGGTTTCAACAACATGGAGCTCTCCCCCCATTTCGTCCATAATGTCCGCGATTACTTGAATGAAATTTTTCCGGAACGTTGGATCGGACGTAGAGGAGCAATCGAATGGCCAGCACGTTCGCCAGATCTCTCGCCATTAGATTTTTTCTTTTGGGGTCATTTGAAATGTCAAGTGTACAAAAATCGTCCCCATAATCTTGAACAATTGGAAGAGAGAATAGTTCAAGAAGCCAATCGCATCACTCCAGAACAAATACAAAATTCAATAAGAACATTTACTAACCGTTAACATTTTTGTCAAATTGTAAATGGAGAGCATTTTGAACAATTATTGTAATCGCAACCTGAATAGACAGCTATCTTGATTTTTCTGTATTAGGACACTTTTTTAATTTTTTAACTATTTTCTTGTGAATAAAAATAAACATCTTAATACTTCTTGAACGTAGTTTTTTATTTTGCATTCAAAAGTGTAAAAAAAAAGTTGGCCGTATTGCCGATTAAACCGGAAGTGAAAAAAATATAAACTGTATTGCATAAAATGCATTTATATTAACTATACCCCCATACCAAATTTCAGAAATCATAATTTTCAAATAACAAAGTTAAAGGAAAATTAAATAAATCGGTGCAAACTTGCATAGGTACCTACATATATAAATACATATATGTGAGTGTGTGTGTGTGTGTGTTCTTAATCTTATCTGTGGACAAACGTAAAATGCTTTAAATTGATGGAGATATATGCCCAAGATAAGATGAGTCTTGCAAACAACTTGCTTAATACTTAAACAATAATAAAGGAACTAAATTTATCTGGCGAGAGCACTCCAGAGGTTATCGGCAATAAAAATTTATAATAATCAGGCTGTCTGACGTAAATATAATGTATGTATGTACAATACGGACGGAGATATGAACGGATAGCGTAGGACCACTGTCGTTCACGGTGTCAATAAGGTTATTTAAAGTTTTGTTACATTTGATTCGAACATAATTGCGTTCGGCACAATGTATGCGTTGTTTAGATTATATCGACGTGGAAAATTACTTCATCTTCATTAATATCTATCATTTATGTATGTATGTATGTATATATATATAAAAAGGAAGACTGTATTAATTCCGATTGTCACTCGCATATACAGGGTGTCCACACTATGCGAGGACGGAAGATTAGGGCTTTATTATTACAGTTAGAGAAAAATATTTTGGATGAAAGTTGTAGCCACTCTGAAAAAACACATTCTAATTTTTCTTTTTGAACTATACAGAGTGTTGTGTTTTTTTTTAAATAGAACACCCCATATATTTTAGCATATTTTGATGGTACTCTTAAAAAGAAAGACATTGATATCAACATGTGTAGGTGTATCTCTTACTGCTGTCGTTTTATTTGCAATTTTGTGTCTCAACATATCCAACTTTGTGGAGACACTGAGACGAAATCTGAAAGAATTTTTGAGATCTGAGAAGTTTTCCACTTTCCTCAAGTTTAATAATCTATTTTAGTTATTTTTAAATAACTGAAATTGCAGCAATCACAATAACGCAAAATTAACATTTACGCTGTTTTTTTTTTTTAATAGAACACTCTGTATATTTTTCTTCAAAAATAAAGTATTTTTTATAAGCTTTAGCTTTAGCTTTAATACACTTAGTATTTTATAATTTATTAATTGTTATTATTAATAGATTCTAAATTTAAATGAAAAAAATTAATTTAAGTTGCTTTCAGCTTTAATTTTTTTTTTTATGTGTGGTGGGTGCTTAATTGCCGCGCTGTTAATCACTTTGCTCCCAACAGCGAATGGCAAGTCGATCCGGGATTAAACTCTCTGAAAAAATGTCACCGTCCCTCCAGAGAATTGAACCCCGGCACCTATCGTCCTCTCACAACAATAGTCAGCCGCCTAACCATTGCGGCCATCGACCCGTTAATAATAATAATAATAATAATATTATTATTATCCTCGACGGCAAATGTGCCGGATCAGAAGAGGAATTTTCCAGTGAGATTCACTTAGCCCCCTCTGGTTTTGCTTGGCCTTGAATCCATTGTCCACAATGCTGAATAAAAGGAAAGCAGGTTACGAAGTAGGAGATAGCGGCCAAAAGATAAGTCACCTTATATATATGGATGATATCAAACTCTTGGGTAGAACAAAAGAAGAAATTAGACACCTTCTACAACAGGTATAGACGTTTACCAAAGACACCAGTATGGAATTCGGGCTCCAGAAATGTAGGGTCAATGGACTATATAAAGGGAAATGGCAAAAGCAGGAAGGGCACACCATAGCAATTGACGCTGTAGATCCTAAAATAATTGAAGCGATGGACAGAGAGGAGACATACAAATATCTGGGGGTACTCCAGGCCAAGGGAGTTGAACATAAAAAAATAAAAGAACACTTAACGCACCAATATAGACAGAGGTTGAAACAACTACTAAAAACCAAGCTATCAGCCAGAAACTTGGTCACAGCCGTGAATGTGTATGCAGTGCCGGTGATAAGCTACTCCTTCGGTATAATCAGCTGGACCCCCACGGACCTGGAAGACCTTAACCGATTAACCAGAAAAACCTTTACAAACTATAGAGGGCACCATCCCCATAGCAGCAAGGAACGGTTCCATCTACCAAGATCTGTAGGAGGTAGAGGTGTGGCAGATATGCGAAGAATGCACTTCAGATTGGTTAACGGAATGAGAGATTACTTCTATTCAAAGATGGAAGCAAACCCACTATATGGCACAATCGTTCACAACGATAGGAAATACACCATCCTCAACTTAAGAGATAGAAGACAAGCAGGTACGAACATAACAACGGAAGATATGATGCAGCAATGGAGCGCCAAAGAACTACATGGGCGGCACGCAAACAATCTTAATCAAGACCATATAGACCAGAAGGCATCTAACGGTTGGTTAAGGTATGGCGGCCTCTTTCCCGAAACTGAAGGATTCTTTATCTCCATACAAGACCATGTAGTGCCCACATTAAACTACCGAAAATACATAACGAAGGACCCTGTAGTACGAAATGACAGGTGCAGATTATGTAAAAGCAAACCAGAGACGGTTGAACACCTTACCAACTCCTGTCAAATCATGGCAGCGAGAGAGTACACAGATAGGCACAACTCCGTTGCCAAAATAATACATAACTGGATTGCCTATAAAATCGGACATATCCAAGACAGAACACCGTATTACAGCTACCAAGCGGAACACGTCAGCGACAACGCGACCGCCCTATTGTACTGGGATAGAACCATACAAACAGACCACCTAGTTAACCACAATAGACCAGATATTATATTGCTCAACAAAACAGACAAAAAGTGCACAATAATAGACGCACCGGGAAAAAATATCAAAGTACTTACCACTAGCTGCGGAAATAAGGCAAGTATGGGATGTGAGCTGTGTAAACATAGTACCCATAGTCCTGGGATCGTTGGGAGAAATACCGAAATCCTTCCATGAAAGTATCGCCTCATTGGACCTCCCGCCAAACCTATACCTAGAAATGCAGAAGGCGGTTATACTGGCAACAACTAACATTATCAGAAAGGTTCTAAACAACTCACCTGAAGTAAGCCCATGAGAATGGAAATCAAGCCCTTGGACCAAACCTGCAACAGAACAAATGCTATATAAAAGTATTATAATATCCACTGAAATGTAAATACTTAAGAACACTCACATAAATTATTACCACACGTATTATATACTTGCCTGAATGGGGCCGTGTATGATCGATGTACATACCTATTGTATAGAGAATAAATAATAATAATAATAATAATAACAATGCATTTAATATCTGCTTGCCCGAAATACGCGCCCACATATTATAAAAATAGACATGATGCGGCGCGCATACGGAATTGACGAAACCACCATTCCACCATACGTCACAGATCCGCAGGTGCCAGTAGTGGAGAACGAAAGATGCAAAATATTATGGGACTTCGCTTTCCACACAACCAGGCAATTGAGATCGAACAGACCCGACCTCACTATCCTTGATAAGGTAGAGAAGAAGATGTTCATCGTGGAAATGTCGTGCCCTGGAGAAACAAACATTAGAGATAAGGAAGCTGAAAAGATCGAAAAATACAACGAGTTGCTGTTTGAAATTAGGCACACGTATCCGGAGTACAGCACTGTATTCATCCCCCTAATAATAGGAGCGCTAGGAGGGATACCAGATAACATAGTAAGTCATCTAGGAAAGTTGATAACGACAAACCAACGCATAGCGGTATGACTAATCAAGGCCATGCAAAAGCAGGTGATTTTAGGCTCTCTGCACACCTTACGGGCTCACGAAGCCAACGCAAAAAGAACCAATAGTTGGATACCGCCACTTGCTGATCCTCGCATGGGGAAGTAGATGGCGAAGATTGAGCCGGAGCCGAGTATTCGCGAGCTGCTCGGATTCGGTAACTATCACAGCAGTGACCATCCAGCCAATATACCCAAGAGAAACTAATCAGACCATCTAGATATAAGTTAATTATTTTACTATAGAACCCTCTCGACCAAAACATCGTTCTTCATACCAGTTATTTAAAAAAAAATTTACACTTCTATGATAATATGGTGGAGCTCCATCATGTTGATACCACATTATTCTTCGTGTATGGAGATCGACATTTTCCAAAATAAATTAGGTAATTAAAAATTTTTCGTATGTGGCGTAAGGGCCAAGAACTTAAATTAAATTAAATTAATTATGCCACCCCATACATTGATTCACCATTGATGTTGGAAGTCAATTTGTTTGACCCAATGGGAATTTTCTGTTGCATAATAATGCATATTATGTCTACTAACTAAACCGGTACGTCATTCCAGTCTAGATATTCAAATTTCGTGTACTTACTTGAGGATTTTCCTCCAACGATAGTAAAATATTTAATTCATTTTCCTCTTTAGTAACCCTTCGATTTTTAATCCCCAATATTTCCAGATGCTTCAAAACGTTCTTTTAATTTTTGAAATGTTTCGATTCTAGGAAATCTTGCATTTGCTGGCTAATAAATAACAGTTTCTTTCGCTCTCACCCAAAGCATAAATCATATTTACCATTTCTTCTTTCGTGAAATTCATCGCAAAAGTAGCTAATGTCAGGTATAAAATGCAGATTTTATTTCAATTAAGGAAGGAAAATATACAGGGTGAAACAGCGTAAATGTTAATTTTGCGTTTGTTATTGCTGCAATTAGATTATTAAACCTGAGACACAAAATTGCAAATAAAACGACAACCGTAAGAGATACACCTACACATGTTAATATCAAAGTCTTTCTTTTTAAGAGTACCATCAAAATATGCTAAAATATATGGGGTGTCCCATTTAAAAAAATACAAGTTTGTATCGTCACTCATTTACACAACACTCTGTATAGTTGAAAATAATTTTAGAATGTGTATTTTAGGAGTGGCTACAACTTTTATCTAAAATACTTTTCTCTAACTGCAATAATAAAGCCCTAATCTTCCCGCCTCGCATAGTCTGGACACCCTGTATATTTACATATGAATATTATATTTGAGCCTAGAATTAAATACGGCTACGGAAATACAGTCGACACTCTATATAACGAAAGATCGTAATGTTGACCGAAATTTCACTATAAAGTTTTTTACTATACAGGGTGATTGGTGAGAATGGCCGATTAAAAAGTAAAAAGTATTATACAAACGGATCGGAATTTTAAAACAAAATTTCGCAGTTGGATATGGTTGAATATGAACTATCACGTGAAAATATTTTTGAATAAATATCACTTCCGGTTAACCGGAAGTGAGCATCAATTTCGATTTTTTAAATAGCATGCTATAAAATAAATTAAAAATTCAGCTTCTATGATAAATTTTACACATATTTCATGCACCATACCCTATACCTAAACACCATTCCTTCTGAGTTATTCGCAATTAAAGAAAAAAGTGACAGATAGCGATCTTACTTTACAGGGATATTACGTCACGTAAGAGTAAATGAGGCGGATGAAATTTTGTATACGCACAGCTGATAAAGCTCTTTAAATTTGTCTTGATTGATTGACATGATTGTACTTATTGAGGATCGTTTTTATGTAGTAAATATAAGGGAAAGGAAATGCCACTAATTGAAAATGTAATCGACGGTTTGAAGAGACTGGAGCACCGTTTGAAAAAGTGTATTGATCTTCGAGGAGACTACATCGAAAAATAAAAATAAAAAACCACCTACACTTATTCTGGCATCCGATGAGAATTAAAATTTAAATCATTTTATGCTTTGAGCGAGGAGGAAGGAGGATGGGAAAAGCATCAAATATTCTTTATACCTTCAAAAACCGCAATAAATATTAACCGTAAGTGTTATAACGAGAAAATGTAATTTCGATAGAAACAATAAAATAAAATTAAAAACGTTTACGAGTTTCGTTTTTCTTAATATCGAATATTATTATCGATGTTCTAATAACTGAATAAGATTAGATATATAAAGAGACGCGAAAGTTGACCTTTTACATAATTCGAATTCTTAAATGTTGAAATATTACGTAAATTAAATTAAATCATCGAATCGTTAAAGTTTTATTCTGATTTGTTTGTGTGAGTAAAGTTTGATCCATCGAGATTTTAGATTAACTTCAAGGAACCCTTTCTAGGTCAGAATAGGTTTTATTATTTTTTTTTTTTCGTTTGAAAAGGGTCGGACATTGATGGCCAGTTTCAAGGCTGTATACCATTATAGATCTCCTCGACTAATTTTCTACCTTGTATATAATTCTCTTCCATTCTACATCGTGAAGCCCAAACGTGTGTATGTATTAGAAAGAGAAGATGAATCGAATTATTTCATGGTGATAATCTACCTAGTCATTTATTCCTTTTGAATGAGGAGGTCGTTAAGGCTTCGGATTATCAATTATTAATTGCTCGTGAAAATTACTGCCGTAAATTATGATGGAAATATAATTTCAAGTTTCTATTTATCCTACGAAAGTGGAGTAATAATAATTGGTTGAACTTTGAAGATTCTCCTTAAGTACAGTACGTACGGTTTAAAACGTGTCAGATTAAAAACGGTGTAGGATGTTAATTTTTTAAAAATAAAACTTTATGTAACGATTTCAATTTTACAATCGTTGATAACATTGTATACACTTGACCGTAAACAAAAACGTAGACTGTGTGCCTTGTTTACGATGAAAAGTATTTTAGAAAGGAGTTTCATTGACATTGAATGTAATGTATTTATAACAGCCAAGTCAGGACGAGAAAAAACCTCACTAACTACGTATCTAACATAGATATGTATGCATATAGGTAGTAGAATTATAATCAACATATTTACATATGTATAAATATGTACATATATACCTAGAAGTACAAGATATATAATTTCCTAGAAATAAAATTGAACATGAATCGAATACTAAATCATCTATCAAATTAGCTATCAAAATACCCTTACATACCATACTGTTAACTGATAAAATTAAAGAAGCTACTTCTTAAATATCCTACCACTAACAATAAGTTGGCTTTCTATAATACTACCACTGTAGGATCTATCTTCTTTAAAGTAAAGGACACTACCCCGTTATGGCTACGTTCTAATGTCATCTACCACATCCCCAATTGCAATTCCATATATCAATGGCAAAAGTTGGGAATTTGTCGAGGAAGTTGTTGTCCGATCTATGTCCAATTATAAAATACTCTATAGGGTGTCCCAAGTTGAGTGGCCTATTAGAATATTTCGTTCTTGAATAATTCCACTTTTTTTTTTTTTAATTCGACAAATCATTGCTGGACGTCATTCGGCCTCTCTCAGACAACATTTGACTTAGAGCCTTCAAAATTTTTATGATGAACGCTAAGGTCTAATTGTAAATCGTTATTGGAAGAAAAGTCTAATATCTTATACAGGATGTTCAAAATACACTTACCAATATAGACAACTTATACCTTGGGAAGTCGCTTATTTCAAATGGAACACCCTGTATTTTACCGAGACAATAGTTGGGACTTTTTATTCCCTTTTGATCTCTATTTACATTCCCTATACCTAACTCTTAAGGTTTTTGAGTTATTTATGATTGTTATAAAACAGACTGAGATTTGAAACAAAAAAACAAAGTTGTCATGAATCATAAAATGACATTTCTAATAAAACAAATACTCTAAAACTAATCTGATAATTACCAAGAGTGTTATTGTTAATTTAATTTGTTTTTACTGTTTGATTGCAATACATTGAGTAATAATAATACAAATAATAATAATAATAATAATAATAATAGTACCAGATAGTAACTAAGAAGCTAAAATTACTACCCACGGTGTCCATGACAGAAGACAGGCAAATGGAGATCGCAAGGACGCTTTTCCCACCACATCCCTTCAGAAAGTGGAGTATGAAAGAAGTTAGACAGGATGAGATACCCCGATTTACCAAGAACGAAATCATCATGGCGGCAAACAGAATCAAAGGACAACGTGCAGCAGGGCCGGACGGGATACCCCTGAAGTGATAAAGGCAGTAGTGTGCAGTCACCCCGAAGCGTGCCTGGCCGTTATGAATAAACTGCTGACAACGGGAAGGTTTCCAGAAACATGGAAAGTGGGAAGATTAGTTTTAATCCCGAAAGAAAGTAAGGATGCACAACAAACCCAGGCCTA
This sequence comes from Holotrichia oblita, assembly GCA_023690525.1. Taxonomy (NCBI): domain Eukaryota; kingdom Metazoa; phylum Arthropoda; class Insecta; order Coleoptera; family Scarabaeidae; genus Holotrichia; species Holotrichia oblita. Next base: position 157,597,035 of record CM043018.1, read on the forward strand.
TCGACCTATATGTATATTAAATGTGCTGGGAAAACTACTAGAGCAGCTCTTACTATCGCGCCTGAAGAAGGAGGTTGAAGACAGAGGGGGTCTATCGGAAGATCAGCACGGATTCCGGGAAGGGCGGTCTACAATCACTGCGATGGCCAAAGTGAAAGCGGCTGCGGAAGAAGCCTATAGAGCGCCTTTTAGCTCCAGACTGCTATGTGCTCTTATAACGCTCGATATACAGAATGCTTTTAACTCAGCACCTTGGTATGGCATCCTACAGCAATTGTCCAGGAGGCAAATATCTCCATACTTATTTAATATGGTGGCGAGCTATCTTGAGGAGAGATCCCTAACTGTGGGGGAAAATTGCATGTTGAAAGTCACGTGTGGTGTGCCGCAAGGATCCGTGTTGGGACCAACACTTTGGAACATTTATTACGACGGTGTCCTAAGAATCCCCATGCCTCTTGGAGCGACAATTACCGGCTACGCGGATGATCTTGCTCTAACAGTTACAGCCAGAAAAGTCAAAGATCTAGAAGAAACCGCAAATGCGGCTGTACGCGGCGTAGTAAAATGGCTGGAACTGAAACAACTGAAGCTTGCCCCACAAAAAAACTGAGATCGTGCTGTTGGTAGCCGGCAGGAAAGTCAAAGAAATAAGCGTCAGGGTTGAAAATAACGTGATCTGTAGCCAGGATAGCATTAAGTACCTGGGTATCTACTTTGGTAAAAACATGCTAATGAGAGCGCATATCCAGAAAACAGTGGAAAAGGCGGGAAAAGTCCTTGCAAATCTGTGTCGTCTGATGCCTAATGTTGGAGGCCCGAGAGAAAGAAGTAGAAGGATGTTGTGCACGGTGCTGGAATCCATTATAATGTATGGTGCTTCCATATGGGGAAACGCGGTAACGAAGGAGGCAAACCGTAAAGTGTTACGAAGTGTGCAGCGCAAAATTGTCATACGTGTTGTTAGTGCGTATGGCACCGCCTCAACGATCGCGCTACAAGCTATAGCAAGAATGCCACCAATTGACCTACTTGTGGAGTACCGAGCGGCAGTGGAAAGCCAGGGGGCCATAGCAAGGACAAGGAATATCGTGACATTATGATTAAATGGCAGGCGAGGTGGGATATAGAAGATGGTACGGCATCATGGACAAGAAAATTAATAAAGGACCTGCAGCCGTGGTGCACCAGAGCCCATGGGGAAGTTAACTTTTTCCTCGCCCAGTTTCTGACGGGTCATGGTTGTTTTCAGAGCTATCTGAAACGATTTGGTTTAGAAGCCTCAGATGCTTGCCTATACTGCGGGGGCGTAGATACTGCGGAGCATACCTTCTTCGAGTGCCCGAGATGGAGCGCGCAAAGAGCCAGAGCACAACAAACAATTGGAGAAATGAACCCGGACACTATAGTACCCTTGATGACGAGTAGCCAGGACGGCTGGAACGCAGTTGACAGGATGGTGCGAGAGATTCTCAGCGAGAAGAATAGCCGGTACAGACGATGAACGTAGTGAAGTGTAGCCCGAATATCTAATTGAGCCTTCCCCCGAAGTAATGCTAACGCGGTCCCAGGGGGAAACACAGAGCCTCATGAGAGGGGTTTTTTAGTCGGTAGGAATCCGACACTACTCGGTGACACGGGCCACCGAGTGCCTTGACGAAGATTTTTCCCCTCTCACGAAAAAAAAAAAATAATAATAATAATAATAATACTAATGACCATAATGGATAATTACAATTATTCAAACGAAGACATTTTAAATTTGTTTTTTATTCATGGACAGTGTAACAGAATGGCTGCTCGAACATGCAGAAACTTTAATGAAACTTACCCGATGACAGAAAAAAATTGAGAAGGTATTTGGCCAATTTTCTAACAACTGGCTCCGGTTACTGGGAATGAAGATAATGAAGTTTTGGCTTATTTTGAAGCGTTTCCACGAGCATCAACCAGAGCCGCTGAACACGATTCAGACATTCCACGCTCTTCCATACACAGAATTATGAGAAACCATAACCTACACAATTTCAAATTTGTGACTGTGCATGCACTACAACCTACAGACAGATTACTTCGAGTGCAATTGTGTGAAATGCTTATGGTGGCCCAGCAAGAAGACGTAAATTTTTTACAAAATATAATTTGGACAGACGAATCCAAATTTCCTCACGAAGGTGTGTTCAACAGGCATAATTCTCATTTTTGGTCTCACGAAAATCCCCATGTAATTAGGGAAAGAGGATTCCAAAATAAATTTAGTTTTAACGTTTTTCTTGAAAAATAAAAGTCTATTTCGACCCTGTTAATAGCAGGCCAGAGCTTGAAAATAGAGTTCGCAATTGCTTTGGGACTTTACAGGGAAAGCCTAGATCTAAATGGAGATCATATTGAACGATTCAACTAAGGTTTCTGTTTTCGTCTACTTGTAAATGGTATAGGTTCCATGCTGTTTTTACCCATTTGTTTCTTCAGTATCGTATTTGCTATCTAATTTGACATTAAATATAGTACTCCTCCTCATAGCTGTTTTTATTATTTATGCCTACTTCAGTATCACTCCGAAAGTCTGTAAATCCAACAATTAAAAGTGACAACTACAACAACAGTCTGTTTTATAAAAATCATAAATAACTCAAAAACCTTAAGAGTTAAGTATAGGGAATGTAAATACAGATCAAAAGGGAATAAAAAGTCCCAACTATTGCTCCAGTAAAATACAGGGTGTTCCATTTTGAAATAAGCGACTTCCCAAGGTATGAAGTTGTCTACGTTGGCAAATGTATTTTGAACATCCTGTGTAAGATATTAGACTTTAAGACTGTTTTTCCAACAACGTTTTACAATTAGACCCTAGTACTCATCATAAAAATTTTGAAGGCTCTAAGTCAAACGTTGTCTGAGAGAGGCTGAATGACGCCCAGCAATGATTTGTCGAATTAAAAAAAGAGAAAGTGGAATTATTCAAAAACGGTGCATTTTGTTCCTATCGATTTCCGTTATAACAGGAAGTTGGCCATCTTTAAAATTATTTTATTTAAAAAGAGCATAGCCAGAAACCAAGGCAACCAAATTTTCAGCGCTCTCTTCGGTGTACTTTAGGACATATTCTAATAGGCCACTCAAATTGAGACACCCTGTATTTTTCTTCACCAAAATTTTCAGTCAGTTCATTAGCTAATGCCTCAAATGTAGTTACAACTTCTCGGCAAGGCACAAAACTGAATAAAGAAAACGATTTCATAATTGTTCTAAAATAATCATCATTTCTATATCTTTGCATTAAATCTAATTATTCTTTTATTTTGCCCCAAACTGACTGGTTGAAATGAAAGAAACATCCATGTATTCTTACATTTGGAAGTAACTGTTTAAAAGCGTTGTTTTTTTGGTCTTGTTGTTTGCAGGACGAACTTGATCAATTTTTGTCAAAATTATTTGCAAAGCTCGTTCATAAGTATTTTGTTGCTGATTTGACAAATGTGAATATAGAGTGGTACTGTTTTTCCATGAAATACTCCGTGAATTATCTATAGTTGATGCCAAAACTCAGGAGAGCATTTAAATGCACCTACCATCAACAATCCATATCTCTTAAACGGTGAAGATCTGTAGTACAGCTAAATATGATTATTCTATTTGGATCTTCTTCACCAGTCTACTTTTCTCTCAGTGTTTGTAATACGAAGATTTTGTGGAATATTTACCTCTCCAAATAAATGTGGCACTACAGGACTTATGCCAACTGCTTTACGTTTACGACCAACTGTCTTCTAAAGATTTCTTAATTCTGGAAAATTTATTTATTAACAGAATCACTAATGTTATTACCTTACATTACATCAAGGAATTCAAAAATGCAATAATATATAGGGTGTTCCATTTAAATAAACAAAGTAACCTGTCGTACAGACAAAACTGAACACCCTCTACATAAGAAAATATTTTCTAGCTATAGAGAACTTTATTCTAGACATAATTTGATAAAATAAATAGCAAAGCCACAATCAGCCGATCCCAGAAAGATGCCACACTCTGTATACCTCGAGTAAAAACAAGAATACCTCTGAAAAAAGTTGTTGTTTAGTGTTTGCATTCTTTTTGCCGTCACATTTAACAATTTTAAAAGCGTTTTAACTTTCGCATCGCTACAAATTTACTTATTTTAGACATTGACACATTTGAAAATGGCGGTAAAACTTACTGAATCAGAACGAATTCAGATATTAATGATGCCGCGTGGCTACGGTGATCGTCAACGTTCTTTTGAAGAGGTTCGTATTTTGTTTAATACTGTTTATCCGGATCGTCGCATTAGTAAAAGTACGGTATGCCGAACTATTCAAAAGTTTGAAGTCTTTCGTCAGGTGAAGGATTTACCTAGATAAGGGGACGTTTGAATGTGTTACTTAAAATGGAAGAAAATCATCATCACGTGTCCACAACAGAATTAGGTCAAATTCATGAGATCTCTCAAAAATCTGCTCATAAGATTCTTAAATCAGCACCGTCCATGAGTTAACTGAAGATGATCCAGATCGTAGACTACATTTTTGCGAAACAATGACGGAATTGATCGAGCAGCAGCCTAATGTTTTAGATCACATCATTTTTTCAGATGAGGCAACGTTTTGTCTCAACGGCACTGTGAACAGACATAATTGTCGCTACTGGTCAATTGAAAATCCGCATTGGATCCATACACAACGTCCTCAATGGGCTGGTCTTGTTGGAAACAACATCATAGGACCATTTTTTATAAGAGGAAATTTAACCGGCAACGTTTACTTAAATTTATTGCGAAATGAGGTTGTTCCAGCACTTGCGGCCCTCTTTCCAAATGCAAATATAGGTGATCACCCTAATGCATATTTTTGGTTTCAACAAGATGGAGCTCCCCTTCCATTTTGCCCATAATGTCCGCGATTATTTGAATGAAATTTTTCCGGAACGTTGGATCGGACGTAGAGGAGCAATCGAATGGCCAGCACGTTCGCCAGATCTCTCGCCATTAGATTTTTTTCTTTTGGGGTCACTTGAAATGTCAAGTGTACAAAAATCGTCCCCATAATCTTGAACAATTGGAAGAGAGAATAGTTCAAGAAGCCAATCGCATCACTCCAGAACAAATACAAAATTCAATAAGAAATTTTACTGACCGTTTACATTTTTGTCAAATTGTAAATGGAGAACATTTTGAACAATTATTGTAATCGCAACCTGAATAGACAGGTATCTTGATTTTTCTGTATTAGTACAGTTTTTTAATTTTTTAACTGTTTTCTTGTGAATAAAAATAAACATCTGAATACTTCCTGAACGTAGTTTTTTATTTTGCATTCAAAAGTGTTAAAAAAAATCTGGGCGTTCCGTTTAAAAAAAAAAAGTTGGACGTATTGCCGATTAAACCGGAAGTGAAAAAAATATAAACTGTATTGCATAAAATGCATTTGTATTAACTATACCCCCATACCAAATTTCAGAAATCATAATTTTCAAATAACAAAGTTATTCGACCGTTCCGGGACTTTTTACTAACGCTGTATACAAACTTATTTTGTTTTATATGCCTAATAACACTGGTTTACAACATGAAATTTTTTTCATATACATTTGACGATGTATATTCTTTCGATGAATTCGAAAATCAAGGTTAATTTTTTTTTTATAGAACAGTTTTTGAGATATTGTAATTTTTTAATTTTGTCGACCTTTTTTCACTTGTCAAATCATATCTCGAGCTAGAAATGTCTGATTGGGTAGATCTTCGTACCCAAATGCAAGGTATTGAGTTGACGAAAAAATATGTATAATCGGATCTTTGATGGGTAAAGCGGTTCAAAACATATCGATGAAAATAGCGCACATTTTCAAAAAAATCATATTTTACAGTGACCCTGTGCCGACGGAAAAGTACAAATCGTGAAAAAAACGTCTGGTTTCTGTTCATGTACGTAAAGATGATACTTTTACGTCAAAACTAAGACCAACCAGAAGAAAATCGACCGAAAAATGACAAAGTTATAAGCAATTGAGTGAATAAATCCAAATCCTATATTTTCCAAAAAATTTGCAATACATTCTTGACATTTTTGTGTGTTAGAAATAGTTGTGGCGCTTGTTCATTGACGGTAGTAAGGAGAGTTTGAAAGCAGTCCTACTGCATATTGGAAATGAAAAACCTTCTATCCCCATCGCTCATGCCATCAACACTAAAGAATCATACGCCACAATGACCAGTTTGCTAAAATACATTCAATATGAGCATCACAACTGGAAAATATGTTCCGATCTCAAAGTCGTCGGCATGTTGTGTGGAATGCAGGTTGGATACACAAAATATTGCTGCTTTCTTTGCCTCTGGGATAGTCGTGCCCGTGAACATCATTATAGAAGAAAACACTGGCCAGAAAGGGAGAACGTTACAGTAGGCAAAGACAATATTAAATATGTGCCTCTTGTCAAAAGAGAAAATATAATCCTTTTCTGTATTAGGACACTTTTTTTAAATTTTTAACTGTTTTCTTGTGAATAAAAATAAACATCTGAATACTTCCTGAACGTAGTTTTTTATTTTGCATTCAAAAGTGTTAAAAAAATCTGGGCGTTCCGTTTAAAAAAAAAAAAAGTTACCCCCATACCAAATTTCAGAAATCATATTTTTCAAATAACAAAGTTATTCGACCGTTCCGGGACTTTTTACTAACGCTGTATAAGACATTCCACAGATTGGGGCCTAAGATGGATGCTTGCGGTATCCCAGTCTCCTCGTCCATGAATCTCGTACACACACAGCAATCTCTTCGAAGTGTGTGAGCGACAGTTATAGTTTGGTGTTTATCAACGTTTTATAATTTCTCATTTCTAGGCCAGCTACAACTATGTAACTATACAGCAATAAGATATCACTAGAAATAACAATTTTAATGATGCAGTCATATAAAGCTTGTTTTTCCAAAAAATATTTATAATTTAAAACGGAGCAATTATTAAGGAAAGAATAAAATGTTGCTATCTTATCTAACCTGAAAATTTTTTGGTTGATCTTTGTGCATCTCCTTCATAAAACCTTTTGTTCTATATTTATGTGACAAGATATAGGACCGTAAATATTTACACTTTTTATACAAACGTCTAAATCCAGAAACAATCGAAATTTTCGCCTCTTAAACTCATTTTAAAATTAAATCCTTTGTGGTTTATAACTTGAAAGGACGACTAAAATATCTTTATATTTCTAGATTGTTTTAAGGTCGGTTCAAATTTAAGTTAAAAAAAAATTTATAATCCGTATTTATCTCTTCTTTAAATGGAAATGGAAAGAAAAAAGGAGTTCCTTTGTCTATACTACACTCACAATACGAACTGTTTGTTTATCGAACATCTTTCATATCCAATGTAATCGTAATCATATCTCCTGGCAGGCCTAGTGAGTTAATGTCTTTGTGGAAGGTATCGCAGACCGACAGCCAATTTATATTTCCGTCAAAAACGATAAGAGTTTATCGAGGGTTTCCTCGGGTCACTTGATGAACTACTACAATCGTTCCACATATACATATAATGTTATATATATATATATATATATATGTACACACATACATATGTATATAAAGTTATAATCATCTATGTATATATTTGTGTAATTTATATTTATTTCCACTATCTCGATACCCCGGTCGCTGTTTTAATTATTTAATTAAAAGATATAATAGTCTCGCTGTGTAAACTGATGTAAACATACTATACAGGGTGACATAGAAAAAAGTACATTGCATAGTGCCACACAATAGAGAACACCAAAATAAGAAAAATAGTTCCTATGAACATGGGTCCGCAAGACCTTCGGTTAAAAGATACGGGGTGTTGAATTTTTTTAAATTTATTTGCAAAAACAATGATTAATTAAAACAAAAAATTAAGTTTTTAGAAGATGTTCAAATTGTTGCCCTTGTACTTCTTCTTAATGATTGACGGCATCTTTGAAATATTCCTGGGTTATTACGAAATCTATCTGCCGATTCCATAATTCTTATCCACAATTGTTCTTCATTATGTAATTCTACAGCATAAACTTCATTTTTCATAAATCCCCAAAATGAAAAATCGAGGGGATTAAGGTATCGGGACTACGAGCTGGCCCCCCTCGACCAATCCACATATTTCCAAATCTCCTGTCCAAATATTCCCTTGCCACTCGAGAAAAGTGAGCTGGCGGCCGCCCCATCATGCACGTAATACATTCTTCCAGTAATGGCCAATGGGACATCCTCTAATAATGTGTTTAAATCATTCTCCAAAAAATTTCGATACAGTGCACCTGTCAATCGATTAATCGATCGAAATAATTGTCAATTATATCTGCCCACACATTAATTGAAAACCCATATTGGTGACTTCGAATTACAGTTTGATGAGGATTTTCATCACTCCAATGGTGCATGTTATGTAGGTTCAGTATACCATCACGACTAAAACCAGCTTCGTCAGTAAACAAAATTGATGAAATAATGTTTTGTCTTTGGTTTTGCAACCATTGGCAAAATTGTACACGAGGAACAGGAAAGTCATGTTCCAATAGTGAATGAATTTTTTGGAAATGATATGGGCGAAGAAGTTGTTCTTTGAAAATTTGTCTAACTGATTCACGGTTAAGGTTTCGTCCCGCTGAACTTGTTTTTCTGGTGCTTGTTCTTGGATTATTTTCTACCATTCGTAAAACAGTTTCTTCGTTTCGCACAGTGCGACGAGTTCTGGAAACCCCACTATTCAATTTTAGTTTTCTAAAACAGCCATCTTCTCTCAAACGACTATGCACATCAATAAATGTTCGAACATTAGGAACTTAGAGATAAAGGATATCTTTCTCGATAAATACGTTGAGCTTCGTAAGAATTTGATCTAGCTTCGCCGTAACACATAATCATGTCCCTCCCTGTATTCTTCAAAAGTGTAGTGAACCATTTTTGAAAGCAAATTTGAATAATCAGTGAGAAAACTGAATCACGAACACAAAATTCCTCAAACAACAATTACATCAGTTTGACAAGTGTCATTATGACACATTATTCAATTGTTATTTTTTTATTAATTAGCGTGCATTGTCGGCTTTCAGATGCATTTGTACTGGAACCATAGATATTCAAAAAAAAAAAACCAAAAAAAGAAATAAAATTCAACATCCCGTATCTTTTAACCGAAGGTCTTGCGGACCCATGTTCATAGGAATTTTTTTTCTTATTTTAATGTCCTCTATTGTGTGGCACTATGCAATGTACTTTTTTCTATGTCACCCCGTAGACTTTTCGACTAGATTGATGAAATGATATTACCTACACTATCGTCGGAAACTCACTCGAATACCTACCTAAAAAACTTTAATTTTATTTATTATAGTTTCACTTTTCATGGGGACACCTAAATAACTTTTTTATTTTGAAAGCAATCAATATAAAATTTTTATCAGTTATGTAGGCCACGACAATGCATCTTTTCATATGAATAGAGTTTTTATAAAGTCAAAATCTAGCCAACTACGATTAAAATAAAAAGTAGCGTTTCAAGTCGGGTCATAGTAGCGATTAAGATAGAGCAAAAAGTATTAAGAAAAGTTATTACAAATCACTCAAGAACTCCAAATACCAAATTTCTCTGAAAAATTTGTAATTTTACATTTTTCTCCATTTTTATGCCATCAGCAGATGATAATTTGTTATTGCAATAATAAGAGTGCCATGAAACAAGAAAACGATTCGCAAATTTTATTCAGTATTAAAGAACAAAATATAGCAACAATTTAACGAACAATATTTTAAATAGGATCTTTTTCAACTAGATCACCTTGAAGACGGATACATTTTTCCAATCGTCTTTTGTGATTCAGTACAACTCGTCGTAGTATTTCTGGGGAAATTTCTCGGCAGGCTTGTCGGATTCTCTGACACAGTTCCTGTATGTTTTGAGGTCTTGATGCATACACAACATTTTTAATAGTTCCCCAAAGGAAAAAGTCCGCGTGAGGTGTAATGTCAGGCGATCTAGGAGCCCATTCTATTAACGGGCTATTACGACCTATCCATCTTAACGGAAAGTTCTCGTCTAACCATGCTCGCACTATTCTTGCGTTATAAACCGGGGATCCATCTAGCTGGAAGTACAAATCTCGCCTCTCATCATCCAGTGGTAAATCATCAAGCACATCCATTAATTCAGTATTTCAAAAATGTAAAAACCTTTCTGCATTTAGCGTGTCAAAAAAGAAAAACGGGCCAATGATTCGTGCATTTAAAATTCCGCACCACACATTGATTTTCTGTGAATATTGTCTTTTACAGTTGATGACCCAGTTTGGGTTTTCTGTTGCCCAGTATCTACAGTTCTGGGACGAAACTACACCGTTAGTAGTAAATGTAGCTTCATCACTAAACATAATTTTTTTCAAAAATTCTCTGTCATTTAGATAATTACCTTGAGCCCATAGACAATACTCCATTCTTCTATGGAGATCTCCATCTTCAAGAGTGTGTAAATATTTTGGCTTATACGGTTTCAATTTGTGACGACGGAGACATCTCCAAATTTTAGAGTAAGAGATACATATTTAAATTTCTAGCCATATCTCGTAAACTCGTGTGAGGATTATTACGATACGCTGCTAATATTACTGCATCTAAATGGTGTTCTCGATTGTTCAATCCTCGTGGACGTGGTTTAGTAACATTTCCAGTAGTGTTGAAAATATTATTCAAGTATGCAACAGTTCGATGACGGATGGGTGGACGTTCAGGGTGCCTCGCGTTAAACTCTCTAGCCGCCTCTCGGGTAGAACGTACATTGTCACCAACAATTCGAATAATTTCTACTTTTTCAGCAATACTTAAATGTCTATCGGCCATTGCTTAGCAAAGTTCGATAGTTGCAACTGAAGTAAACTGTTTAGTGAATTGACGTTTGATGTTTGACGTTTGAACTGATGAATCGTTTTCTTGTTTCATGGCACTCTTATTATTGCAATAACAAATTATCATCTGCTGATGGCATAAAAATGGAGAAAAATGTAAAATTTACAAATTTTTCAGAGAAATTTGGTATTTGGAGTTCTTGAGTGATTTGTAATAACTTTTCTTAATACTTTTTTGCTCTATCTTAATCGCTACTATGACCCGACTTGAAACGCTACTTTTTATTTTAATCGTAGTTGGCTAGATTTTGACTTTATAAAAACTCTATTCATATGAAAAGAAGCATTGTCGTGGCCTACATAACTGATAAAAATTTTATATTGATTGCTTTCAAAATAAAAAAGTTATTTAGGTGTCCCCATGAAAAGTGAAACACACTGTAGATAAAGTTATCGTAAGAATGTCCAAACAAGTCCAAAAAATCAGAATCTAAGACCATTAAAAAAAGCTCAGAAATGTACTTACAATACAACTTTTTCTTTCTGTCTGGTCTTCAGATGGGATGTTCATGTTTCGGATAGTGAGAGAATCCCTGGAAATAATGAAGAATCCGAACAACTTCAACCGAGAAGACGGATACAGATTGAGTAAGGTATGGAAGTTAGCGCTGGAGAACCCGAAGCAGCAAGAACCAACGAGTCTTTAGTGAACTTCTGAAGAAGCTGACAGTATGATCAGCGAAACCGAAAGCCGATAGCCAAATTCGGTTTTCACCATCATCCTCTTCTCGAAAAAACAGATCGAGGATGCGCGATCCGTTTCTTTGATACCTCTTATAGTTACCGAGATCCCCTATTAAAACATCGAAATTTGCCCACCCTGTACATATGTATGTATATCAAATTCATCCCATCATCATCATCATCATCATCATCCAGCAATCTTAATATTTACTGAACCTTGACGATAAGATATCCTCAATGAGTTACTTGTTAATCTTCGCCAAATAGATCGCATTGATGCAACGACACAGAAAACTCTCTTACATAGATAAGGATATTTCGCAATCGAAACGCGTACACAAATTATTGCTAAATTCTAGAATAATATTTACCCGAAGTAAATAACAAATACATTTTGTATAGGTATATACATACATACATAAGAACGTCAGTTTCGCACATATTATTAATAACTTGTTATTTGTCGCGAAACAAGTCTTATGCTAAACGGATCACGTTCGCTATGTAACAGCATGAATATTAATTAGATCGCGACTAAGATATTTTATATTTTTATTCGTTCGCTATATGTATGTATATAATGTAAAATTCCCCCGTTTTATTCGAGAAACCAAGACAAATGTGCTAATTTTATGATCGCTGACGAAGCTTTAAATTATGTCTATATGTATAAATCGTAGGTGTTTAATTTTTTTTTTGTGCAGATTGGTATTAGAAGAGGTGTTAATGGAATCTACATTGATTGAGTTTAATATCCGCTTCGTATAAATAATATACGTACTATTAATGTCATAGAAATATATTTTCCAAATTACAATTTTTGAAACGCACTTTACTGTGATTGGTACAAAATCACAGAAGCCAAAATGTGTACTGTCATGGTCGTTAATATGCAATGTCACAATGAAAATTAAATTCAATTCGCTTTCGAAAACATATAACAAACATTTTGTGATAAATTTCTTCTTAATTGCAGATATAAATTGTAAGCCGTTTGTTTTTATCTGCTACTAATACGTTTCGTTTGAGGATTCTTTGATGAACCAGCAGGAATGTTAACGTTTCCACCAACTACCTCGTCGTCACTCATACTTGTATCAAAACTGAAGTATGAATCGCATATAATTAGTAAAACATTGCTTGAACTTATTTATGTAAAATAACCGATGATTTAGCTGTAATAACAACTATTTTTAGTCAAATTTGTATCTGGAGAGCGAGATTGTTTGAACGCATTTGGCAGCTCTGGTTCATGAATATCCCCAACCTGCCACCAAATATCCAACCTAGCATATGACATTCGCAACAGCTATGAAGTTAGCTTATCTAAGTCAGGTATGTCAAATGCGTTCAAACAATCTCGCTCTCCCTGTATATAACACAACAAAATACAAAGAGAAACTATCAATGAAAATGCCAAGCAATCACAATACTAAACCACAATAAGAAAATTTGACAAGTGACAGGGAATCAAATTCATTAATAGCTAACAGTGATTTTTCATTTTATCCAACTTAAATTTGATACAAAGATAGGATTTTTATTTTGGAGTAAATTTGGCTAGGTTGTCAGCCAATTAGAATCTAAGAAACTACTGCCTATCTTACCTAATACTGTTTTCTTAACGTGAATGTACTATTAAATATGAAAATATCATAAACGAAAATCTAAAGCTTTTATCAATATTCGTTTTCCCACGTATAGACTGTTTCGGAAACTGCATTATCGTTGCGTTAACATCCTGGTACAGCATTGATGTGTAATCGACAGCAAAATCAGGAAATACTTCCCGAAATATGCAATAAGCTAATAATGAAATATTTACTTACGCATACAAATAACGATCGGTAAGGATAATCTTACGTTTCAAATTAAACATTTTAGTATCAATCACTGTTGCAAATATTAAATAAAGAAATTTCATACATTTGACTACATATGTCAAGTTGTCAATTTCTTAATACATACTAGCTTCCGAGTGGCTATAAATGTTTGAAGTAAATATTTAGTTGGCAACCTGCAAACATTTTTAGGTTAGAATTACTTAAGTGTATCCATACTCTAATGACCTTTATCCTGTCAAATTTTTGACACATTTGAATTAAAAAATCAGGAATGTCAATATAAAGTATTTTCTTTAGCAAGATTGACGACACTGCTATAGTTTTAAATTGTGACAGTTGTCAGTGATAAATATAAATTAGAGAAGCTCATTTGATTATTTATTCAACGTGTTAGAGTTACAACGCAAACAGTTCGTAATCGAAAGTTACTTCAGGGTTGGTCGAAAATTACAATTAAATAATGTCATGATTGTCAACATCGATTGTTACGTCAAATATCCTTTCATGGTAGCCAATAATTTAAAAAGAAATATACATCGAAATTGCAATCAAGCCAATTTCGATAATTGGAAAGTTTAAACAGTTATATCCCAATAAATAATAAAGATATAACAAAGTTAAAAAAATGTGAGTCCATTTTGTTTAAAATTCATGTATGTGATGATACAGTGTGTCCCAAAAAGTTTTATACAAATGGAGAAAAAGTTTATATTACATTTCACAAAAAAAATTCTTGATAAAAAGCTCTGCATGACTAATAGATCCATAATTAAGAACAACATTTTTAAAACATTGGCTGGAATATAGGGAAAAGCAAAATTAGATGTACAGACTGTAGTGATTTTTCCAGATAAAATTCACGTGTTAGATTAATGCGACTGATTTTGTGTTACACAACCTTATTAGACACGTTCTTGATAGAGCGCTTTGGAGTATGTAATACCATTTGACAACCGTCAGAAATTTAATAGATAAAGTCAAGAGTTCTGGAAGTGTTGAAAATATGTTTAAAATAATGTTATGTAATCAGTCGTGGAAATTCCAAATATTCGCTTCGAAAAAGATCCAGTTTATTGAATGTAAGTAAAACTACAGTTGCACGAATTTTAAAAGCCAACAAGTTTAAACCATACAAACCGCAATTTACCCATACTTTAAAAGAAGGAGATGACGAACAAAAGTTCGAATTTTGTGCTTGTATTCAAGGAGAATTAGAAGATGACAGATTTATGACACGACACATGTAGAACAGCCAAATGGAATAAATTCGATAACAAATAAATGAGGGTGTACTTATTGGGAAAAACGTTTGGACACGTCGATTTGTATTTTTAAATGCGCATTTTCTTCAAAAAAAAAAAATTATACAGGGTGTGTCATGTGACAGTGGCCAATACCAACTTTCTTATTTTAAATGGAAACCCCTGCATATTATTTATTTTTTGGGTTCTTCGGAATATTCTAGATATAATTCATGAAAAACCTAATAAGTAATACTGATTATTTCTTAATAATGTAAAAGAAAACAAAAAACATTAATGTCAATGTAGTAAATGTTCAAAATGCTCGCCGCGAACGTCTTGGCAACATGCTAATCTGGTATAGAAATGTCTTCTAACATTACTCAACATCTCAGGCGTGACTGATCTAATCGCAAGCGTGATTCGTCTTTTTAAGTTATCTAAGTTGAGGGTTTAGTTTTGTATACAAGACTTTTGACATATCCCCACAAAAAGTAGTCTAATGGCGTCAGATCAGGAGATCGTGCTGGCCATTCTATCGATGCGCGCCTCCCTATCCACCGATTTGGTAGAATTTGGTTCAGGTACTGCCGGACATTGATTTGGAAATGGGGCGGTGCTCCATCTTGCTGAAACCATACTGTATTGGCAGGAACTTGTGGGTTTGCTGGATTAGGATATAAGTTTGCGAAAGTTGGCACGACATTATTTTGGAGCAGTTCTAAATATTTATCTCCATTCAAGTTACCATCAATGAACGATGTGATTTCCAACAATTCCTGCGCAAACATTAACTTTTTCAGGATATTGCGTATGTTCCTGTCTCATCCAGTGAGGATTCTCGTTAGACCAATAGCGGCAATTTTGACGATTAACATGGCCGTGAAGTGGAAATGTGCTCTCATCAGAAAATAAAATATCTTCTAATTGGATAACATTGTTATCTAACATTGCCATCATCTGTTCACAAAAATACGTTCTCCTATCGAAATCGTCTTCCATGACCTCCTGAGTTGGCATCATTTTATAGGGATGCATTTTACTTTCCTTTAATACTCGAAAAATTGATGTGTGGCTAATGTTGAGCAGTGGGGCTGCTTTTCGACCAGAATTATGTGGGTTTTCTTGAAACTCAAGCATAATATCCAATTTCGTATCATCACTTACTACATTGGCAGCTACTTTTTTAATATGTCTTACATGACGAAGCTCGCAAAACTGTTTTTCCATTTTGCCTTGGGATTGTTCCTTGGGATACAGGCGACAAATTTGGAAATTTTTCGTGAAATAAGCGAGAAACTTCCATTTGTGTCCGTGTGTTATCTCCATAACCAATCATTTGTAGAATGGTTATTTTGAGCATTTCTGTTAAATGAACCATTTTTCTGATATTATTACGTACAGTTAACGAAATTTAAACCACAATAATAGCACTGACAGTGATCACTACTGTCATGCAGGCAGACAACATGTTGCTAAGGCTACGAGTTTTTACGAAAATAAACAAAACGGTCTTTGTATTTTTTTTAATTTCATATCAGTAAAAAGGAACGCAGCAATGGTTTTTGCTTACTTTATCAATATCAAGAGCTAAATGGGAAATTAACATTTAAAAAAAGAAAATTATTTTATTTCACAAATTCGCTACATTACACTAAAAATCTATTTCCCATTTAGCTCTAGATATTGATAAAGTAAGCAAAAACCATTGCTGCGTTCCTTTTTACTGATATGAAATTAAAAAAAATACAAAGACCGTTTTGTTTATTTTCGTAAAAACTCGTAACCTTAGCAACATGTTGTCTGCCTGCATGACAGTAGTGATCAGTGTCAGTGCTATTATTGTCGTTTGAATTTCATTTAACAGAAATGCACAAAATAACCATTCTACAAATGATTAGTTATGGAGATAACACACGGACACAAATGGAAGTTTCTCGCTTATTTCACGAAAAATTTCCAAATTTGCCGCCTGTATCCCAATGAACAATTAGCAAAATAGAAAAACAGTTTTGCGAGCTTGGTCATGCAAGACATATTAAAAAAGTAGCTGCCAATACAGTAAGTGATGATACGAAATTGGATATTATGCTTGAGTTTCAAGAAACCCCACATAATTCTGGTCGAAAAGCAGCCCCACTGTTCAACATTAGCCACACATCAATTTTTCGAGTATTAAAGGAAAGTAAAATGCATCCCCATAAAATGATGCCAACTCAGGAGCTCATCGAAGACGATTTCGATAGGAGAACGTAATTTTTGTGAACAGATGATGGCAATGTTAGATAACAATGTGATCCAATT
The DNA here is from genome assembly GCA_023690525.1 of Holotrichia oblita. Classification (NCBI taxonomy): domain Eukaryota; kingdom Metazoa; phylum Arthropoda; class Insecta; order Coleoptera; family Scarabaeidae; genus Holotrichia; species Holotrichia oblita. The sequence continues at coordinate 157,614,065 of CM043018.1, forward strand.
AGAAGATATTTTATTTTCTGACGAGGGCACATTTCCACTTCACGGCCATGTTAATCGTCAAAATTGCCGCTATTGGTCTAATGAGAATCCTCACTGAATGAGAGAGGAACATACGCCGCAACATCCTGAAAAAGTTAATGTTTGGGCAGGAATTGTTGGAAATCACATCGTTTTTCATTGATGGTAACTTGAATGGTGATAAATATTTAGAACTGCTCCAAAATAATGTCGTGCCAACTTTCGCAAACTTATATCCTAATCCAGCAAACCCACAAGTTCCTGCCAATACAGTATGGTTTCAGCAAGTTGGAGCACCGTCCCATTTCCAAATCAATGTCCGGCAGTACCTGAACCAAATTCTTCCAAATCGGTGGATAGGGAGGCGCGGATCGATAGAATGGCCAGCACGATCTCCTGATCTGACGCCATTAGACTACTTTTTGTGGGGATATATCAAAAGTCTTGTATACAAAACTAAACCCCTCAACTTAGATGACTTAAAAAGACGAATCACGCTTGCGATTAGTCACGCCTGAGATGTTGAGTAATGTTAGAAGACATTTCTATACCAGATTAGCATGTTGCCAAGACGTTCGCGGCGAGCATTTTCAACATTTACTACATTGACATTAATGTTTTTTGTTTTTTTTTTTACATTATTAAGAAATAATCAGTATTACTTATTAGGTTTTTAGTGTAATGTAGCGAATTTGTGAAATAAAATAATTTTCTTTTTTTAATGTTAATTTTCGTAATAAATCTGAAAACACTTAATATTTCCGAAACAGTTGAAGATAGGTATGGGACATTGTACATGAATTATGTCTAGAATTTTCCGAAGAACCCAAAAAATAAATAATATGCAGGGGTTTCCATTTAAAATAAGAAAGTTGGTATTGGCCACTGTCACATGACACACCCTGTATAATTTTTTCTTTTTTGAAAAAAATGCGCATTTAAAAATACAAATCGACGTGTCGAAGCGTTTTTCCCAATACACCCTCATTTATTTGTTATCGAATTTATTCCATTTGGCTGTTCCACACTGTATATGTCAAGTTATGTCCTAATTGAGTAATATGTCTTGGGTTGGCAACAAAAAAACTCCCAGGATTTAGCTGTCTTTTATAAAATGTATACATTTTTCGAGATAATCGAGGATTCTGTTTTTCAATATAATAATATAATAATCAGTGTAGCCAACTCAGAACTAATATGTAATAGTGACATGAGAAAATCAAGTATGCATTAAAATATTTTGACGTTTCTTGCTGACTTTCCTGTTTAATCCAGAGAATAGAAGAGACCAAAGTTTCTTAGCACATTTTTCACGTTTTTATTAATATGTTATATTTTTATGAATGTTGTTACGAATGTGACCATATCGTGTCTGATAGAAAATGAGTACAAGTCTCAAATTTTAATTAAATTTGTACCACTACAGGTCCAATTTCGGCCGCAAAGTTAACGTTTTGAATTGATCTGTAGTAACTCTCTCGTTCGCAACTTGAACTTTCTTTTCTTTGAGAAATAATCTATATTAAGGCAACATAGTGTTTCCAATGATTTAAAATGGTAAATAAAGAGATTATTTAACACATACATATTAAACGTCGATTTGTTCCCATTGATAAAGTACAACATTTAGTTTGCACTAAAAATGAACTACAGATCTTATGTATTTGTGAAACCCATAAGGATGTAAGTCGAGTTTCGTTGAAGAGACCACGTTCAGGGTCATATGATTAACACAGGCTAATATTAAAAGTCCAAATAGATGCGTTGTACATAGCTTACTGTAAATAGATTAACCATTATTTTTTTAACACTTTAACTGGAAAACATTTACGTTTAACATTAACACCAGTAATGGTCAGTATTAATCGCCGTAATAATGGTAATATGTTTACTGTTGAACTCTAAATTGATAAGCACAATGTATCTATGTATGACTATACGTATCCTATAGTCATACTTGTAGTATACAGATGGGTAAAAATTAAAGTCCGGTTAGAAAATGAACTGAACAATTTATAAAATTGAAAATCGGCAAGCATGTCAGCCATTGTAATTGGTGATGTTGAAACGTGGTGTTTTCAATATGAGTTGAAAATAAAACGTTAGAGTGTGGTATGGAAGAGTCACAATGCTGAGACCATGATATAGCACAAAACCATCACGGTACTTGAATTCTTGATCAAAAAAAAAGGCATCCAAATTGAAATTGGCGATGAAAGAACATCGTTTTGTGTCATCCAAAAGACTTTTTCAAAATATTGTCTCTAAATAATTTAAATTATATTTACATATGTAATAATTTCGAAACAACTCACACTCATATTCGTAAATACTTATAGAAAATGTACACAATGAAGTAGGTACCACACACAAGATCTACGTTAGTATTTAGCAGTTCCACTTTCAGGGAACCTTGACATATCAACATCTACTATGAGAATCGTCAACTCCGTTTTGTATATTTGAATTTTGCAGTTTGGATTATACATACATGTGTATATAATAAAATTAATAGTCTTACAAAATTTCCTAACAAACGTTATGTAATAATCACTCTCTTAAATGTGTTCTCTGGAAGGATAACGAGGTACAACGTGAGCTAACTACGAAGAAAACACTCCGAAATAACAAGTAGAATCGTCTAGAAATATATTTATTAATTTAATTAATTCTGAAGTGGAAAAGAAAAAGAATGTTTTGCAATGCAATTTTTACGTCATTAAATCTTTTGCTTCAAAATATTTTGTTAAATAACAGAGAAAAAAATGCCTACGTGATGAGCGCTTCCTGCGCTTGATAACACCATAGATCAACATAATAAGATTGTTTACAAATATCTATTTAAAAAAAGAACTAGTTTTTTTTTCGGGAGCTTTTTTTTTTAAATTCGTCCACACAAAAACATATTTATTATATTTTTTTTTCTGATATCAATAATCTATTTTTATCGCAACTGATACCGATTCTCCGTTTGTAATGTGTAACAACTTTAAACTCCTAATTATATTTATCAATAATAAACGAACGAGCGCACTTTCATAATAACAAATTTACTTCGATGTATCCACCAGCAAACTTTGCTCTAATTGAACGAAAACGTTTCGCAATCGATTCTATTCAATTGGAAATTGTGCTCGTACCTATTAATAAACTGCACTAAATATAGTCCCAAATTATTACCTGCATATTAGTTTTAGGAAATGACACATCATTATTGAGAAATGTACATTTATTTTAATTATATCAGTTGGAAACATTGAATTAAAGTTGATGTGTAGACAAAATTTACTTTTCTACTATTTCCTACCCTGTTCCTTCTTTATTGTTTACGAAATGACATTTCAGCTTGTCAAGATGACAGATGTATACGACGAAGGTCTTCCATCTCCTTTCCAGGGTTGGACTTTAGCCCTTAAACCCTTTAGTCCTCCTAATAGTACGGGACTATCCCCCGTTGGTTGTTACTAATGATTATACATATTATGTCGTCAATAGAAAAAATAGAAATTTGAGACTAAAAAAGGAAACGTAGGGAGTTAAAAGTGGTTAAAACAAACAAGAAGTATAAATAAAACATGCTCAATATTGTAAAGATAAAAATGTATATGGGACTTCACACAAACAGAGAGCGGACTAGAATAAATCAGTCTAAAGAGTTCCGGCGAATGTGTTGGCTTAGGTCATTTCGGTGGTAGTTGAAATCCGAGCAACCCTCACTTGAGGAGGGGGTCTGTCGGGATCGAGGTGAGCCAGTTCTCTTACCAGGGGGTTGTCAGAAAGAGAAACTCTAGCAAATGTCTTCTCGGCCAACGCTGCTGCGTGCTGAAGAAGAGTAGGAATATTCAAGTCCTGATGGATCTGAACATTGCGAACGTACCAAGGCGCGTTGACTATGTATCTCAGGGTCTTATTTTGAAGGGTGTTAAACCTTTTCCTATGGGAGAGTGCAGCACTAGACCAGACCAGGGATCCATAGGTGAGTATTGGCCTCAAAAAAATTGTGTGAACTAAAAGCTTAATTTTTAGACTGAGCTGGCTTTTGCTGCATAGGAACTGGGACACAGCTGACCTCGCAGTTAAATATTTGGCCGCTGTCTCAGCAAAGTGATGTCTCAGTGTAAGCCTGGAGTCCAGAGTAATGCCGAGATATTTGACGGTGGAACTCCAGGGCAGACGAACGTCCTCTACGAAGATATTTACTGGAGGAGCAGATCTTTTCCTCGAAAAACGTATGGCTACACACTTATCGTGGTTTATGGCTAATCGCCATTTGGTAGACCAAGAGAGGAATTCGTCTACTGCGCTTTGCAGCTTCGTGCAGACAAGGGCGTCAGATCTAGACGACGTGTAGATTGCAGTGTCGTCTGCATACATGGCGAGTTTAGTGCCCGCAGTCTTTGGTACGTCAGACATGAAAATTAAAAACAACTCAGGGCCGAGAAGCGACCCCTGTGGGACCCCAGCTAGGATGGACCTAGTAGAGGAGACGGAAGAATCGGTTGCTACATCGAAAGAACGACCAGAAAGGTACGACTTCATGAGATATATTATATTGGGATTGATCCCAGCCCGATGCATCTTGAAAAGAAGACCCGAGTGCCAGACGGAATCGAAGGCACTAGCAACATCCATGAATACCGCTCCAGTAGACTCACGTCTTTCCAGGGAATTTCTAATCTCCTCTGTAACCCTGAGGAGTTGATACTCAGTTGACAGTCCTTCCCTAAAACCAAACTGCTCATCCTGCAGGATGTTCGTATCAATTATTTCGGCTCTAAGTCGATTCAAAAGGATGGCTTCCGCGATTTTCGAGATATTGGAGAGCAAACTTATTGGCCTATAGTTTTGAGGGAAGAGACTGTCCTTGCCCTTCTTTGGTATTACCCGGACGCGAGCATGCTTCCAGATGGACGGGAAATATCTCAAACGTAGCATGGCGTTGATAATGTTCAAGAGGACCAGAACGACCCTATCCGGCAACTTTTTCAACGCAGAGTTCGAAATTGCATCATAACCACGGGCTTTACCACTTTTGCGACTTTTTATGTGGAATTTTATCTCGTCAACAGATGTATATTGTACCGATTGTACCAACTTGTCAGTGTTCTCAACATAAATTTTCCTATCAGTCGAAGGCATTTGAAAGATTCTAAAATGTTTAAATTGAAACATAAAACTATTCTTACTAAAAATTAAATGTCTATTAAGCAGATATTTAAATTAGCATTCTTATTCATATTAAACTAATCTTTTTATAATTTGATATTTCATATAATAATGACGTTGACACTCTAATAAAGCCATATTTAGAAAAAAACCGTTAGAATCCTCGGAGCACTCTTTCTAGACATAACGTAAGGGTGTTTGGGCTGTCTTAATTGTCTATCATCTACCCCCTACATCTCCCGTCTCTCCCCATTACGGGATTAGGAGTTTAGCGGGTTGTCGTCATCAGTCCTCGTCACATTACAGCTTGAATTTCCTTCTCTTCAAATTCCTTTATCTTTTATCACTTTCTCTATGGTCTTCCATCTATCCTCCGTAATCATGACATCGATTAGATTATCCGGAGTAATTGGTGTGTCAAGAGTACGAAGCGCATCAATCTGAGCAGTTGTCCGTCCCCGCCAGTATCGTGATTATCTTTCCAAAACGTGTAGTTTGACCAGGGTTCTAGGTTTCCATTGCTAGTGTTTCCATTTCATCAAAGTTCTCTGCAACTGATCTCAAGTATGCTCTATCGGATTTGCATGAGGAAGTCCGTTGGTTGGCATCCATAACTACCATGGATCGGTAGCATGAAACTTTGGGGCACAATGTTGTTGATCACCTGATTCAAGTATACTTCTGAATTCGTTTCCCCGAATAACCAGCAAGTCGGTACGGCACTTCTTGTACTGATCGGTGTCTTGTCTATCCGAAGAAACGACCATATCTAGATTCATCAATGGACAGTACCAACTTCCACTCTCCTGTGCAATTAACACGCTCTCTTGCCCATTCTTTGTCGCTTATGTTCGCGAGTCAATGGTACACCTCTAAAAAGTCGTCTAGAACGTAAATTTACATCCCGTAAACGTCTTCTGAGAGTTTCAGATGATATTAATGTGCATCTGGGTTTTACGAGCCTCCTACTTAACATTCGACATGTGCTTAAAAGTTCTCAACGTGCAGAAATGGTGACATATCGATAATTATTGATGGGCGGTCTTTCATCAACAGATCCAGTTTCTTGAAAACGGTTAAGAAGTCTGGAAATGACACTTTCGCTAACTGTTAAAAAAGTCGCTACGTCACTTTGATTCGTCAGATATTGAACCAAACAACCAATTGATTTGTTAGAACGAGTTTTAATGAGAGGAACTTATAATGCTACATGTATCCGTATCGCTTGAGTATGATAACTACCAACTTTAATAAAGTGTCAGACATAACCAACATTTGAAAATTAAAAAATTGAGCAGATTTTGAGATATATCCTTAACTTATATGGAGCAGTTTACTTTGAAGCGCCATTCCATTCAAACTTTCCAACTATTAAGTCGCAGATTGTGAAGTTGATGGCATTATTATTATTATTATTATTATTATTATTAAAGCTGCTTGTGGCCAGCTGATTCCGGTCTTATCTTTCTTAATTAACAAATCTTTTGTTGAAGGTGAATTCCCTAATTTATCAAAAATTACAAAATTAGTACCATTGCATAAGAAAGGGGATAAAGACCTTTTGGAGAACTATCGCCCTATTGCGTTGACATCGTGTTTTTCTAAAATCTTTGAGTACTGCTACTTGTCCAGACTTGAAGAATTTCTGGATAAACATAATATTTTATCAATCTATCAGCACGGTTTCAGGAGAGGCCACTCTACAGCTTCAGCTCTTGCCAGCTATCTGGGTAGTGCGGTTGATGCTATTGAAGGCGGTACTTATCCCGTCGGTATATTTCTAGATCTTACCAGGACCTTTGACTGTGTTGACCACACACTCTTAGTGAAAAAACTTGAATTGTATGGGATTAGGGGTAATGCCTTAAGTCGGTTACAGTCTTTTGTTGCAAATCGGGAACAATTTGTTAACGTTCGTCATAATAACAGCAATAATAGTAGTGACCCTTCATCTACCATACTAAATACGAATATAGGGGTTCCACAAGGCTCTGCGTTGGGGCCTTTACTTTTTCTTTTATTTATCAATGATCTTCCACTAAATACAGACTCACACGACTCCTATAATACTAGATTCAGAGATAACATGGCTACTCCCAACGCACGACTAACATTGTTTCAAAGGTCTAGTAGGTCTGTACTAGCTATAAAGATTTACAACAAGTTACCTCATCAAATGAAGGAACTAACACTTTCTCAGTTTAAATTAAAAATGAGAAGTATATTAAGAGACTGCTTTTACTTTTTAGGTGCATTTTTGGAATATTCCTTTAATTGATTACATCAACTACTTAGAATAAGAATTTTCTTGTCACTCATTATAATTCTATGTACACTTTCTTTTCCTTATAGATGCTGCATTTGACTTGTTTCTATACCATTTCCATGGTCTTTCGAAATAAAGAATTAGTTTACTTAGTTTACTTTACTAAACAAAGTAACCTGTCGTACAGATAAAACTGAACACCCTGTATATAAGAAAATATTTTCTTGCTATAGAGAACTTCATTCTAGACATCTTTTACTGAGAACATTTTTCGATAAAATAAATAGCAAAGCCACAATCAGCCGATTCCAGAAAGATGCCACAGCCTGTATAAAATATTATTATTCTGACTATTATCACGTTTGAATTTGAACTGAAGGCTATATACAGGGTGACATAGAAAAAAGTGCATTGCATAGTGCCGCACAATAGAGGACACTAAACTAAGAAAAAAAGTTCCTATGAAGATGGGTCCGTAAGACCTTCGGTTAAAAGATACGGGGTGCTGAATTTAATTTCTTTTTTTGGGTTTTTTTTTTAATATCTATGGTTCTAGTACAAATGCATCTGAAAGCCGACAATGCACGCTAATTAATCAAAAAATAACAATTGAATAATGTGTCATAATGACACTTGTCAAACTGATGTAATTGTTGTTTGAGGAATTTTGTGTTCGTGATTAAGTTTTTCATTGGTGATTATTCAAATTTGCTTTCAAAAATGGTTCACTACACTTTTGAAGAATACAGGGACATGATTATGTGTTACGGCGAAGCTAGATCAAATTTTTACGAAGCTCAACGTATTTATCGAGAAAGATATCCTTTATCCCTAAGTTCCTAATGTTCGAACATTTATTCATGTGCATAGGCGTTTGAGAGAAGATGGCTGTTTTAGAAAACCAAAATTGAATAGTGGGGTTTCCAGAACTCGTCGCACTGTGCGAAAACGAAGAAACTGTTTTACGAATGGTAGAAAATAATCCAAGAACAAGCACCAGAAAAACAAGTTCAGCGGTACGAAACCTTAACCGTGAATCAGTTAGACAAATTTTCAAAGAACAACTTCTTCGCCCATATCATTTCCAAAAAATCCATTCACTATTGGAACATGACTTTGTTCCTCGTGTACAATTTTGCCAATGGTTACAAAACCAAAGACAAAACATTATTTCATCAATTTTGTTTACTGACGAAGCTGGTTTTAATCGTGATGGTATACTGAACCTACATAACATGCACCATTGGAGTGGTGAAAATCCTCATCAAACTGTAATTTGAAGTCACCAATATGGGTTTTCAATTAATGTGTGGGCAGGTATCATTGACAATTATTTAATTGGCCCATTTCGATTGCCCAATCGATTGACAGGTGCACTGTATCGAAATTTCCAGAAAGATGCCACAGCCTGTATAAAATATTATTATTCAGACTATTATCACGTTTGAACTGAAGGCTATATACAGGGTGACATAGAAAAAAGTACATTGCTTAGTGCCACACAATAGAGGACACTAAACTAAGAAAAAAAATTCCTATGAACATGGGTGCGCAAGTCCTTCGGTTAAAAGATACGGGGTGTTTTTTTTAATTTATTTGCAAAATCAATGATTAAATAAAACAAAAAATTAAGTTTTTAGAAGATGTTCAAATTGTTGCCCTTGTACTTCTTCTTAATGATTGACGGCATCTTTGAAATATTCCTGGGTTATTACGAAATCTATCTGCCGATTCCATAATTCTTATCCACAATTGTTCTTCATTATGTATTTCTACAGCATAAACTTCATTTTTCATAAATCCCCAAAATGAAAAATCAAGGGGATTAAGGTATCGGGACTACGAGCTGGCCCCCCTCGACCAATCCACATATTTCCAAATCTCCTGTCCAAATATTCCCTTGCCACTCGAGAAAAGTGAGCTGGCGCCCGTCCCATCATGCATGTAATACATTCTTCCAGTAATGGCCAATGGGACATCCTCTAATCATTCTCCAAGAAATTTCGATACAGTGCACCTGTCAATCGATTGGGCAATCGAAATGGGCCAATTAAATAATTGTCAATTAAACCTGCCCACACATTAATTGAAAACCCATATTGGTGACTTCGAATTACAGTTTGATGAGGATTTTCATCACTCCAATGGTGCATGTTATGTAGGTTCAGTATACCATCACGACTAAAACCAGCTTCGTCAGTAAACAAAATTGATGAAATAATGTTTTGTCTTTGGTTTTGTAACCATTGGCAAAATTGTACACGAGGAACAAAGTCATGTTCCAATAGTGAATGAATTTTTTTGGAAATGATATGGGCGAAGAAGTTGTTCTTTGAAAATTTGTCTAACTGATTCACGGTTAAGGTTTCGTACCGCTGAACTTGTTTTTCTGGTACTTGTTCTTGGATTATTTTCTACCATTCGTAAAACAGTTTCTTCGTTTTCGCACAGTGCGACGAGTTCTGGAAACCCCACTATTCAATTTTGGTTTTCTAAAACAGCCATCTTCTCTCAAACGCCTATGCACATCAATAAATGTTCGAACATTAGGAACTTAGGGATAAGGGATATCTTTCTCGATAAATACGTTGAGCTTCGTAAGAATTTGATCTATCTTCGCCGTAACACATAATCATGTCCCTGTATTCTTCAAAAGTGTAGTGAACCATTTTTGAAAGCAAATTTGAATAATCACCAATGAAAAACTTAATCACGAACACAAAATTCCTCAAACAACAATTACATCAGTTTGACAAGTGTCATTATGACACATTATTCAATTGTTATTTTTTGATTAATTAGCGTGCATTGTCGGCTTTCAGATGCATTTGTACTGGAACCATAGATATTAAAAAAAAAACCCAAAAAAAGAAATTAAATTCAACACCCCGTATCTTTTAACCGAAGCATATATAGCATATTGCAGTACAATTTCAAGCTGGACAAACTGTTTGTAATTGCTTATGACATTATTATATTTATGAAATTTATGTTATTGTTTTTGTGTACTAACTTGATATTAGATTTGTAATATTTTGTTGTAAAATGTAATAATATCATATCATTAAGCGAATTTTAATTATTACGTCATACAACTTGCTGACAGTGTTTAGTAATCAGAGGAGTCACGTGTTGCTCCAATTGTTGGGCCAATTCCATATCGATAGTAGCGCCTATTTCTCCAATATCCATCGGATTTATAGGGTATCGAGAGGTATCATCTTTTACTCGTGTGTCGATTGGCATGTCATATGCTGGATAACTTTTCATTTCCCATCCGATCAATACACTCATTTTTATTAATATTTCTATTGTTGTATTTATTTATTATATTTATTAATGTACATTACACAAATTAACCCAACTCATAAGAATATTAGTCACTGTATTCGTATCTATAAATTAAAAACAAATTATAACACTGAGTCATTTTAGTTTGACGATTACACGTCGCATTACGTTTTAAATGACGTCAAACTATTGAAAAAGATTTCTCGATTTATAGATCGGAAAATCGGAACTCGATACGTCAGAGACATATCTGAACAAAAAAAAAATTACATAATATCATAGATAAATTCCGTCATTACATCATAAAGTTTTCTACAGTTTTAAATACGGGCTTCAACGTCCATTCCCTTAATTTTACCCTACAATTTATATTATACACCGTTCACCGCACAAACCTTCGATTTAAACCCATACAAACAGGAGGAGAACGTAGCTGGGCGATCGTAAACACTTGTAGGATACTTTAAGTTAAAGCGGAAAACAGTATTGATGTCGTGATGAACGGGAAACATCGCCGTCCGTACTGTAAAGGATTTTTTCCTCGGCGCTCCTAAACTTACTGCCATTTGGCGAACACTTGCGGCTCTCGTTCTCTCTGTATCGTAATGTTTTTGCCTCCGTGACATGGGGTAAATTTATCTCCTTCGGTGATCGTTTCTTTTTTTCTTTTCTTTTTTTTTATTGTTCCTTTCGCATGTGAGGGTGATTTTCTCGGCCTGCTACGTTTCCAACGATGTATTATAAAGTAGGAACGAATGCGGGACTCGTTTATTAACGAGGGGAGTAATCTTGATAAAATTGGGTTTTATTAATTGTCGGAATTTCGTTGTGGATTAATTGTTTATAAGGGCGTGTGGCTGGTATGGTGGTAGAAGTCTTTTAAATGACCGAAACGATTTCCTTTCATCGCCAATTCAGCTAAATCAGGTGAATACGATGGATGATCGATAACAATGATGCCCTGTTTTGGTCAAGAATTGACATACCATGATGACTTTATACTATCATGGCAGCCAACTGTCTGGCTCTCGATATTCCGGTCGAATTCTGACCAACAATCGTTGTGGAACTCCCAGATAATATTTTGGGATAAATTTGCTGTAAACGTTTACCTTTGAATCGAAGAAAACGGTCAACATTGTTTTGATTTTGCTCTTCTCAAAGCGGCTCTTCTGGTGACTTCCATGCCGCACTCTAACGTTTTGTTTTTGTCCAACCAAACCACCCATGGTATCGTCTGTTAAACATCTCCATGAATGCCTCGAGTAGTCTACCGTTCTTTCTTTTTAAGCTTTTTGCCTCTCATCATTCTCCTTAGTTTTCATGATTTCTTTCCATCATTTCTTGCAAAGCTTTCCAATTTTTGGCAAAGTCTAGCATTGTGTCGATCAGGTTTTCCGATGTTATCTCGTTCTTGGTTTGTAGTGCTTCTTTGTCCTGAATGGTCCATGTCCGCTGAGAGCCTGCATGTGGTAAAAATCGCTATTCAGGTCTGGGATCAGCTTTTTAGTCCATTGTCCTTTAATAGTGTTATTAGTCCATCTTTCTTGCCAGCTATGCAATGTTCGATTTTTTTGCTTCTTTCAGTGATACCCTTTTGTCTTCGGTCTTGTCCATGATGTATTTTCTTTCATGTGCTATCACTTGGGTTGCCACAGTGGAGACATCCGTTTCTGTAGCTCCTTTTTTTCATTGATGTAATCCTCCCTAGCCTTTCCTCCTCTTTAGTGTTTTTTGCATTCTTGTACAGTGTCTTCTACTGGTGATACATTGCTGCCTTTGCCTATGTATTTCCTCATTCCACCAATATGGTACGATTTTTTCCCTTTTTGGCCATTCTATTTTACTGTTTTCGTAAGCTTCTTTCATGATTTCTGTACAGATTTCATTTGACCTAGTTTCCATTTCTGTCAAGCTGCTAATTTTAAGTTCTAGATTGGTATTATAGGCCTCCCAGTTTGTTGCGAATACTTTTCTTTCTATAGACCTTTGTGGAGCTGCATCAACTTTAATTTCGTAATTAGTCTTCAGGCTTTCACAAACGCTGTTGGTGGCTGCTCTTCGGTTCTCGGGTTCTCTGCCGTGTAGAAAGGTTGTGGTCCTCGGTTAATGATTATCCATCAAGAATATACAATTTAGATGAAACAAGCACAACTGTGCAGAATCCAAAAAAATCATAGCAGAAAAAAGGATTAAACAAGTGAGTTCCCACACCAGTGGTGAGAGGGGAATCATCTTTCCCCGAAAGTTTTTTAAGCAGCACATGCTTCATGCATCACCTCATGGGACATTGGGCTTGGCCAATCCTTCAGGCTGGTTAACATCCGTGTTATTTCTAAAATTGATGGACCAATTCATCATTTTATCACATAGCACAAAAGAAGATCATCATCTCATTTGTCCATCGAAGTCATCGATAAAGCCCGTGCTGCAGGAGTCACAATTGTAATGCTGCCGCTCCACTGCAGCCACAAGCTGCAGCCCTTAGATAACGCTGCAACTGACACATGGCTGCTGAATCATCCAGGAAAGCCAATTACTATCTTCGACATCGCAAGCTTAATAAATGTGACCCATGAGGCAGCGATGACGCCAAAAAATATCAAATCTGGCTTCATGAAAACGGGAATTTTTTCGTTCAATGACCAAATTTTCACAGATGCCGATTTAATAGAAGCTGCTATCACCGCCAGACCTTTCACAGTAGAAGTCAACGATTGCCCTTCCACATCAGAAACCCAATCTTCTGAGGAATTAGGATTTGAAGTTCCATTAACTGAAAGACGTTCTTCGACAGAACCAGGTAGAGCACTAGAGGAACTAAGTCCAGTGATTAAGGACAATTGCAGTTCACTATTCACGCGGCCCGGCCTTGTTTCAAGGGGTTTTGTATCACCAGAAGACATCCGGAATTTTCCCAAAGCCTTGGAAAGAAAATCAAATCGACAGTCAATACGCAAAAAAAGTCGTCCATTATCACCAGCTCGCCAATAAAAATTGAACTCGAAAAAAGAATCCAAGAGAAACAGAATATGTCTAAGTTTATCTCTAAAATGCAAAAGAAGAACGTCAAGAAACGTATTTTGGAAGAGTCATCGGAGTCATCTAACGAAGAACCCAACTTAGAGGATGAAGTTGACGTGGACTGGGTTGGACATTCAACAGATGATGAAGTCTCAGCTAATTTTGTTCAGGGCAGAAGAATTTCTGGACAATAACGCTGTTCCAAGCCCCCTCGATTGGGTGTTGTTCCATTAACTGAAAGACGTTCTTCGACAGAACCAGGTAGAGCACTAGAGGAACTAAATCCAGTGATTAAGGACAATTGCAGTTCACTATTCACGCGGCCCGGCCTTGTTTCAAGGGCTTTTGTATCACCAGAAGATATCCGGAATTTTCACAAAGCCTTGAAAAGAAAATCAAATCGACAGTCAATACACAAAAAAAAGTCGTCCATTATCACCAGCTCGTCAATAAAAGTTGAACTCGAACAAAAGAATCCAAGAGAAACAGAATAAATCTAAGGTTATCTCTAAAATGCAAAAGAAGAACGTCAAGAAACGTATTTTGGAAGAGTCTTCGGAGTCATCTAACGAAGAACCCAACTTAGACGATGTAGTTGACGTGGACTGGGTTGGACATTCAACAGATGATGAAGTCTCAACTAATTTTGTTCAGGGCAGAAGAATTTCTGGACAATAACGCTGTTCCAAGCCCCCTCGATTGGGTGTTGTTCCACTAACTGAAAGACGTTCTTCGACAGAACCAGGTAGAACACTAGAGGAACTAAGTCCAGTGATTAAGGACAATTGCAGTTCACTATTCACGCGGCCCGGCCTTGTTTCAAGGGCTTTTGTATCGCCAGAAGACATCCGGAATTTTCCCAAAGCCTTGGAAAGAAAATCAAATCGACAGTCAATACGCAAAAAATTCGTCCATTATCACCAGCTCGCCAATAAAAGTTGAACTCGAAAAAAAAATCCAAGAGAAACAGAATAGGTCTAAGATTATCTCTAAAATGCAAAAGAAGAACGTCAAGAAACGTATTTTGGAGGAGTCGTCGGAGTCATCTAACGAAGAACCCAACTTAGACGATGAAGGTGACGTGGACTGGGTTGGACATTCAATAGATGATGAAGTCTCAGCTAATTTTATCACGGCAGAAGAATTTCTGGACAATAACGCTGTTCCAAGCCCCCTCGATTGGGTGTTGGTGGAATTTGAAGGGAGAAAAAACAAAATATACTATGCAAGACATGTTTTAAAAGTAATGAGCGATCACGTGACGGTGAACTTAACCTAAAAAAGTGAAAATTCAGCAAATAAAAAAAATATTGCCAAACCCAACTGAACGCATTCAAAAAGAGAAAAGAAATGGCTCTTTCACCATTACATTTTGCAGCCAAAAGACTGTACCAAATTGGAAAAAGATTTCACACCTGAACAAATTTTGTAAGGGATGGAAGTAGCCATTCAACTTCGAAAATTATATGAAATACAAAGCCTGAGTAGCGACAAGGAGAAGATTATGATGAATGAAAATGATATTATAAGGCAGCTTGCAGCAGTATCGTTCTAAAGAAGGTTATTGGAAATCTGATTTTTTTTATGAAATATGATATGGCAAAGTTAGAAAGTGTTACTGTTAGATCTATGTTCTGAAATGTCTTTTAGTACCTGTAATTTAGTCCATACGGCCCAGACGAAATGGCCTAACCAACAAAAAAAGCTGCGAAATTAGTATTCGTAAAACATAACCTGCAATCGATGAAAAGGGAATATTGGCAAGAAAGGAAGCCATTACAAAAAGGAAGGATGCTCCAAGAACTGTTATCACAAGATAAGTGAGACAGAGACGTAACACTCATATCAGATTCCGAAAAAGAGTATGAAGCAATGAACGGTGGCTCAAACTCAGATGACGCAATCAAAGAAGAAAGTTGGAATAGTAAGAGTGCAAGTCTTGCTGAAACGTTAGGTTCGGAGGAGGAACAAGATGTTTAGATTTTTAAATGTGCTTGTGTTGTACCGATAAACTTCAATCACTAATTCTGACCCACAATCGTTGTGGAACTCCCCGATTCTCTTTGAATCGTTGAATCTTTGAGGAAAACAATCAACACTGTCTTGGATTTGCTCTTCTGAAAGCTTCTCCTTGCCGCACTCTAACGTTTTGTTTTTGACTCGTATTGAAAGCACCACCAATCTTCAACACCCAATCTTCTCCAATTCTTCTGCCGTGATAAAATTAGCTGAGACTTCATCATCTGTTGAATATCCAACCCAGTTCACGTCATCTTCATCGTCTAAGTTGGGTTCTTCGTTAGATGACTCCGATTGCATTTTAAAGACCTACTCTGTTTCTCTTGGATTCTTTTTCCGAGTTTAACTTTTATTGGCGGGCTGGTGATAATGGACGACTTTTTTTTTGCGTATTGACTATCGATTTGATTTTCTTTCCAAGGCTTTGGGAAAATTCCGGATGTCTTCTGGTGATACAAAAGCCCTTGAAACAAGGCTGGACCGCGTGGATAGTGAACTGCAATGGTCCTTAATCACTGGACTTAGTTCCTCTAGTGCTCTACCTGGTTTCGTCGAAGAACGTCTTTCAGTTAATGGAACAACACCCAATCGAGGGGGCTTGGAACAGCGTTATTGTCCAGAAATTCTTCTGCCCTGAACAAAATTAGCTGAGACTTCATCATCTGTTGAATGTCCAACCCAGTCCACGTCAACTTCATCCTCTAAGTTGGGTTCTTCGTTAGATGACTCCGATGACTCTTCCAAAATACAACAACGGCTGACATGCTGATACGGATTCTTGTGGGACATTTTTAACACGTCTTTGCGAAACTACTAAAGTATCCAATCTTTTTGGTCGTCTATCAGAGTGTGTGTAGGACGAAGCATGGACAAATCTTCTGTGTGCCTACGTCTAGCTTTCTCTGCGATGGTTTTCGAGGACACCCAACGGTCTTTTCGAAGAATTCCTTTGATATTTTCTTCATTGCCAGTGGTTTTTGGCGGCGCTGTTGGGTAATCGTCCTCACAAGGTTCTCACGACCGTCACAGAATCGCCCAAACTAATGGAAAACAATCTCATCGCATCTGGAGATGATTCTGGTTTAAGACTTCAAAGGCTTTGGCCAAATCAAAGAAAACATCATTGATTGTATGTTTATGATCCCAGCTAAAGTAAATATGATTCCATTTGAGTTTATTTTGTTGTAGTGAGGACAGCTGTTAAGGCTGTATTTTTGGATTTATAAAAAGGGTTCTAAATATTATTAATAAGTTTTCGCGGGGAGTGCAAGAGAGGAAATTGGTAAAATAAACTTTAAATATTTATAAAATAAAATCCTCATCAATATTCAAATCTGCGTCAATAGACGAAACGATTACATTATACGACTACGTAATCCATCCATCCTAAAACGAAAAAACGAGATTCCCTCCCTGCCGCCACTGCGTTCTCGCCGTTGAGCCCGAATCTGTTTACATTTACGAAAACGACGACCACTAAGAAGGAGAAGAAGAAAACGAAGCGAAAAAAGAAAAAAAATAAAGGAATGAGTACCGACCCTGTAGCGGTTCAGTTTTTGTGAACGTCTCTCCGTCGTGGCACGTTCTTCCTTCCACAGCCAACGGTTTCCTTGATGCTTTCTCTTTCTGTTTTGAAATGTTGTACGCGTCGATCCGCAGAGATGTGCGTGGTGGTACCGAAACGTATAAGCCCAGCGTTGCAACCTGTTGCGTCGCCCCGATCTTTAATCTTAACAAGTCGAAGTGTACCGTACATTGTTGCCACACGTATTTCGTATACACACACACACACATATATATATATACGGATATGTATAGAGAATAGAGAGAGAGAGAGAGAAAGGCAAAAGCAGCAGAGGCAGTATCACAATGTATTACACCATGTGTTTGCGTATACATGTTTGTGTTTGAATGCATGTGATCGTGTTGCCTTGCCTTTACGAGTATCGAGTATTATAGAGGATAGAATGCTGCGTTGCATGAATGGAGCAACCAGTCGCTAATGTTTATGTATTCGTTCTAAATGCAAATTATAAATTTAAAAAAAAAAAAAACTGCACTTAATAATCGCGAATTCATTCATATTATTATGATTAATCATCAGTAACAATCGAATATGCTTTTACGTCAATCTTAAATTTTACGACCTAATTCTCTCAAGAAAAGAGGATTTTCCACAGCTGATACGATCCCAACACAGCAGAAGACCACTTACCAGAGGTTCTGCCCGTTCTCCTTGGGTTTATTCTACGGAAGTTGACTTGTTCTTGTCCCACCATGTTCCCCCTCTGCTCCCCGCCGATCTTCGCCGATACAGCTTCGATACCCCATCGAACTCGCAACGGCTCTACCTCTATTGACCGACCAAGCCTGTTATTGCCATAAAATCACCACAATCGCGGACGTAAATTGAACGGACTGCGTTTTTTCTCTTTTATTTTATTCACATATGCGGTTATATATCGATGGCATCTATATATATATATATGTATTGTATACATAGGTATCGTCGTTCGAAAATTAAATTTTACGTAAGAGGAAAAGTAATTAATGGTTATTCTTTTATAGTTTTGCGAAAGCGAAACGCTATTAAAACGAGAAGAGAAACTGTACAGGTAACGGTTTGTAGTTTGTTGTAAAATTCAATAATTGTGAACGGTGCAGTTTTCGAAACAGAATCAAATCTGTACACCCTGTATATTAAATTTATAATCCGATAAGAAGCACTGACGGAGTGTTATGAAATATATAATCATATACATAATCTTGTTTCTCCAGTACTTATCGAATAAATAGTTTTTGTAATTATCTCTTCATCATTACTAAATTAGTGCTTTAAAAATGCTTAACTCAAAAAAAATATTTTATTGGATTTTTTATAACACTAAACACTTTAACCCACTGAACACCAAACAAGTTTTAACTAAAACACCGACGCGTTTCAACAGCAATGCTGTCATTATCAAGGCGATAATAAAACTAAATTAAAATAAAATCTACGAAAACAGGTAACCTAAATGTTATGCACGGTCAATCCGATACGTATCATTAATTTCCGATTAACGAAAACAATGACGAATGCGGGATAGGTCCGTTGTCACAGTTCATTACACATGACTTATTTTTATATATTTCTAAACTTTCGAAAACATTTAGAAACTTACAATATTGTTTATTCGTCTAATTAATTTAACATTCGTATGATCGAGGTTGTGATCTGTTTCAAAAATGTGTTGGGCAACGCTCGATTTCTCAATTCTATTAAATCTAAGATGAGCCATATGCTCTTTGAATCTAGTTGAGACTGCTCTCCTGGTTTGCCCAATATATTTTTGATTACAATCTTTACAATTGATTTCGTAAATACCTGACTTTTCTAGAGGTTGTATTTTATCTTTAGGGTTACCGATGAGACTTCGTAAACTAGTCCCAGAACTGTAAACTATTCTGAGATCTAGCTCTTTGAAACCTCTAGTGATAAAGGGAGCGTAAGGGAGGGTCACAACGGGTGAAGCTTTAACATCCTCTCGAAAAGTCGTAGATTCTTTCACAGCTCTCTTATAATTAAACTTCCTAATTAACTTATAGATATGCTGAGGCTGGAAACCATTACACTTGGCCGCATCTTTTATAATTTTAAGCTCTTTCTCATACCTCGCCTTGTTCAAGGGAAAAGTGAGAAGTCTGTGGACCAAAAAATTCAGGCTTGCCATTTTCTGTTGAAGACAATGATGGGAACCTGAAGGAATGTAGCGAAGTGTACTGGTTTCCTTTCTATACACGTCAAACTCTAATCTATTGTTATTTCTATTACTAAAGTATCTAGAAAGGGTAGCTGACCGTTTTCACAATATTGCCGTTCCTTCCAGCTGTTCATAAAAACTCCCGTTGAATTGAAAAATGTTCTGTTTCATACAGATGTCAATTAAGACTCAAACTATTTTGAAGCAACAAGTCCTCGAGGTATGTCGAGGTGTCTGGAATCGGTACACTAGGAAAGAGAGAACTAACATCAAATGAAATCAATATTTCACCCTCCAGCAACTGAATATTTTGAATTTCTTTAATAAATTCCAACGAATTTTTTACTGCAAAACTAGGTTGCTGTATTGGCAAATTATTAAATTCATTGGTCAGCCATTTGGAAACCTTATAAGTCGGGGTGCGTCAATTGCCGAAACAATTGGCCTTACCGACTTGCCAGGTTTGTGAATTTTAGGTAAACAATATAATTTAGGGATAACAGGATTGGAAACATGCAGCTTACGTCTACCATCGGTAGTAACAAGGTTGCTACAAGCTTTAAACACATTGTTGACGTCTCTGATCATTTTCGGTAAAGAATTTTTGAAATTGACTGATGCAAAAGTAGTGATAAAGTCATTCGTTACGCGAAAGAAAAATGGTTGCGTTCAGAAATCGAATATCTTTTTGCCAAACGCAGTAAACTTGAGATTCACGCTTACCAACTTTGGAAATTTTTAACATTAGATCTTAATGATGTTGAATATCAACTATGGTGTGATTTATTTCAATCGATAGGAAAGTTCAGAATAAGAAATTCTCTCATGATAGGAAATTAAGAAAGTTAGGTTGTTTTTTAAAAAATAAACATCATGAATTCCGATGAATACCATTAACATAGTAGAAAATCATTCCTCGCAAAATTTTAGTGAACGGAAACTTAATCTTTTGAATAAAGGATTGAAATTTGGTTTGCAGACTCGTGAATCGAATGTTGAGTGGGTTATTGCCGGGATTGAATCCACTATCCAGCGGTTTCCTGAGCCCACAAAACAGTTCGTTAGGGAGGCTTGCAAACATACTATTTCAAAAATTTTGAAATCCTATAAATCACCTCAGAAATCCGAAAACATTAAAATCATTAAAACTTTGCGGGAAAAAGATTGTTATTTGAAAGCTGACAAAGGGAACGAGATTGTTATTTTAAATAAAGAGGACTACTACACACATAAAAATTTCTGGGATAAGTTCTTATCCTTTCAGTTGATATTAAAATATAGATTAATAATTATCCGAAAAAGTGATAGTTCTAATCAAATTGAATGTATTTGTTTTCTTTTCCCGATTAAATTACATCTAAATCCCGGAGTTAAGAAAAAGGTGATAGAATTGTTGTCTAATAAAAATAAGTTAAACACCGATTTAACACCATAAAGACAACAAGTTATCCATTACTGCATAATTCATAGATCTGGAGATAGATTACATCCAAATGTAAAACATTTTATCTGCTTTGGAGAAACTCAACACCGAAGTTAATCCGAAAAAGTGAAAATGTTATCCTAAAAGAGTTAGATTCGGTTAGATTGCACTTGCTTAATTCCCGCATAAGCATTTTGTTAGAGAAAGGGTAAGGGGGTTCCTGTTCTAGCACGAATAACGACTATTCTGAATACTTTGGTTAACGAAAATGGATGCTGGATTTTATTTACGCATCAAATATAGCAATCATAAGAAATGGGTGAAAATAGTGACTTACTGACAAAAGAGATCACAGATGATAAGAGTAAGTACCTGGTATAATTATTTATTATAGGTTAACCAGACACATACATATCACAGGCTATAGCTGGATAAAATCTGTACCTAATAAATACAGATCAATACTTTTACCAACATATATTCCTCTCTTTTTAGGATATTGTGCATTTGTGACGGTTTTTATAGTATCTGGCAACAGGGTGTCGGAGGTCTCGGTGCAAAAGTCCAAATGCATTTCTGAACTACGATTCCCAAAAGCTAATTTGGGACGCCTGATTTCGGATATCACGGTGCAGTTGCACCGACCTAGCCTCTGGTTGCTGGTACTGACGTCAGTAGGACGGCGCGAAGAACTAACTCTAACTCTTCTCGGGATAACAGTTACCACCTCAGAAGTAAAGAATTTATTCTTTTCGAGATAAAACTAACACTTCTAAGAATAACTGTAACTCCTTTCGGGGTAACAGTTACTACATCGAAAGATTGGTAGTTCTCCTTTTCAATATAATATTAACACTTCTCAGGATAACCCTAACTCTTTTCTCGGAAACAACCACTCCCTCGGAAGTTAAGTATTTCTCCTTTTCGAGATAATTCTAACACTTTTAAAGATAACTCTAACTCTTTTCGGGATAACAGTTACTATATCGAGATTAAGCATTTTTCCTTTCCGAGATAAGGCTAACACTTTAAAAGATATAAGCAACTACGCAGGGACAATGTTTTTATCACTTCTGAATATAACACTAACACTTTTTATTCTAACTCCATTAATTTTAACACCAGAAGCGGATGGACGCGAGGGAACATCGAAAAAGTGTTAGAATTAACTCCAGATTTTTATGTGTGTATGATCGGGTTAATGACCTGTTGAGTAGTGGTCCTTACAAGTCAATTTCAAAAAATCCTTTACCGAAAATGATTAGAGACGTCAACAATGTGTTTAAAGCTTGTAGCAACCTTGTTATTGCCGATGTTAGACGTAAGCTACATGTTTCCAATCCTGTTGTCCCTAAATTATATTGTTTACCTAAAATTCACAAACCTGGCAAGTCGGTAAGGCCAATTGTTTCGGCAATTAACGCACCGACTTATAAGGTTTCCAAATGGCTGACCAATGAATTTAATAATTTGCCAATACAGCAACCTAGTTTTGCAGTAAAAAATTCGTTAGAATTTATTAAAGAAATTCAAAATATTCAGTTGCTGGAGGGTGAAATATTGATTTCATTTGATGTTAGTTCTCTCTTTCCTAGTGTACCGATTCCAGACACCTCGACATACCTCGAGGACTTGTTGCTTCAAAATAGTTTGAGTCTTAATTGACATCTGCATGAAACAGAACATTTTTCAATTCAACGGGAGTTTTTATGAACAGCTGGAAGGAACGGCAATATTGTCGCCCTTTTTGCCTAACCTTTTCATGAGACGTTTTGAAAAGGACTTAGAATCTGAGGGCGAATACTTTCCTAGGGTTTGGTTGAGGCATGTGGATGATATTTTCGCTATTTTTGCTACCAAAAAAATGTAATATTGACGATTTTCTCAATAGATTAAATAATCGGTTCGAAACCATAAAGTTCACTTGTGAAAGAGAAGAAAACGGTCAGCTACCCTTTCTAGATACTTTAGTAATAGAAATAACAATAGATTAGAGTTTGACGTGTATAGAAAGGAAACCAGTACACTTCGCTACATTCCTTCAGGTTCCCATCATTGTCTTCAACAGAAAATGGCAAGCCTGAATTTTTTGGTCCACAGACTTCTCACTTTTCCCTTGAACAAGGCGAGGTATGAGAAAGAGCTTAAAATTATGAAAGATGCGGCCAAGTGTAATGGTTTCCAGCCTCAGCATATCTATAAGTTAATTAGGAAGTTTAATTATAAGAAAACTGTGAAAGAATCTACGACTTTTCGAGAGGATGTTAAAGCTTCACCCGTTGTGACCCTCCCTTACGCTCCCTTTATCACTAAAGGTTTCAAAGAGCTAGATCTCAGAATAGTTTACAGTTCTGGGACTAGTTTACGAAGTCTCATCGGTAACCCTAAAGATAAAATACAACCTCTAGAAAAGTCAGGTATTGACGAAATCAATTGTAAAGATTGTAATGAAAAATATATTGGGCAAACAAGGAGAGCAGTCTCAACTAGATTCAAAGAGCATATGGCTCATCTTAGATTTAATAGAATTGAGAAATCGACCGTTGCTCAACACATTTTTGAAACAGATCACAACATCGATCATACGAATGTTAAATTAATTAGACAAATAAACAATTGTAAGTTTCTAAATGTTTTCGAAAGCTTAGAAATATATAAAAATAAGTCATGTGTAATGAACTGTGACAATGGACCTATACCGTATTCGTCATTGTTTTCGTTAATCGGACAGGACTGGTCCCGTAGGCACACAGTTTACCTACTACCGAGCGGTTTACTGCAAATGGTTTACAATTAAATGTCAAGAAATGCAGAATTATGAGCTACACTAGAAAGCAGAACTCTATTCTATTTGCCTATACCATCAATGGAACTTCACTCGTTCGAAAAAAAGTTGTGGCGGACTTGGGTATTTATCTTGATAGTAGTAAGGCTATAGGCGTGCGGGCACAGTCACTCGACGTGGACACGCTGTATAAGCTGTAGTTTTGACAGCTAAAACCTGTGTAGCACCAGCAAATTGTCATAATTATGACAGTTTGACAGGTTTTAGCTGTCAAAACTACAGCTTATACAGCGTGTCCACGTCGAGTGACTGTGCTCATACGCCTATAGCCTACTCTTGATGATTCCCTTACCACCTCATCGTGAAAACCTCGTAATATCAGCTATGAAGATGTTAGGATTTTTGATTAGATCTGATTTGTTAGATCTAAGCTGGAGTACGGTTATCTGATCTGGCATCCATTCTACTCTTCCCACAAGAAAACTGTTGAGAAAGTTCAGAGAAAACTTTTAAAATATTTATACTCCAAACAGGAAGGTTCAAAGAAAATGCTGACTGTTTTCTTCGATTCAAAGGGAATTGTTCATAGTGAGTTTGTTCCAGAAGGTTAGTGTCGCATGACACAATACAAAAATAAGGGCCCTTACTGTAGGATTTACAATACTGTATCCAGTTCTCTGTTTATTTGAACTCCTTGCTTGTCGTTGAAAAACATCTTCTGCTGTATCTTTTGTAAAAAACTGCTTTTAATTTTCTGCTTCTGTTCTTAACGGTACTGATAGGTCCTGATAGTACTGATCTTGATGATGTCTGACCATCAATAATTGATAAGGGCACAATTTTTGTGTGTTTTTGTAATACCTCAACACGATTTGTATCCAATAGTCGCCCCACCTATTTCTGCTGACATTAGAACAATGTCCAGCAATCTTTTTAGAACTTGCACTTGTGAGTTACATGGATAGAATCCAGTCATTCCAAACACAGAAATTAATGTTGTGTTTTTTTTTTTTTACAAATTTCCAACCACAGCTTATTCAACAACAGAGAGGAAACTGTTCGTTTAGGAATCGAAATCGAATAAGGACTCTAATTGCGTCACACTTTTAGAATCTTTTGTCACTTTCTTTTTATTGTACGTTAAAGGTTTCGAAGAATTGATTGAATGTTTACTGCGCTGTATTGACTCAGAAGGAAACCATTTTGAATAAACAAGAATAAAAAATCAAAATAATAAACGCTATGTATGATTTTTTTTAGATCAATCTCATTGTATCTGGGACAGACTGAACAGTTGTTTCGTTAACTATTAGTTTCGTTAACTGAGTAACTGAGCATAATGCAACCGATGCTACTGTTAATTCTCTCCTAATGTAGATACAACAACGTCTAGTGATAATAACGTAGATTACAATAAATTATGTGGAAAGTTCAGTAAACTCTTTATTATAAAGATTTACAACTAAAAATAGAACAACAATCGTACAGTACAGTGTGTGTGTGTGTGTGTTTAAACAACGAGCGTTTTATCTTTCCTTTAATCTGAAATGGATAACTATGTTAGGATAGAATGTATGATATGTACAATTTTGTAATCTCATAAAGTCGAAAAGATGCACGTTAATTTCTTACATTTCGAAATAGGTAGAAGATAATTATCTGTTTTTTTTTCGTTTTGTTCACCTTTTTTTATCTGATATTAGCGATAAACAAATGTTAGAGGGAAAAATAATGCAGTAAAATTTATACGTACGATAAGATAAAGTTTAGATTTTATTCTCGAATCTCCACCTATAAACACAAGTAGAAAGTAATAAGGAGTATTAAGTGGTCTCATGTTTAATTTTTTTTTTTTTTTTAATACATATTACAAGCAATTTTTTATCTATAAGTACAATTAATGATATGTATTTATCGTACGAGAAATATGGATTAAGTCATTGTTAACTAATTTAGTTTTTTTTTTTTTTAATTTGATGAGGTGGGCCAAAACTTTCAACATAGAAACATCGTAAAAGATTGCTCAAAAAGCTCGTTAAATTTAAAGCTTAAATTATTAATCTACAAGGTGTTCATCCGAGCAATATTGACTTATCCTGGTTCAACGCTGCAAAATCACAAGTCAAGAAGCTCAACGTTTTACGAAACAGGGTTATCTTCAATAGTGTTATTGTCAATGCACCCTGATTAATGACTAACGAACAACTTCGTAGAGACCTCCAAATTCCGACTCTGCAAACTGTGATCGCAAAGTGTTGCTTGGTTGGAGAACCCATTGGTACGACACTTAGCTGATGAATTCTCGACGCTACCACCTTCCCGTGTGGAAGCCACATAGCAAAGATTGGAAAGCTTAAAGACCGACAAGTCCAACCACCACCTTTATTGAACAAATGTTTATAATCAGACTTAAACGGAACATAACACTGTGTGCTAAACTAGTGCTAAACTGATAAGATTCTTTTTTGTTTGATGAACTTGTCTTATATCAACTAGAAAATTTATTTGACGCCCAACCTGAGTCTAACAATTATAATTTAATTTAATTCCTTTTTTTGGTGCTTAACGTGAGGCTAGCAATTCAATTCTTCTATTATAATAAGAAGTATATATTTTGGATATTCTAACGATTTTTTATTTTTTATTTCAAAACAAAAGAAACATTTTTATTTTACCCAAAGTGAGGTTAGGCAATCGTAATGCCTTTTGATACTAGATTTACAACTTCCAATTAGTTTACAAGGCGTGTTCGATATTCGCGAAGTCGTATTATGCTTTCGAAATCACAATTCCCTCCCTCTAATCGAGAAACATGTACTTGGCACCCAACATGAGTTTAGGGAGACATGATTTCCTCTTATACTAGATTTAGGACGATTAATTTGTTTCATTTTTTTTTGTTTTGTAGGCGTTTTTTTTTCGATATTCTCCCAGGAATTTACTCGATCTCAACGAAGAAATATTATGTTTGGCACCCAACGTGAGGTAATAAAATAGTAATGCCCCCCTATACTAGATTTAGAACAAATAATTCGGCTTTTGTAGCATATTTGTATGAATTTATTATCTTCTTAATCAAAAAAAAATGTATTTGGAGCACAACGTGAGTTTAGGGAGTCATAATTCCCTCTTATACTAGATTTAGGACGATTAATTTGTTTCATTTTTTTTTGTTTTGTAGGCGTTTTTTTTTCGATATTCTCCCAGGAATTTACTCGATCTCAACGAAGAAATATTATGTTTGGCACCCAACGTGAGGTAATAAAATAGTAATGCCCCCCTATACTAGATTTAGAACAAATAATTCGGCTTTTGTAGCATATTTGTATGAATTTATTATCTTCTTAATCAAAAAAAAATGTATTTGGAGCACAACGTGAGTTTAGGGAGTCATAATTCCCTCTTATACTAGATTTAGGACGATTAATTTGTTTCATTTTTTTTTTTTGTAGGCGTTTTTTTTTTCGATATTCTCCCAGGAATTTACTCGATCTCAACGAAGAAATATTATGTTTGGCACCCAATGTGAGGTAATAAAATAGTAATGCCCCCCTGTGCTAGATTTAGAACAAATAATTCGGCTTTTGTAGCATATTTGTACGAATTTATTATCTTCTTAATCAAAAAAAAATGTATTTGGAGCACAACGTGAGTTTAGGGAGTCATGATTCCCTCTTCGACTAGACTTAGGGCGATTCATTTTTTTTTGTAGTATTTTTATGCGAATTTATTATATTTTAACCGAGCAACAATTTGATCACCGCCCAACGTGGGGTTGGCAATCATAATGTTGTTTTACACTATGTACGTTTATAATGAGCAATTAGTGTATAAGGCGTTTTTTTTTTTTTCGATATTCTCCCAGGAATTTATTCGATCTCAACGAAGTAATATTATGTTTGGCACCCAACGTGAGGTAATAAAATAATAATGCCCCCCTGTACTAGATTTAGAACAAATAATTCGGCTTTTGTAGAATTCTTGTATAAATTTATTATTTTCTTAATCAAAAAAAAATGTATTTGGAGCTCAACGTGAGTTTAGGGAGTCATGATTCCTTCTTCTACTAGACTTAGGGCGATTCATTTTTTTTTAGTATTTTTATGCGAATTTGTTATATTTTAACCGAGCAACAATTTGATCACCGCCCAACGTGGGGTTGGCAATAATGCTGTTTTACACTATGTACGTTTATAATGATCAATTAGCCCAACGTGAGGTAATAAAATAGTAATGCCCCCCTGTACTAGATTTAGAACAAATAATTCGGCTTTTGTAGCATATTTGTATGAATTTATTATCGTTTTAATCAAGGAAAAAGTATTTGGCGCTCAACGTGAGTTTAGGGAGTCATTTAGGACGATTAATTTGTTATTATTTTTTGTAAGGTGAGGTTTTGTTATTCTCACAGGAATTTATTTTATTTCAACGAATTAAGATTATGTTTGGCGACTAACGTGGGGTTTTGGAATCGTAATGCCTTCTGACACTAAACTAATGGATGTATTTCCTTTTAGTCAAGTCTAACGTGGGCGATGTTGTTTCATACTCATTTAATCATAATAATTTTGGAATCATAAATGCTCAGTCGTACTAGATTTATAATTTAATTTATTGTTTTAATCGGGAAACACTTATATATATTTGGCCCCCAACGTGGGGTTAGAAAATCGTAATGTCTTCTAATAATTAGATTAGATTAGATGTGGATTGTGTAGGGAATAATGCTTCTTCACTGCTTCTTGTACTATCTATTATATAGGAGTACCATTAATCTTTTAGTCCCAATTGTTTTCCAGACTTTTGAGGAAGACAGAATCGGAATTTATTACAGTCCACCTTGCCCATCTTATACAGGGTGTTTCTGAATTGATACGATAGATTTCAAAGGGTGATTCTTTAGCAAAAATTAAGGGAGGACTTTTTGTTCAACACCCTTTTCCCTCCAAGTTACAGCCCTTTAAAATTAGGTAAAAAAGTTTTTATTTAATATATCCACTTTGGAAAAATTTAGAAGAATGAAATTTGGCAGATAACTGATGCTAATAAATTGGCAGTTTTTGAGTGTTTCTGTTACCCTAAAATGTAATCAATGTTGAACAAAAAGTTCTATAAAAGACGCCCCTTAATTTTTGCTAAAGAATCACCCTTTGAAATCTTTCGTATCAGTTCAGAAACATCCTGTATATAAGATAATATGGTACGGCATTGATCCAATCCTTTTCGCAAATTTTTTACACGTGTAGAAGGATTGAAAAATAGAACATCATACATATTGGTCTTCATTTATGAATCTAGTAAGAACTGGAGGAGTATTTAATATAATTAATTGCACAACAATATTTGCGTAAACAGTGCTACCATACCTACAAACTAAAAAAAAAATTATTTTCAAATAAATCCCCTAAAGATCGTCTTCATCTGACAATTATCTCATCACCGATCGGATGGAAGCTAAACCAGATATCACATAAAAATCCAACTATTAGAAAAAAGCCCGAAATTTTACGGATTTAATTTATGCGCATGCATAATTAATTTAATTATAGATCGGATCGTAGTTTTGTCTTTTTTTTTTTTTCGTCTCAATATAGAAGCGCGTCAGCATTAAATAAACACTTTAAAGAATTTATTATTGAAGAAAACATATTCGTCGTGAAAATTGAATTATAATATATACTCCTACATAATAATAATAATAATAGTTGACAGTTTCATTTATTTAAAAATAGCGTCTCTATCGTATTCACATGAATCTTATCTATAACCTTCAGGACGTGACCTTCTATCCGGTTATTGTTATAACTTACAACTATCAAAATAACAACATTAATATTTTTTTCGAAGCTATCGTCTAGTTTCTATTTAAATTTTAAATTGGGAAATTTCGATTTTATATCGTACGACAAATAAATAAACTTAATTAAATTCCAAATATTTTAATAGCTTTCGTTAAAATTAACATAATAAAAAAAAACGTTTTTAATCTGGGGAATTATCTCCGAGATAACGTGACCTAATATCTTATTAAGATCGTTTATTTGTTTAAAAACGAATTATGCTTAATTTTATCATTTTATCTAGATCCGAGTAATCATTTTATTATATTATACAGAACTATTAATTCAGTAAATTATATATAAGGAAAAAAAATAAATTCTTAATGTTGGCAGAGCTGAAAACACGTTTTAATGCATGCTTCTTAACCGGACAATTCAGTATAAAAATAAGACTAAAGGTATGTTTCTGATTCTGAATCTTATCATCGGAAAAAAAAATCCAATTTCCACTGCTCAACAATGGTCGTATGTTTTAGTTATAAAAATAGTAATATTTCACTGTTAAATTTAGTAAATTAAATGACAGAAAAGGTGATAGTTTAATAGTAAAAGAAAAGCTTATGTTTACAATCAACATTTTAAAATTGAAAACAGAAGATGAATTGTGAATCATTAATTGACGATGATGACTATTATTTGGACGAGGATGAAAGTATATTTGCCAAAAGTGAGAAAATGCAAATTATTTATAAAGATGTATCTTTCGGGTATTGCCGTGGTTGTTGTGACAAACTTGACGTTTCGCTGATCATACTGTCAGCTTCTTCAGAAGTTCTCTAAAGACTGATGTTGATGTCTTCTGCTCCTCGTCACAACAACCACGGCAATACCCGAAAGATACATCTTTATGGAACAGTGGTCGTGAAAGTCTACATTCCACCAGAAGACCAGGATACTGGACAAGTTACGCAAGAAGAGGAGCCAGCTGCTAGCCAGGATGTGATACCAAATTTCGTCAAGATACAACATCATCTTACGACCGTCACTGCTAACAGAATTATTCGCCCAGCAGAAAAAGCACTTATACGGGAAAGAGTGCGCCGCACATACTACGAACTCAATTTAGTATCCAACGAACTTTACCAGCTACATTTGGAATTGAGCCGACTACTACCTGAGGATATTGGGAAAACGGTAGACCAAATTAGTTACGAACACGCAGAATATCACCTCAACAATGCTACTAGAAAGCAAACCAAGAAATTTGAGAAGCTATCTCAAAAGAAGACCGTAGCACTACCAGAATTGGACCCTAAGAAGACTGTCGTGAACCTCACCAACCAACCGTTATCTGAAGAACAGACCAGAGTACTATCGAAAGGACTAAATTTCGATATTGCACCCAACAGGATACCGAAGGATGAAATAATCACCCAAGTGGAATGTGCAATAAGGACCTTACCAGCAGAAGAAGCAGAACAAATAAGACACGAGACGTGCAAAATACTCTGCAAATCCAAACCACCAACCAGAAACATCTCCAAGACAGAAGAGCACGCACTGAAAGAACTCCGCAACAATAAAGACATCATTATTCTACGTGCCGATAAGGGAAACGCAACAGTAATAATGACCAGGACAGACTACAATGAGAAAATCAATACCTTATTGGATCCTGAACATTACAAGAAGCTAAGCAGAGACCCTACAGCTAAAATAGAACGTCAGACTAGGAAAACTATCAAAGAGTCAACCACATCGAAGGAAGAACAACGACGTCTACTGCCATCAGAAACGCAGCCTCCAAGACTATACGGACTACCCAAGATACACAAAACTGGAAACCCTCTACGACCGATTGTGAGCACCTGTGGATCCCCGACTTACGAACTAGCCAGATATGTTGCCAAACAACTACAACAGTACGTGGGTTTGACAAGCAGTTTTATAAAGAACTCTGAACATTTTGTGGAGATTCTACATGAACATGAAGTAACCAGTGAAGACATACTAGCGAGTTTCGACGTGGAATCGCTCTTTACCAACGTGCCAGTGGAAGAAACCCTACAACTCATCAGACAACGGTTTATACCACAAGGACTACAAGAGGATATAATTGACCTCGCAAGACTATGTTTAAACACCACCTATTTCCTATGGAATGGAGATTTCTACGAGCAGAAAGACGGCGCAGTCATGGGATCACCACTCTCACCAGTCATCGCTAATATTTTTATGGAAACCTTTGGAGAATAAGCCATCAGCTCTAGTGACAAGAAACCGAAATGCTGGTACCGCTAAGTGGACGACACATTCGTGATCTGGCCTCACGGTATGGACAATCTACACGCATTCAAGGAACACATCAACAGACAACATGCCAACATCAACATTACGATGGAGTTAGAAGAGAATGGTTGCTTACCTTTTCTGGATGTATTGGTAAAACGCAACGACAGTGGAATATTGGGACATGGAGTATACCGCAAGAAGACGCATACGGACCGATATCTACACGCAAGCTCACATCATCATCCACAACAGAAAAGATCTCTGGTCACTACACTACTACATAGAGCGGAAATGATTAGTGATGCTACCAACAAAATCGAGGAAATTCAACATGTGAAAGATGCACTCCAGAAGAACGGCTACAAACCACAGGAGATTCGGAGATTAGCCGGAGCCAAAAAGAAACAGAAGGATGACTCAGAACTAAAGCCAGCAGGATACGCACACCTGCCGTATATTGCTGGAGTCACGGAAAGGCTGAAGAAAACCTTGGAGAAGAAGAACGTCAACGTCAGGTTCAGCACAGTCAAGAAAATAAAAGAACTGCTTCCATCCAACAAAGACTCCATACCGAGACTACAAGCTAAAGGCATCTACGAACTTCAATGCCAGTGCGGGAAATCGTATATTGGACAAACCGGGCGCAGTATACAGTGCAGAGGGAAAGAGCATCGCAGAGATGTCGAACAGGGAAACACTGGAAAATCTGCAGCAGCTGAACACTACCACACCGGAAGCAGTCACGTAATCGACTACAATGACGTGAAGATACTAGCCAAAAGCAATCACTACTACCCACGGATAGTGAGAAAATCCCTGGAAATAATGAAGAATCCGAACAACTTTAACCGAGAAGACGGATACAGATTGAGTAAGGTATGGAAGTTAGCGCTGGAGAGCCCGAAGCAGCAAGGACCAACGAGGACGCATCCGAGATCATCTAACACGAATCGAGGAGAATCAGAGAACGATAACGGATACGGTTCAGCGGACTGGAATGGATACGCATCACTGGAGCGGAACAGGGACTGGGTATATAACGAGGAGCAGAAGACATCAACATCAGTCTTTAGAGAACTTCTGAAGAAGGTGACAGTATGATCAGCGAAACGTCAAGTTTGTCACAACAACCACGGCAATACCCGAAAGATGCATCTTTATGGAACAGTGGCCGTGAAAGTCTACATTCGATTATTGCAAATTATTTGTTTAACTCCAGTATTAATAATGTTTTTAATTACTCAAGGTGGTACTGGGGTGGAAAACGAAGCAGTATCTGTGGAAGAGTCGAAAATCTATTAATCAGCGAAGTCATGAAGAGACTTCCACTACCTACCTGGGGAGCTAAGTAGTAGCTATTATTCAGCTTTGTGCACAATATCTATCTATAATAAAAAAAACTTTTAACCATTTTTTAATAATAATATCAATAATATAATATCCAAGAAAGATAGAAGAGAAATAGAAACAGAACTGGAAGGAGAAATTGAAGTTCCACCTACATTTCAATCTAGCCCTATTGAAGGTAGGACGGATCTGAACACTCAAAATAGATTAAGAACTGATAAAAATAATGAGAAGAGAAGTGTAAATTTTGTACTGGTGGATGCTATTAATAGAATGAATGCTCCAAGTCTAGAAACAGCTCATTCAAATATTTTACCAACATGCATTGCAATTTCAGAAATAATGTCAAAAATGCCTCTGAAGCAGAGGGTTAAATTGGAAATAAAGTTCGAACAAGAAATAGGTCGCAAAATACATTTTTACTTATACGCAATTATAACATGCTTCCCATCAACAGCACCAACACAATTTGGAAGTTGCCAAATATCTGAAAAATCATGACATATTTCAAATCATATTCTGATGGTGTTAACAAAATTGTCTTGAATGTAAGCATTCCCACAATACATCACAAGTTTCTCTAATTATTTTCGAAACGGTGCTGGTCAAAATACGAAAAGCATACGATATTAAAATTTGATTATCCCCACTTGCAAGATACCTAAAAGTAGCCTAACTCATAGTAGAGAAACCACTTCTGCTGAAAATACTGCAAAACTTTAGAGTTAAAGTTAATCTTACTGAAGGAGAAATGGATTCTCGGACATGATCCTTTCATCCTTTCGTGATGATCCTTTCTCTTGAATATATCTCTAATCCAAAATCTTGGAGAATTTCTTCTTATTTTCCTCTTATTATTCAAAACCATTGAAATGAGCAGTAAATTCGTTGTTTTTTTAATCGCCTTTTGTTATTATTCACTTCGAAGGACATGTAGACAAAACACTAGTGAGTGAGATTAAATAAGATCAAACGACGGACACAAGTTGAATATTTTTTAACTCTCTCCGACGATCAATTTTAAATTTGTGACCAATCACAAAACTTTTGGATGATTAAAGTCTAGCCAGTACCAAGACCTATAGATGTTTCACGTGAAAAAAATAGATGTCGATGAATATTTGCCATCTCTAGAGGACGGAATCAGTCAGAATTAAATGAATATCACTAGAAAGAAATGTCAAAATAGTATTTTTCAACCAAAAAAGGGCCTTTCATTCTGCAATAATGTAAGATGATTTGGTGCTGCCACCATCGATGCTTCAAAATTGTGTTTGAAAGCTGTCCTTCTTCATACAAGAAACGTTTATCCATCCATCCCGATTGGCTATGCAGTCCATATCAAGGAAACTTATAAAACTATGATTCTTTTTCTCGATAAAATTAATTATAAAGCGTACAAATGGTATATCAGGGCTGACCTCACACAAAGCAGTGCTGTTTCTTTTCTGACTGGGACAGTGGATCGAGAAATTCCCACTACATTAATTAAAGATTGGCCAATCAGTCAGAGCTCAGTATATTCCTGGATAAAACAATATATGTACTTTATAAAGCACTTCATGCATATCAAATTAAGATTGAAGAAGAAGAATTTCGTCAAAGCAATGGATTCCCAATATTTCAAATGCAACTTAACTTAAACTCCCCCAACTGTAGGACTCGAAATTAAACGTCTACAACAAGATCCCCATTTTGAAGAGACTTTAAATGACTAGGAACTCCAAATTTTGTGTTCTAGTAAACACAAAATCTGAAGCAATTATTAATGAACTTCTTAGAAGTTGTAACATGAGTTTAAAAATACATTTTTTACAGTCGGTCCTGGATTTTTTTCCTCAAACTTCGACGACGTCATTGATGAACACAACAAGATATTCTGTTATGGAAAAACGTAATCAAGGCGAGTAGAACAGTGAAATATCTATTGGCTAATTAGTGTTAAGACAGAAGACAAGTGTGAATTGTTTGCACGACAATTTGTGTGGTGATTTATCTTGCAAAAACAAAACACCTCCTAGGTAATATTCCTCGTCTTCTCTACATAATTCTTCCTCATAGAATGAGGTCAGTAACGTCGAATAATAATTCCCAGTTATTGCCAAAAAACGGGAGCAACAGGTCTTCTTAGTAGAACTAGAGTGTCTCCATTCCATCGGTTGTCGTCTTATTTCTGGGTCAACAGAACAAAATTTTTTCAAGTTAAACAATTATTACTTCAGCTAAGCAAACTATGAAGCGCAGTTTCAGCAATAAATTCGCAATCGATATATGACCAGGCACGTATGCACCTACAAAAGAGAGCTGTGACCAAATTCAACAATCACTAATAGTTACATAATCGGAAGCATACTGTTAAAACATATTGCAAAAATAATTACAAATACGCGAATGGCATTTTTATAACACGTCCCTAAACGTTTGTTTAATCACTTGCGAAAATAATGTCCCCTTTTATAATTCGAAAGGAACCTAATCGGAACGTCTAAAGGGGAGACATTATTCTTAAAACAAACTGCACACGTGAGAGAGTGTATTTATGTATACATATGCAGAATTAATTGTACGACGTCTTTTAAGTGGTAGACGGTTTTTCAACTCACGGGTCCGTGTTTACAATAATAAATCCACTTTCAAAACGAAGAAGAAAGTTAAAGCGCGGTGAAAGTGAATCCGATTCATGAATTGTCGGGACGCGGTGAATGTTCCGAAGCGCCAATATTAGTTGTCATTGCTTTTGTTTATTCCATCTCTCTTTTGCGCGCAAGGTTACCTGTCCCCCGCGTAATGAGTAATTATCCTCTAGGAAAGATAGAACGAAACAACAACAAAAAAACAAGCAAACGTAACCATTAGTTAAGATAGATAGACGCCGTATGTTATTTGGTAGTTGCCGTTAATTATTTCGGATATTTAGAAAGTAATATTGCAGCGGATAATGCAATTTTAGACCGAGGAAATATTGTGAAATCTTGAATGTCCCTTTTGTTGTCTACAATTTATTCGAAGATATTTTTGTAACACGTTTTATTATTGGGAATAATTTCAATATAGAGTTTCAATTTCCATGAATCTAACAAACCCCACGTTGGGCGCCAAATATTGTATAGTTTCTAACAATATTCTAATACCAAATTAAAATAAATTCGTATAGGGTAATCATAAAATAAGGGATATACAGGGTGTTTCCTAATTGAATGTCAATATTTTAGAGGACGATTTTTTGGTCCATTTTAAAAAGAAAACTTCATATGAACGTATGACCTAAACGTCTTAACTTTTAGTAAGTAAGTAAGTAAGTAAATTATTTATTTAGCGTTAGCTATTAGCATATACATAGATCAATACATATATAAATTACTAAATATTTCTTACTAAATTGTATTCACCTTATGCTAGTATATCATGCCTAATAGATATAATTACTACATTAGATATGCGCCAATGTGTATCTGTACAGTAAATCTTTGAATAAATTGAAATTCATAGCATTTTTAATGTCATGCGGTAGGTTATTATAGAGTTTTAGTCCTTGAATAAATACATTTTTAGAAGTTTGTGTTCTATTATAATGATTGATATAAAAATTATTTATACTTCTAGTTTCGTAGTTATGAATCTCATTGACAATTGTTATTTTTCTACTAAGATACCGTGGCAACATATTGTTTTTCAGTTTGTGCACAAATATTACACTTTTGAAGTAAATTCTTTGTCTAACATTCATAAATTGCAGCGCATCTAACATAAGAGCTATTGGAGTATATCGATCACATTTCAATATAACTCTCATGGCTCTATTTTGAATTTTTTGGAGTTGCGCAGATTCATTTTTATTGAGATTTAATAATATTGTAGTACAGAACTCAATGTGTGGTGCAATGATAGCCTTGTATAATAGTGTTTTAATATACGTCGATAAATATTTACCCACCCTGTTAAGAAATCCAACCTTTTGAGACATTTTATTCATTATATATTTAGCATGTTCCTTAAAAAGTAGATTGCTATCTATTATTACACCTAAATATTTTATGCTATCAACTCTCTCCAGTTTAAAATTACCTATTTTTATATCAATGTTACTCAAATCAATATTATTAAGTTTATACATACTAGCTAAAACCATACATTTGGATTTCTCGATATTTATACTCAAACTATTACTATACAACCATTTACATAATAAATCAAGCTCATTATTCATTGACTGTACCATTTCATTTAAATTGTTACCACTAATGTAAATCATAGTGTCATCAGCAAACATGCAGATGTCTGATTTATTAACAGTTGTGATCATATCATTAACGTATAAATTAAATAGTAATGGTCCCAAAACCGTTCCTTGAGGCACACCGTGACTCACACTTTTTGAACATGATTCAACACCATTGAATTTCACTTTTTGAGTTCTGTTATTTAAGTATGAACCAAACCAATTAAGCACTATACCTTTCAAACCGATTTTGTCTAGTTTTTTTAATAATAATTGACGATTCACCGTTTCAAACGCTCTTCTAAAATCAATAAAGACAGCTAATACCATTTTTCCACTATCAATTTCCTTTAGCCATCTGTCACAAATGTCAGCTACTGCTGTTTCACATGAGTGTCCTTTTTTGAATCCCGATTGATTATGCACTATGACGCCATTTTTATCACAGAAATTGTCCAATTGTCTTTTCACGCATAGTTCTAACACTTTCTCATATACAGGAACTGTATTAATCGGCCTAAAATTTTCACACAAGTTAGTTCCACTAATTTTGGGAATCGGTGTTATGTACGATGTTTTCCAATCATCTGGAACTTTTCCTGTTTGCATAGAGTTGTTGATTACATCCAACAACCTATTAGCAGAGACCAGGCATATATCCTTAAGAACATTTGAATTTATTCCATCACCAGCCACGTCTCCCGTATTCTTGAGTGATTTTATAATACTTTTAAGTTCAGTCATTGTTACTTCTGTAAATGATGTTAACTCCTTGTGTTTAGTTATGTTATTCAGAATAGTGTTGTCATCTAGATTCTGTATAGGTATGTTTCTTATAATATCATCTATGCTCGACACAAAGTATTCATTGAATTTGTCAGCTATTTCAAATGTGTGATGCACTTCTTTATTATTAAAAATAATACCTTTCTGTTGCGTATTTCTTTTACTAGGTAATAGTATTTTTAAGTTCTCCCAAAGTACATTCGAATTGCTTCTATTTTCATCTAACATGGACGTAAAATATTTTTCTTTTTCTTTTTTTATCATATTAACAACTTTATTTCTAGACTCTTTATATTCTTGCCACTTCTCTGTAGTTTGACAAAATACTGCGGCTCTATAATGTGTATCTCTAATGTTCATGGCTTCTATTATTTCAGTGTTAATCCACTTGTTCACTAAATATTGCTTAGGTATGACAATCCTCTTCATGGGGCACATTGTATCTAGAATATTCTTAATTCCATATCTCCAATCTCGAGCCATTTTATCTATATTTAGTGAGTTATTCCAATCTAACTGGAGAAGCAATTCGTGAAATATATTTATATTGTAATCCTTAAAAGTCCTTCTAAAAATTTCTGCTTTGGTTCTATTCTCAGTGTCTTCATAATCAATTCCGACGTCTATCGTTAATATGGAATGGTCACTGATTATTGGCGTTAGGCAAACTTTGTGTTGTAAGTCTTTGTTATTTGTAACGATATAATCAATTAGTGTTGAACTTGTGTTCGTTATTCTCGTAAAATTACTGACTATCTGGTTTAAATCATTTCTATAGAATATATCTTTCATTTTTCTACTGTAGTACGTATCTTTACTATAATCTATATTAAAATCTCCTATCATTACTGTGTTTCCTCGAAAATTAGCAAAACCATCTATACAATCTTCAACCCATTGAAGAAACTGATGGTCCACAGTATTCGGAGGATGGTATAGAATGGTAAATAAATATTTTTCATTGCATATAATCAATTCGACACCCACCATCCACACGTAAGTATCTACATGTATATTACGTATTTTATAGTTCAATGTCTTATTAATATATACCAGTACTCCTCCGGTTCTTCTATTATTTGTTGATGCTTTTATCACTTCATATCCATCGATATTAATTTCATTCGTGGTTACTTGGTCGTCTACATGTGTTTCTACCAAACCTAATACTAACGGTTTCCACTCATTACATAAATGTACGATAGAATCTTTTTATTTAAGAATCCCTGACAATTGAAAACAACAACTTGTTTATTCATGTTTATTTCATCTAATTGCTATTCATATTTAACTTTTGACTTCACCCTTTCTAGAACCCTCTTATAGCATAAACAATCTTTGTCGACCGATGAATGGTTATAATCTAAATCAATATTAAATTTTTCCTTTGTTTTCACGCAATTAATACATTTCTTCAAATCACTATCACAGTCTTTTGTTTTATGATCTCCTGCGCATTTTCCACATGATTCCTTATTCTTGCAGTCTTGAGCAAAGTGTCCGTACCCATTACACTTATAACATCTAATAATGTTATAGTAATCATATACATCACATTTTTTCCAGCCTATATTTAATCTACCCCTTCTGATAATAGTTTTATATATATCTGCTTCAATCTGCAATAATACATTGCCATAGCGTTTTTTTACTTTTGTTAATATATTTTCTTTGGATACTTATTTTATTTTTAATATTATCATCTAATATTTCTAAATCATTTTGTACTATAATTCCCTCAAGTATACTTTCATTATCTTGACCTACAACATCACATTCTATTCCGACTACAATTACTTTAGGATTACCTAATTTTGGTTCAAATATCTTATATTTATCTCCTAGTTCTTTTTCAACTGATTCCTTTAATTTTTCTTTTGAGTCGTTGCTAGCGCAGCTAATAGCAATTCCTCCTTGCTAATATTCCTAATTTTCTCAATACCTACTGCTAATTTACTCAAATCAATTTTTGATTTCATGTCTTTCTCCGTATTTTTACATTGCTGATTTTCATTCTTAGGTTGAACTACTATTATTTCATTACTTTTCTTTAATACCTCACTGTAAGATTTGCCTTTTTCTACATTTTCATTTGCTAATGATTCAATGATTTTATTCGTTCTGTCGATTATTTTACTCTGTTCATTTATTGTGTCGAAACATATCTCGACTTGAGTTTTTAATTCCCCAACTTGTTGTCTCATACCGCTGTTTTCACAGTGTAAACATACGTATTTAATTCCATTTAATTCCAATACAGCTCTTGCCCTTTTGAGATACAGGGTGGTAAACTTTTCAAAAATAAATACATAGTTTTTCATTAATTCCTGTAATACTTCTTTAGATATTTTAATAAAATGTGATATGTGTGTACTATATATCAAGAGGCATTATTGAGTACACCACATTTTTTTTTAATTCCACCAGTGGCGTTCGTACGTCCCCTGAAATATTGACATTCAATTAGGAAATAGCCTGCATTTTAAATTATTATAACTGTTTAACGAATTAAGTTAATA
The DNA here is from genome assembly GCA_023690525.1 of Holotrichia oblita. Classification (NCBI taxonomy): domain Eukaryota; kingdom Metazoa; phylum Arthropoda; class Insecta; order Coleoptera; family Scarabaeidae; genus Holotrichia; species Holotrichia oblita. The sequence goes on from CM043018.1 coordinate 157,654,743, forward strand.
ACAAAAAATCAATTTTGTTGTTGTAAGATTAAAAATCTTTCCTCCAAATTGTACACAGGATTCCATAATAATTCTGGTTGAATTGCACGAATTTGATCTATAATATCAATTACATATGTGATGAATGGGTCAGTTGGACCCACTATTGTTACTCTCGATCGAAAATCAAGGAAGAAATGTAAATCCTGCAACATGTTTGTTTGTCGAGAACATGCCAATATATTATGTAATAGTTGCATTGAATAATGTAATCCTTTCTAAAGTTTAGTTTTCTTTGCATTTTTAAAATAAATAAAACATATTTTTGTTTATTTTTATGTGTCCTTTTAAACAAACATCTTATTATTAGTATGGGTCGTTCTGACCCATTTACTTGACATCTACTTCGGGATAATACGAAGGTTAAACTAGACAAAAAGTCAACACGTTGGTCTTATTAACGTTAACAATCCTCCCAGAGTTGCTGTTACCTCTATTGTTAACGACTCGTTAGTTCTAACAATCATCGTTGAACAATCAACTGCAAATAGAACCTGTAGATACTCATTGTCAGTTGCTTCCGGAAGGTTATTCATATATAGATTAGAAACAATAATGACCCCGTGATCGAACCTTGTGGCACCCCGTAAGTAATCTCTCCTGTAAAAACAATAAAATTCGAAATATTGATCCCGAAAATATTACATTTCAAAAATGATCCGGCCAAAACCATAAAATGTTATCATTGTGCTTGAAGGTTTTAGGATCCCATAGAGGAGAAGGTCCAAATACCAAAATAGTAGGTTAATGAGTTTTGAAGCAAACCTGAGCACTTATGTGCTTAAAAGTCAAACACTTTTTTTGTGAATTTTTTTACACAATTCATGGCTTTGAAGGTGTGGTCTAAATTTCGACTACCTAATAAAAAGGTGAATCAATTAAACAAATATTTTAAAAAAAAACAGTTTTAAACAATTTTACAGCTTTTGTTTTGCACACTCTACTTGCAAAAATCAGAGATATCAAAGATTCCACATTGCACACATCACCCATAGTTCTCCTGTGCGATCATTCTCTTTCTTCATCATCATCTTCATCAGCCGGTTTTTCTTCCCCTACAGGAAACTCCATGTCGCTCAGTGAGTCATCGGTAATTTCTTCTGCATCAATAGATGATTCTGAAAAGCTATCTCTCTCTCTCCATTTTTTTGCATGTCTTTAGATTTTTTGGTGGTAGTTTCTTTCGGTTTCTTGATCAGTTCCTTGCCCTTGTTTTCCTTTATTTCTGTCAAAGTTCAACTTTCTTTTAGCAATGAGTTTAGCAAGTTTTTGTGAAAGAATTTCCTAGAGATTTAATTGCGTTTTAATGTCACAATTATAGAGGCACATTGGATGCTTTTAGGGTACCTGACGTCTTTCATTTTTTGGCAAATATTTTTCTTTTCTTCTCGGCATTCTGAAATAAAAACAGCGCTTTTTGACTTAAAGTGGTAGCCGAAATTTAGACCAAAGCATGGTTTAAGTTTTGAGGTAATGTACAACCTAGTTTAGAAGGTTTGTGACAAAACTAAATTCTACTACAATACCTTGGCCAGTAATAAGCACGTTAGTTAAACGTTAAGGGGTTTACTTTATTTTTGCCATATGGCTGCAACACCTCCAAGTGTGGGATTTTACACCCTAATCGATATTTCCACCTTCTCCTCTAGATATAGATTTAGGAAACGATTGGGCTTGAAAAACTCAACGTTCAATAGATTCAATAGAATGTTGAAGTGAATTTCTTGGTCGGCAAGGGCAACTGTCAAAATTTCAAACGTCTACTGTCAATAGTTGTTGTTTCAGAGTGTATTTGTGGTGGTTTTGTGTAGCAAGAAAATGAATAAAATTGAATTTCGTGTAGAGATAAAACACTTCTCTGGATGGCTGGGAAAACTTCCACGAAAATTCTAAATATTTTGCTGGAGCTTCATGGCGGATCTACTCCATCGTTTTCGACCATGAGCTGAGTTAAGATGTGACGAAGCCCAAAAACCAATACCAACGATGAAATGGTCGACAGGATTCGTGATGTCGATGTTAGCCGATTGAAGCTGAAAGAGATAGCAGAGATGACATCTTAGTATCTTAGAGGAACGCCTTGGCCATATCCTACACGAAATTTTGAGGATGAGAAAGCTTTCGGCGCGATGGGTACCACGTTTACTCACACCGGAGCAAAAACGAAATCGGGTTTCGGAGGAGTATCTGGTCAGGATTCGAATCAGCTCCTAAGAAAGCAAAGAGCAACAATTATGTCAATAATTTTTCGGGATTCCCAAGATGTGATCTCCATCGACTATTTGCTGAAAGGAAGGACGATCGCGGGGCAACACTACAGACTTCGAAACATCCTACTTTTCCGACGGATTTAAGAGACTGGAGCACCATTTGAAAAAGTGAAAAAGACAATGTAATAGTCGATGGAACGCCCACTAAACCCACCCCACCATAATAAGCACAATTCACAGATGATTGGATTAATACTAATTAGAACCTAACGAATTAACTACATACATTCGATATTCTTAGTAGATCTTTTAAAAAAATAATAATAAATTATAAATACTGGTTTTAATATGAGGATCAAACCTGAACAGCCTACTACCGCGATTATAGCTTATCGACTCATTGTCGGAAAAAAATCCATAATTAACGCGATTCAATCAGGTTCTTGTATGTTGTACGCGTAGATAATAAATATCTACTTACTACTCTACGTACTGACATGTTCGTACACCTATCTAAGTATAGACCTGACCCTGGTTTAGTGATTAATTATAATAGAGTTGGAGAATGCAATGTGGAATTGACACAAGTACGACCTCGCGTTATTACAGGAACTAAAATTACTATATACACCTATGTACTATGTATGTATATGTGTGTGTGTGTGTTACTGGCGCAATTCACACCTTTTGCTGTTTTCTACTGCTTCAAGTTGTACGGCGTTGCCTTGTGTGTGTTCGTGTGTCAGTAAACAAAGTAAACAAAAGGCTACGACCACGATGAGCGCGCGGTCACTATGCTTTTACGACGAGGCATTTTAATTGATGTACCCGGGGACTGATGCGTGGCACTCTGGTTAAAAAAGGTCAAGGAAGAAAAAAAACAAAACGCGGTGTAGATGTGGTGCGTATTTTTGTGTGTGGAGTTTCGCGAAAAACCCGGTCGTGTTGTGTAATTCTCCGAAATCTAACCGTTTCATTTCACTATCCCTGTATAATTTATTATGAATAATATTTACAGATCGAATGAGACCGAAGATACATAACGGAGAATCCGTTTCATTCTGTTCTAAAAGAGATAGGATCTAACTCGTGTAGTTCGACTGTTTGTGCTTAGATGGTACGTCAAAATATATATTTTTTTTAATATTACGACCCCCAACTCTAACCGGCCCTCTATGTACGTTTGGGGGAATTGTACCAAAGAGTGGCTGTGTTATCGGCAAAGAAGATTCAATCTACTCACAGCAAATACGATTTTTGGGATGCAGTTTCTTTTGTGCCAATAATCAAAGCAGACTGAAGTGATATTCGCGATAATCTCAGAATTAAAAGTTCCTGTGGGCCCTTCTGGCCCTTGATTTCAAGATCTTAAGTTATTGTGGTCATCACCAGTGTAGGATGAGCAATGCTCAGCACTCGATTAACCTTCATTTTGGGCGGCGGTCGATTTGGGTCAAGTTCTGCCAGATGCATGGCCAGAGTATTGACAGCTGTGGTGGAGCCGTAGTTAACAGGTAGTCCTTGAGGAATGGAATATTGAAATCCGCTCGTAATTTTGCGTTCCTAACAAACCAGGCGGCTCCCATCAACATGGCGAGGATCTTGTTTTACCTTCTTTAGGTTTGATTTTGGCAGATTCGACCACGAGAGTGCCTCATAGGTAATGATTAGGCGTATAGGAAAGAGGTGGAAATCAGCACCTTCAGTTTTAGTGATGACATACTCCTGACGGACGCCCTTCTAGTTCTTAGACTAGTTAAAGGCTTTTAATGAACCTTGGAAGTCCGTATTATTATTTCTAAATAAATGTTTGTGCTTTGGGTTTTGCTTTGGGTGGTAGTCTTTTTGAGTCAAGGTAACTAATGACCTTTGGAGCAAATTGTTCGCATTTTTCTCACGTCTATAGAAAACCAAGAACATTTTTCAATGCTCTTGGCTTTTTTGACTTACCAATCATCATTGGTGGAAGACGGTATTCTCCAGAAGCATTACAACAAAGCGCTCTTTGCTTCTTCTACAACCTGCAGCGCCTCTCTCTGATTTAGAAGTAATTAAAACCAGTTTCATCGGCATTAAAGATTTGATCTTCCACAATTTGTTTAAAATCATTTTTAAATCTTGAAACGCTACTTTCGTCAGCCGATGATTTCTCCCCGGAAATTGTTAACTCCCTTATTCCATAACGATTTTTCCATTTGTTTAGCCAGCCTCCGCTTGCTGTAAAATTCTTGTATTGTTCTCCTAAATTTTTAACAAACAAGCCTTTTCTTTAAGAATAGCCTCAGTAATTGAATCGCTTATTATTAAAAGGGATTAAGTCACTTTTCGGTTTTTTCGAGATATACATTGCTCTTTACTAAAGCGATATAACTGAATCGTTTGATGGTAAAAGGAACTAAGTGCCACTATGCCATATTATGGTATGTAAATGTGTTTATTTAGGTTTATTTTTGAAAGGGTCTAAGTCGCTTGACTTGATCCCTTTTGAAATTACAGCCGGTTTTGACAGTTGAGTAATAACCTATAACACATTTTTCAAAATAGTATGGACAATAAAACGTTGTGTGCTCTGTAGCATGTTTGTTAATATTATTATGCTTAATAACGCTGTTTAAACAAGAATGTCTAATAAACAAAGTGAACATTTTATTGAGAGTGAGGACGATAGAGCGAGTGTTGATGAAATACCAAAAAAGCGACGCAAAGGTATACGAAATGATGAAAATTATAAGAAAAACGTTATTAAGAAATGTAGGGTTAAAGGTGCCCAATATGTTAATCATAGGGGCCGTACAGTTTTAGCAAGAAAACAGGGCGCCCCTTGCAGGTATGGAAATTATATTTGGGAAACCTATGACAAAATGTTTTGATTTGTTTGTTTTGCTTCTGTATAGATGCGCAATGAAGTGCTTTGAAAAATTCAGTGACGCTCAACGAAAGTACATATTCGAAAAGTTTTTTACTCATTTCATAACTAGAGATGAACAGGATATATACTTACAATCACTTATTGTAGTCACTGACGTTGCTAAGCGACGAAAACGTTTAAAACAGGGGAAAGAAAGAGAAAGGTCTTTTATTCATTTTGCTCCACAATCTGACAATGACAAAGTAAAAGTATGTCAGAATGCATTTTTAAGTCTGCATGGGATTAGTGTTAAAAGAGTTAAAAGACTAAAAGCATTGCTGATAAATAAATCCACTCCTCGTGATAAACGAGGAAAATGCTAAAAACTCATGCCATATCCGATGCAGAAAACATGATAGTTCGTCTACATATATCTTCTTTTCCTGTCAAAGAGACACATTACTCTGGAAAAGACTATCACTATCTTGATAGCAGACTGAATGTCAAAATAATGTACAACATGTTCAAAGAAAAATACCCTAGCAGCAATGTTAAATACAGTTACTACATTAAATTTTTTAATGAGAATTTTGCGTTGCACTTCGGTCGTCCCCAAATTGACACATGTTGTCAATGTGAAGAGCTCTCTCTTAAAATTAAAAGTCCATCGTTAGGTGAAGCTACTAAACGGGTGGCCGTTACCGAAAAAAATAATACATCAACGTAGAGCTATGAAATTTTACACTCCATTGAAAAATACTATTGCTGAAGTAAAAGAAACGGATAGGATTATTGCTGTAGCATTTGATTTTATGCAGAATCTGCAACTACCACTCGTTCCAGTTCAAGACTCTTTCTATTTAACTCAACTAAGCGTTAGTGATTTTGGAATCCACGACTTGAAAACTGGAAAAGTTTACTATTACGTTTATCATGAAGGTATAGCTGCGAAGACACCATCAGACGAAGTATGTTCATTTTTGATGGACTATCTCCATCCATGTTCAAAAGAATTTAGGCTTTTTTCAGACAATTGTCCCGGCCAGAAGAAAAACCATACTATGGTACGGTTCTGTATGGCACTCATTCAGACAGGAAGATTTGAAGTACAACAATTTTTTCCAATTCGGGGACATTCTTTTCTTCCCTGCGACAGGGATTTCGCTGTCATAAAAAGACATTTAAGAAAATTTGACAGAATATATTCAGTACACGAATATACTGAAAGAATCATTCATTCCAGTCAAAGCAGCAAATTTGTTGTAAAAGAGGTGCTAACGAATGACATTTTAGATTGGAAAAAATGGTGGCCGACTTACTATAAAAAGACAGGTATATCAAATGACTCCTTAAATCTACTTAGGAATCAGAAAGTAAGCTTTATAATTTCCAAATATCACCATATTTTACACAACAAGGACATGCCTGGAATTCATTAATGGGCTTACTGTTCATCATTTCGATTTCGCACTACCAAATAAAAGGTACATATCCATGCCTTCACGAAAAGCCTACACCGGAAATAAAATTCCAATACTGGACACCAAAATTGAACACCTTAAGCAGCTGATTAAGTGGATGGATGAAGATAATATTCCATTTTACCAGAATTTGATCGACACCTGGGATAGGAAGTCTAGAAAGGATAAAAGCGGAATAAATGAAGACCCTTAAATACATAATTTTGAAATTTGTTATATTTCCCAAGTCAAACAACAATATTTACGCATGTTTCAAACACATTTAATAAAGATATTACGCAAAATATCGACTATTTTCTTTTTTAATATTAAATGGGACTAAGTCAGCTTACTAAAACGTAATGTTTAGCTAGAAAACAAAAAACAAATATACTAACAAAACTTAAAACAATACTTATTATCCAATTAAATAATGAAACAGTAACTGAATTCAACGAAAAAAATTTTTTTTTGAACTTAGGATGTTTTTTCTCTTTTTTTCAAAACCTGTTAATACGACTTAGTTCTTTTTAATAATAAGCGATTCAATTGGACTCCCTTTGTTGTACAAACCAAATATATAATGCCTCGTAAATGGTACTAGCTCCTTGTTTTTTTAAGTTCCCAAGTTTTGCTTTTGGCTTTCGGCTGTTACTTCCTTCATGAATTCTCCCTTTTCCACTCTCTCGATCGCTTTAAGCTTTTCTTCAATGGTAATTGAACGTTTCTTTTTGTCGCCGTGCAAGCAAGTTACGACCTGCTACAATTAATTCGGATATAGGGAGGTCGGTTGTGTGAGAGTTAACTGTACCTATTGTACTATTCCCCTTTTAGTTGTTAGACTAGTTGGAGGCTTTTGATAACCCTTAAAATTAGTCCGGGATTTCCGTCCTGGATGTCAGTAGGCGTTAGAAACAACAGCTTTTCCGAGTTTATCTAGGTGGTACTTCAGAGCCTGTCAGAAATCCTGCCAGCAGTCCAAGGTCCACTTTGCTGTGCTGTCTTAGGCGATCCTGATAAGAGTGCCTTCGCCTGCTTTTGTCGTTTTTCTGCTGACCTCCTATGTGTTAACTGCTTGTTTTAAGTGGCTCTTTTGCAGTCCACAACAGGGATAAGATCCAATAAAAGGCATTTTCGCTGCTTCTTTCGCAAGCTTACCTGCCTTTTCGTTTCCTTCGATCCTTTGATGGCTTGGGACCCACTGAAGAGTTGACGTGTCAGAGTCCCATATTATTATTATTATCATTAAAAGCTTTATTTTTCTAGCATACTTGGGGATTTATTTTATTTCGATGACTGATCCAGTGCAATACATGATTGGCAAAATGATTTAAACAGATAGGTGTACTTGAATCAGTACAAATAAACGCTAACAGTTAAATTATTTCTTTTAAAGCACATGAGGGATATGCTCTATTTAGTTTTCTTATCACCTCTACCATTCAAATAATTTCAAGTCCTACTACATATTATACTACCAACGTGACATTCACATAATTAGTACCTACTATATAGAATTTTTAAAATAAAAAAATTGTGATTGGATAATGTCAGCTGTTTGATATAACGATACAGCATTCAATCCCATCATTAAATTCACTTTATATGGAATTTAATAATCTAAAATTTTCCACGATATCTCCGTCGAATTTTATTAAAGCAATTATATAATATTGAGTTAGCATTATTGATTGTTTCATTTTATTACACACCTACATACATATATATATATATATTGACATAACTGTAAATAAAATTGAAACTGTGGGCAATATTCGTCTACTACCGTAAACGTTATTTTGACGTGTGGAAAACGTATCGTACTTGCAAGCGCAAGCAGTAATAACTAATACGAAATAAAACGTTATAAATAGAAGTGATACACAAAGAGTTTATCAAACTTTCCTCCAGATATGTGCGTTGTGTTGCTTATAATTCGCGTTAGTGTACGAATAAATGTACATGTAAATGTTTGTAATACGATATGTTCCATTTTAGTGTATGCATGCAGTCGTTTCAGCTTGATCAACAGACCGGAATAATGGAGACACTTTCTAGACGATCAATTTCAGAAATTTAATTATGTTTTCCTTCTATACGCGAGATAATCGTTACTCGTTACACGATTATCTCGCGGATTTCTTTTCACAATTCGTACCCAAAAATGTGTAATATTATTTATATAATAAATACAGGAAATATCACACCTAATCATACAACTATCTATCGAGTGATCTCTCAGTTAATAAATCTTCTAATAGCTTTAGTTTAGACGACGCAGCTTTCACGAATCTTCATTGGCTGACGAATCAAACGACGATCGCCGTCTCATTGGACGTCTTTACCGTCCAATCGAAGTTTGGCGTCGAGACGCTACGCGCCTGTTAAAATCTAAAATAGAGGAGTACAATGGAGGATGTAGATGTCTCGTATACGATTGTTATAGAACATGTGCATGGAAAAATCCGATACATACATAGGTCAAACTAAACAATATATAAAGAATCGATTTTATAATTACTAATTAGTTTGTAAAAGCTAAAAATCAGAACATTTCAATATCATGACTTGCTGGTCGATAGCCGCAGTGGTTAGGCGGCTGACTACGTGACATTTTTATCGGAGAATTGAAATCCTGATCGACTTACCATACGCAGTTGGGACTACACTTACCTAAACAAACTAGGTATACAGTTTAAAAAATATAAAAAAAAATTAGTGAAAGCGAAAGCACTGAGACAAATTTGGATTACAATATAATTTCAGTGTGTTCAACTGGCAATAGCAAAGATGGTGCAAGAGATATGATAACAGTTTAAAAGGTAAAGATAGACTAACCATTTTGTTTAGTACAAAATCGCTGAGTAACTCTCAATCAATTGTTGACTTCGTTGTCCGGATGCAACCTGGTAAAGAGGACTAAAATGGCACGGGGGTACAATAGGGCTTTCTTATTGTCGAGCTTGCTTTTACGGTTGTCCTCGTAAACAAAAAAAAAATTGCACATAATGACATATTAAGATTGTCCCAAAGGAATTGAATTGTTACTTTTGAAACGCTGATAGTCGTTGCATAGCATAAAAGTAATTAAAAAGAAAAGAGTGGCGGATTACAGACTGATTAGAGAGTTCAAACATTCATAATTTTTTATTTTAAAGAGCCGTTTTCTTGAGCTTCGACTGAGAAAACGTTAATACATAGAAGTCGCCAGAAGAGCCCCTTTCAGAGGAGCAAAATCTAGACAATGCTAAGGCAATTTTGACGTTTAAACGTCAAATGTCAACTAATACGTTTGCAAACGTAAAAAAGAAATCGACAGTTCGTGAGTTAAAGATATGAGATCTAGATAATGCTTGGCCGTTTTCTCCGATTCAATTCCAAGAATATTATCCGCCAATAAAGCAAATTTGACGTTTAAACGTCAAGACGCGAGTAAATTTGACATTTGAACGTAATTAAATGCGGCACAATTTTGACGTTTAACCGTCAAATGTGAGTTGATACGTTTGCAAACGCAAAAAAAATGACAGTTCGTAAGTTAAAAAGATGAGATCTAGACAATGCTTGACCGTTTTCTCCGATTCAATTCCAAGAATATTATCTGCCAATAAGGCAAATTTGACTTTTAAACGTCAAGACGCGAGTAAATTTGACATTTGAACGTCAAATGCGGCACAAGTTTGACGTTTAAACGTCAAATGTCAGTTGATACGTTTGCAAACGTAAAAAAAAATCGACAGTTCGTGATTTAAAAAGATGAGATCTATGCTTGACCGTTTTCTTCGATTCAATTCCAAGAATATTATCCGTCAATAAAGCAAATTTGACGTTTAAACGTCAGGAATCGAGTAAATTTGAAATTTGAACGTTAAATGCGGCACAATTTTAACGTTTAAACGTCAAATATTGAATTGATACGTTTGCAAACGCAAAAAAAAAATCGACAGTTCGTGAGTTAAAAAGATGAGATCTAGACAATGCTCGACCGTTTTCTTCGATTCAATTCCAGGAATATTACCTACCAATAAGGCAAATTTGACGTTTAAACGTCAGACGCGAGTAAATTTGACATTTGAACGTTAAATGCGGTATAGTTTTGACGTTTAAACGTCAAATGTCAGTTGATACATTTGCAAACGCATGAAAAAATGAATGCTTATTATTTAATTTATTAATTGTAAAAGGCTTATAATTCATATTATAATTTGTTTATTTTAAAATTTTGATAGTTTTAATTTTTTGTGTCGTTCGTGACATAATAAATTTAGTCCCTCTCAGAAGAACAAAATTTAAACAATGCTGACCGTTTTCTTCGATTCAATTCCCGGAATATTATCCGCCAATAAAGCAAATTTGACATTTAAACGTCAGACGCGAGTAAATTTGACATTTGAACGTCAAACGCGGCCCAATTTTGACGTTTAAACGTCAAATACGAGTTGATACGTTTGCAAACGTAAAAAAAAATCGACAGTTCGTGAGTTAAAAATATGAAATCTAGACAATGCTTGACCGCTTTCTTCGATTCAATTCTAATTCAAATTTGACGTTTAAACGTCAGACACGAGTAAATTTGACATTTGAACGTCAAATGCGGCACAATTTTGACATTTGAACGTCAAATGCGACACAATTTTGACGTTTAAACGTCAAATGTGAGTTGATACGTTTGCAAACGTAAAAAAAAAATCGACAGTTCGTGAGTTAAAAAGATGAGATCTAGACAATGCTCGACCGTTTCCTTCGATTCAATTCCAAGAATATGATCTGCCAATAAGGCAAATTTGACGTTTAAACGTCAAGACGCGAATAAATTTGACATTTGAACGTCAAATGCGGCACAATTTTGACGTTTAAACGTCAAATGTCAGTTGATACATTTGCAAACGCAAGAAAAAATGAATGCTTATTATTTAATTTATTAATTGTAAAAGGCTTATAATTCATATTATAATTTGTTTATTTTAAAATTTTGATAGTTTTAATTTTTTGTGTCGTTCGTGACATAACAAATTTAGCCCCTTTCAGAAGAGTAAAATTTAGATAATGCTGACCGTTTTCTTCGATTCAATTCCCGGACTATTATCCGCCAATAAAGCAAATTTGACGTTTAAACGTCAAGACGCGAGTAAGTTTGACATTTGAACGTCAAATGCGGCACAATTTTGACGTTTAACCGTCAAATGTCAGTTGATACGTTTGCAAACGTAAAAAAACATTGACAGTTCGTGAGTTAAAAAGATGAGATCTAGACAACGCTCGACCGTTTTCTTCGATTCAATTCTAAGAATATTATCTGCCAAGAAGGCAAGTTTGACGTTTAAAGGTCAGACGCGAGTAAATTTGATATTTGAACGTTAAATGCGGCACAATTTTAACGTTTAAACGTCAAATATTGAATTGATACGTTTGCAAACGCAAGAAAAAATGAATGCTTATTATTTAATTTATTAATTGTAAAAGACTTATAATTCATATTATAATTTGTTTATTTTAAAATTTTGATAGTTTTAATTTTTTGTGTCGTTCGTGACATTATAAATTTAGTCCCTCTCAGAAGAGCAAAATTTAGACAATGCCGACCGTTTTCTTCGATTCAATTCCCGGAATATTATCCGCCAATAAAGCAAATTTGACATTTAAACGTCAGACGCGAGTAAATTTGACATTTGAACGATAAATGCGGCACAATTTTAACGTTTAAACGTCGAATATTAAATTGATACGTTTGCAAACGCAAAAAAAAAATCGACAGTTCGTGAGTTAAAAAGATGAGATCTAGACAATGCTCGGCCGTTTTCTTCGATTCAATTCCAAGAATATTATCCGCCAATAAGGCAAATTTGACGTTTAAACGTCAGACGCGAGTAAATTTGACATTTGAACGTTAAATGCGGCACAATTTTGACGTTTAAACGTCAAATTTCAGTTGGTACGTTTGCAAAAGCAAAAAAAATCAATGATTATTACAGTAATAATTTCTCCGCTTATCCAATTAAATCTTAATACTTAATCATAAGATAGCATTCGAAATTTTTACTTCATTACGTTTACACTACATAGAACAATTTTTTTCTCTCTGTTTGGACTAATTTCGAATGAGTCACGACTGCCTGCTCTTCCCGGGTCGATTTCTGCATCCCCGAAAAGGATCCAATTCGACGTCGAACACTTCCAGGTATATAGACAAAATCGAGACCTGATACTTTCTACAACTTGCAGCCCCTGTTGTGTGTACCCTCGTTAAGGAATTATCTCTTCGGGGGGTCGGCCGAAATCCGTCTCGAACGGAAAAAACCGTAAAACCGAAAATTGTAAAAATTCTATTCGCTTATATGCAGCCTATTATATACATATGTATATATATGTATGTATATAAAGTTTTGTGGTATGGCAGGTTCGTTGAACTCTCCGTTGACTTTCGTAACATTTATTTGTTTAGTATACAGAAAACATACTTGCACAGGCACTTATCTTGCCCGTGTAAATGTGCGTGCATGACAGTGTGAGTTGATTGCCTTTGTACGCATACGTTATATACATGTGTCCCGCTTATGTATACATACACATTGGAACTTGTATATCGTACATATTATAATACATACAATACGTACGAACACATACAGACGTATAATGTGGTTATGCATGTATGCACAAAACTTTACAGCCGAAGCCGAACATGAGTATACGTTTTAAATGGATGTTCCTTTAATTGTTTACGTATTAGGCGAATTTTATGTTTCTTTAAGTCGTCCATCTGAGTTATGTAAGCGGCATTGTGAGGTGAAACAAATGCCATACCTAGATGAGTTCAGTTTGCAACATTAAATGAATTAAATAAAAAAACATATGTATTTAGAAGAGAGCTAATTTAACGGCTATTATATTTTTACGAATTCGGAAGCATTGTAACAATGATCCATTATATTACATTACAACCTCGTATGTGTGTGCTGTAAGCGCTTTAATATGAATGCACCTCTCCGTATGATATTTCCTATGGATTGTTTTGTCTGCGTAACATTGGATATGGTCGTTGGCCTGTATGTATTAACAGGCCGAGCAAAGAAGCCAAGAGTGGCGAGGCCTCACGCACTCCACTGTGTGTCCACTACGTTTATATCTGTGTGTGTGTGTGTGTGTGCTGGTATACGAGACCAGAACAAAACGCATACACGCCAACGAGATCGATAAATATTCAACGTTGAATAGGTGCCACTGTCTCTGCCTGATGATCTTTATTCGATTGAATTTCGAAATGTACCTACTACGTATGGATGGATTGTTTTTTTTGCCTAAACATTTTCTGCGCTTAAAGATGTAATAAATGTTATTGTATAGAGTGTGCGTGTTCTTTATAGTTATCCATTACACGCGTGTTGTCATTAATCTCTATTATTCTTCGATCCCTACCAGTTTCGTCGTTAGATCGTAAAAACACAATAGTACACACGTACACAGGATATCGTATAGAGGTAATAATAGCTTTTTATATGCTTACCGAGGAGGCACACATCATTTCAGAATGTCTATGCGTATCTTGGTGATGTGATTTGAAAAAATCGTCTGTTCAAAATCCAATGAGAGCAGGAAGCCTTCAACACATTTTTTATACTCCTTGGTTAGACCAATCCAGGCCATTCTCAATTTGGTCACAATTATCCCATATTTGGTCAAGAATTCACGTACCATGATGGGTTTATATGTAGGGGAAGGACGGGCATAACGGCCAGGCTAAGGTTTTCTTCTTCACTTCAAAATCATAGAATATACACATCAACCATCCTAACGCATGCAATATTTTTTTCATTGTGGTTGGCCAAAGAAAACCACCTACATAATAAATTTCCCAAAAGGTACCCATATGGCCATTATACCCATAGGGGTAGGGCATAATGGCCATATAGCCCTAAAGTGGTAAATAAATTAAGAAAACAGGTTTTTAATTAGAAACAATTTATTTTAAGAAAATGTAATAAAAAACATAATTTTAGTCATACTGAATACAAAAGATTTTTTTCCAAATAAATATTTTTATAAAAATAGGAAAGTGATTTTTAGTAAATTTAGCCAGTTTTCACATAAATACCGATCGTCCTCTTCCCCGACACCAGCACACAGTTCATGGGCCCACAAATCACATCCTGGGCACTTGATCCAACGCTCATTTGGGATTTGAAACTGAAAATTTTTCACATCAATATAAACATTCTGCATCGTTGTTATGATCTGAGTCTTCAACCAGGTTTCGTTTAGCAGTGCTGACCCGGGTTTTTTTTTTCTTCAGCTAGTTTCCGTTTCACATCTTTTTCTTTTACTTCCTTAGCAGCTTTCTCGGCTAGTAGATCATTTGTATAAGGATTTCCTGACAACAGAACTGCATAACCTTTTTTTTCGTCTACTGCTCCTGCGTTTTGCTTCAGATACACGAGGTACAGGGGCAATATTTTGAGGGGAGACGGAAAGTGATGACCCCGGTTGAGGATCTAAAACGGCAGTCCTATCGGTGGGTACTGGCTCTATAGCATTTACTACTGATGCCATTGCAGCTGGTGGAACTGGTTTATCCTTTACTTCTGCTGCGGCAAAGTCTTCTTCTGAGAAAATGTTTTCATTGAGTGGTTCAATGCCACATTTGCTAAATCCGTTCACTGCATTGAGCGGAACAGCAGCCTTCATGTAGGCTTCCCCCAAAAAGACGACTTACCTGAAACTGTGTCACCGTGCGCCCGGGGTTGTTCCTTAAAAATCGTTCGATTGCCTGAAGGTAAAAAGTGTTCAGGGGCCCCATAAAATACACGTCTAAGGGCTGCAGTGAGATGGTAAGCTAGCCCTGGCCAGACTAATGAACTCAATGTTTTTAGTATGGGTAGAATGCCCGTCTAATATCAACAATCATCTTCTGTGGGTTTGGTATGCATTAGAAAATGGCTAAACCATTCTACAAAAATCTCTGTTTGCATCCATTCACTAGGGTGGCAAGTAAAGGCAGTTCCTGGAGGAGCTCCATCCGTTAATTCAGCCTTCATCCGACGGCGGGGAAGGATAATGAAAGGGGGGATGTAAATGCCCCCAGCTGAGATACACATTACCAAAGAAGACAAAACCCCTCTTTCAGCTGATGTGAGAGATCCAACTTGTCGTCTACCCTTTAAAGATAGCACTTTAGAGCTTTTAGACTGGACTGTAGTGAGTTCAGTCTCGTCAACATTGAAAATTCGATGAGCTGGATATTTGTGTTTGGCTCTTTCCTCGATCAGGATATCAAAAAATTTCTTAACAGCAACCTTGTTAAAACCACTTGCTCTTGCTGAAGAAGTTGGCTCAGGCGACCTTAATGTTAATTTTGGATGGCGTTTCCGGAAGCCGGCAATCCACCCTTTTCCAGCCATCCTGGTCTCTGCATCAAAATAATGCGGAAGTCATACCGAAAAATCTCGTCTCCAACGTGAGTAGATGGTTGTAGATTTCTTGTTCTTGTTCCCTAGTAAAGACGAACTTAACACCTCCAAATACCTTTTTGTTGCGTGTAGCACGCATATTTTTGTTCAACACTCTCCTCTTCAAAGTATTCCTTGGAACATTATAGGCGGTTGCAGCAGTTAAGAAAGCCATGCCGCCCTTCACCGCCTCTATTGCTTTTTGCATGTTATCTAGATCCCACGATTGCCTTTCTCGTTTTTTTTGCTCGTATTGGAAACACCACATTTAATCATCACCAATTACAATGGCTGACATGCCAATAAACAGTACAAAAGTTTAGGCTCGCCTCAAAATCAGCTGTGTATAATGAAAAAAGGAGGGGGACCAAGAATAGAGCCTTGTGGAACCCCAGATACGATCGACGCTGGTGTAGAAACCCGTCCCCCTTCCGGCTATCACGCTCTGAGATCGATTTGAAAGAAACGATTCGATTTGTTGCATGGTTTTATTTTGTTTATATTGTATTTTATTGTTTGTATTTTACTTGTTAAATGTTTACTTGTATTGACACACATGTTAAATTTTATTGTATTTTGTTCAACACCAATGGTACCAAATAATATATATCTGTGACGCAACGAGGGTCGTTATCCGATTTCGATTCCTAAAAGAACAATTTCCTCAGCTGTTGAACAAACTCTGGTTGCGAATTTGTGCCAAAAAAAAACACAAATTAATTTGTGGATTTTGAACGACTGGTTCTAATTCTATCCATGCAACTCGCAAGAAGTTCTAAAAAGATTGCTGGGCATTGTTCTAATGTCAGCAGAAACAGGTGGGGCTTCTATTGGGTACAAGTCTTGTTGAGGTATTGCAAAAACATATGGGTGTTCGCATGAAAATTGTGCCCTTATCAATTATTGATTGTACCTATTTAATGATCAGACACCATCAAGATCAGTACTATCAAGCAGTTTTTAACAGAAGATATAGCAGAAACTATTTTTAAGCGACAAGCAAAGAGTTCAGACAAACGAAGAACTGGATACAGTATTGTAAATCTTACAGTAAAGAACTCTTATTTTATAGTGTCATGTGTCTATATTCTGGGAGAAGTCGAATTCTGGAACTCCCAGATATTATTCTGACCTTAAGGGACAAACTCGCCATGAACAATTGCCTTTGAATCGTAGAAAACGGTCAGTATTGTCTTAATTTTGCTAATTTCTTTCGGCCCTTCTAGGTGACTATCATGCCGCGCACTCTGACGTTCTGTTTTCGGTTCATATTGAAAACGTCACCATTCATGCCTTTCCAATGTTGAACTCTCCAATTTTATTGATCGTCTGTTAGAGTGTGCGTCACAGTCCTGTTTGCCCAAATCTCCCAGGTCAAAATTCGAACTGAGTGCTTTTCGGTATCCAGCTCCGTCCTCAATGAGTCTCGCAGATAAACAGAGATCGCATCGAAGAATTTCTTTGACTTTCTCGATGTTTTCTTCATTATTTCAGTGGGCTATTGTATTAACAAAAATAATAATAAATAAATAAATCCGTTAAGTAGCAAAAAGTAAATGAAATCCAGTTGCTTTTGGATTTTGATTTTACTGTATCTATGAAAAACAAAAGAATCGTGTCGTTATAATTGTTGACATGAGTGCAAATTATTGCAAAATAATAACAATTATAAAACAAAGCTCACAAACGAATTTTTTTGTTGAAATGCCTGCACTGTCATTATGGCACCAACTTTTGCACTTTTGGCATCTAATCCAAGACTGCCCTGCTTTAAATCGCTTGTAGGTATCGTTATAGTATAAACAAGATGGGTCTTGATCTAATTCTTCGTCTTGATGTTATGGTTCTTCAATACCGTCTTCATCACTCATAATTATTGATGATGACGACTGAAATATAAGTATTTGTTTTTATTTGTAGTTTTATATATTTATTAGTTTCTTTTTGCTTTATTTCTTCAACATAAGGACTTTTGGTCCATACAGCAGTTCCTTCTGATTTCCTTTTTCTCCATTTTTCATCAGCAGACGGTATAGGTGAAATTAAGTTTAAACAATTTTTAATAGGCAAGCCATTTTCTATAACATTTGCTTTGGATGTTGAAGCCGATTGAAGATCTACATTTTATATCCTGGAGATTTTCTTCCTCAGGCTGGGAATCTGTATTTCACTTTATTCGGTTGTCCGGTTTTCGAACCATTTTTCATTGTCATCAGTTACTTCACAGGGTGCATACAAATAATCTGGAAATATATCTGGATTTAACAGAGAAAATCCACTCATGGTAGCTGCTTTGGTATACGCTGAACAAAATAATGTGCTGAATTTGATATAAGCTTATGGTTCTGCCTGGGTTAGTTTTCATCCACAACGCGGACTCGGAATTGTAAAAAATGTCTAGTGGGCCAAAAAAGGCCACATCTAACGGCTGAAGTCGATAAGTGGAGTGGGGTGGTAAGGAAATAAGAATAATACCATTTTGTTTTGCTATTATTACTTCCATGGCCAGCTAGAATGAGAATCACTTTTTCTTCTTCCGATAAAATGATCCAACCATTTAACAAAATGTTCTGGTACCATATAGCCAGTTTCGTTTTTCTGGTGAATTTGGTATATTTTCAATCTTCATTGTTTCACTGATCAGTCTAACTTACTTGTGGTCTATTGAAAAGTCTCGCTCTAGCTAATATTTCTAGATACGTCTTGAACGAAAGCTTTTTAACCAGTCCCATCCAGCACGACTTCGTTTTCAGCTTCAATAGGCAATGAAGTCTTGGTTCCCATTATTTTAGTGGTACCAGTTGAACAACAAAATGAAGGTCATATTTAGCAATCGCCGTAATTGGTTTTGTGCATACTAAATCCCATCTCTATCTTAGACTTAATTTTTTTTTTGTTAATAACTTAATTTGTTAAAAAGTTATAATAATTTAAAATATATCTTTTATTTTATGGTTGCCCTATATATTGAGTTCCCTAACAGAACAATTGAGGATCCTCCGTGACATGGTCCTCAAATCCTCAAATATTGACGCCAGAGCAAAAGCGATTTTAGAGGCGAATTTGGCCATCATTAAGCGAGATCCTTCCTAGTAAGATTCACCATTATGATCCCGAATCATAAAGTTATGCATGAAAGAAATGAAGTCGGAGAAGTTCACCACCCCCTCCAAATTTTTTTTTTTGCAATAGATATTCCTCGCGAATGGAAGAGTGTGGGTACAGTTTTTTTGGCATCATCTTTACAAACTTTTTACCACGTCAATAATCCGAGTCTACCCAGGCAATGTTATGCTTTTGTTTAATTTCAAAACTGCAAGATTCCATTGCAGAAAACAGGAAGGAGAAACTCAGAGGTAATCTATCTGTTTCATCAGGACGACGATCCTGCCCAAAAATTTTGCCAACAACCGTCCTATTCTCCAGATTTGATCTTCGAAATGACTTGACCGTGTATTCTCCTCAATTCAAAGAACATCTTCGCGTGGGATTCACTTTCAGGACGGTAAGACGTTGATGATAGAGGTGAAAGAGCTGTCCATTCAATTCTAATTCCACCTTTCCGAGTTGAACAAAATTTTTGTGCTGCTATTCAGTGCAATTTAACTCAATTTTCTCGGTTTAATAAGGGGACTACTAAAATCGAGTTTTATTATTAACAACAAAGTTAACAGAAGGGACTTCTTTCTTAGCACTCTGTAACTTGTTTTTTCCCCCCTAACAAAACGCCAATTCTAATTAATTCAAATGAGATAAAATCCAAAACAACCGAGACAATCTATGCACATATATATATTCATCCTGTACAGATATGTAATATGTTTTATCAAAGATTTGCGGACCAGTAAACAATATTAGAACCGAATCGCAACGTTTCAAATAAAACAGTTAGAACCGCATTTCATGATTAATGGAACAATAACGATATTACCACTAATCAACGATAATTTTTGTACCGTTTTTCTTCGCCTACAACGAACACATCTTACACAGTACACAAGATAAAACTTCTTTTTTTTTTTCTCTCGTTTCGTTGCCCCTCTCTGCGGTCGAATATCTGAACAGCGCATGCAAAACAAGATATCTCACTGTAATTATCTCTTGTTTCCTGTAAATATGAATAAACGTTATGAAAGGCTGGTAATAACTATCTCAGTAGGACATTATTCATCAACCTTCCGTTAGTCATTACTTCATTACATTACGGATTCCTTTTTTTTTAATGTTAAACACGACGCTCTAACTAACATTTAATATATCTACGATTCTGATTCGATTATACCGATTTTGAAACGTGGATGAATCACGAATTCGACGCCTGGATATTAATATGATGACTATAGCCTATAATATCTTAAAGAATTCGTTTTTTTAACCTTTTATTTAACAAGTGCACAAGTCCGCGTGTCCTTCCCGAATTCAATTTAAAAACAAAAAAAACGAATTCTAATTGTTGTTTATTGTCCGCGTATACAAAATTACGTTCTGCGCCAGCTATCTTGGTTCGAATCGGGCCGTCTGCATTAACCGGCAGCGGCAGCAGCATTAGTTTTACCTTGACCTTGACTGCTTGAAGCGATTCGTATTTAATTTTCATATTTCGAGTGTGTCTTATAACTTCCTTGAATTGAAATCGCTGGCTATGCAACGTGAATGAAAATAGACGAGCTCTGTGGACGGCTGATTTCCTCGAACTGGACAACACAACTGGCAAGAGATGCATGCAACATAATATGCAAGTAATTTATTTCGAATACGTATGCATACATGTCCACTGTTTATTTTATACGTTCACTTTGATCTTGATCATAATAGAATTGTAAGTATGTGTGTGTGTTTACTGGGAATATCATGGTTTCATGAGTAATTACGTTGATTTTCCTGGAATTACAGATCTCTGAACATCCTTTCTCTAACCTCCATAGAAGTGAGATTTTCTGCTGCAGCCTATTTCTCTTTTGATTTTCCTTTCTATAAATATGTCTCCAATCGGCTAACACAAACGATAATTGGATAGGGCAAGGGGGGGCAAGTGCGGACCAGAAAAGCATAAAGTTACATTCGCTTACCGGTTGTGGGGATTGTGTGTTTTAGACTGAAGTAACAATATACCAGTGAAAACTGTGAACCTTCTCCTACCTAATGCCCGTGTGTTCCTGATACGCACTTGCCCCACACCACGGGGTAAGTGCGTAATTGAATACTATAGGCACTAGTAAAAGCACAGCCAGCAGAGAGGGGCATCAGCGTAAAGTCCATATTTTAAATGTCACAAAAACTTTATACAATTGAAATTACTCCACAAGAAAACAAAACATTTATTGAGAACTGTAAATACATTCTGACGACAGTAAAACATAGAAAACAAGAAAACTTATTCTAAATTATAATTGTCAAAAAACACCTGGAGCGACCAGGAGTTGGAGAAGACAAAATGGCGATTATTGAGCTATCTAGCACTTCGCTTACATCTTCTGCAGATGGTGCGATGAACACGGTGGCAGATGGCAGAGTCTTCTTTTTGCGTAAAAAACGGACAACAGGTTCCAGCCCGTTTAGTGCTGTTATTTCTCCAACATAGTACCTTTTGATCTTCTTCATTCAGAACTGCACTAGAACCCAGTCTCCAATTTTCCTCTCTTCCACACGTCTCTCAAGGATCCTTGTATCTATTTCGTCTTTTTCAGAATTTTCAATCATTGTTGTTAGATCCTCGTCACTCGACGAATCTGCAAATTGAATTTCTGCTTCTAGATCCTCCGGCAGTGACTCATTTTCTTGCTCATCTGTATCTCTTTTCTTTGAATTTTTTCCCTTTTTGTCGCTTTTTGTTTTCATCTTGTTCCATTAATTTTTGTTTAACTTCTTCGGATGTTATTATTTCTGCTCCCGCGCAGATTCTCCTCTTCTTCTGTTTCTCTGTAGATCCCCGTTTGATGCGAGATAATAACAGGTCTTCAAAAGAAATCGAAGGCTCTTTAGGCAAAGGCTTCTCAAAGGCAAAAGCTGACTCATAATGAGATGTTGAGGAAATCACTGCTGGGGGTTCTGTTTCTGCTGGTTCTTCAATAGTTGAATTCTTCCAGCGTTGCAAGGCATCCGGATCATACATGTCTTCAGAAATCACTGACTTGTCGAGAGGAAAAATTCCAGCTTTCTTAAAACCATTTGTAATAACCACTGATGGAATGTCCATCCATATTTGGCCAATTATTTTGGAAAATTCGGCTTTAGGCAGCTTTACACCTATGTTCTTTCTTTGCCATGATACTAGAGCAGGATCCCATTTATTTTTTATGGCTTTCATAACGGTCAGATTTAAAGGCTGCAGAATATGGCTGATATGTGGCGGAAGTTTTATGATGGTGATGTCTGCATTCTCAGCCTTTTCTATTACCGCGAGACTGATGTGGGTAACATGACCATCATAGACGAGAAGGACTCTCTTGTCCAATTGCCTGAACGAATGCTCCTTCTATATACCTTTCAAAGATATCCGACTGCATCCATCCATTTGGCGATGCAGCGTAGGTTGTCCCAGGATATGCAAAATCGGATATCATATGAGTCCATAACTGCTTTCCTTTGAAAATGATCAATGGGAGAGCTTTCGCTCCACTAGCACTACAGGCAAACAGAACGGTGGTATTTTCTCTACCAGGACCAGCAGTTGTTCTTGTTGATTTTGCGCCTTTCTGGCCAACTACTCTTGTTTTAGACGGATCCCCGCAAAAGCTCGTCTCGTCCAAGTTCCAGATTAACTGAGGTTTATCAGCAATCCCCAATTTATCAATAGTTTCTTTGAATAATGTGAAATACTGATTGATGAGGAAGGGATCAACACTTCTCCTTCTAGCTACCTCAACATTTTCTGGCTTCTTTATCGACAAGTTTTGCCTCCTCATAAATGCTATCAGCCAATCTTTGTTGGGTATACCATCCTTAAATGGTGTTTTTATTTTGTTTGATTTCACGTATTCCCCCACCAAATCCATAACCTCTTTCCTGGACAGACAGAATCCATATTTTCAAGCTTGCTCAAATATTCAGCTAGTTTGGTTTCATCTTGGATTGACAGAGCAGTTGGCCTGCCAAAAGTTGAGCTTAATTTTCCACGTCGTCCTTTGATATGATCTATTAACGTATTTAGAGGTATGTTGTATATTTTGCTGGCTTGGGAAACGGTTCGCCGGCCGATTTTAACTTCGTTCACGGCTTCAAGAAGCTGATCTTGCGTGTAAGCTCTTGCCCTCTCACTTGTTCTTTTATACGTTCTCACCATCGTTCAAAATTTCTGAAACGTAATATAAAAGAAATAAGCATGGCAGTCAGGAGGGGCATGTGGTGCAATGAAAGGGGGCAAGTGCGGAGCTCTCCGCACATGCCCCACCAACCTACTACGCACTAACCCCTTCTAGTGAATTTAGCGAGAAAGTGCGTAGTAGCTTGTTTTCAAGCACAGATTGATTTTTAAACAGACGTACTTCGACGAACTGAGGCATGCATATAAAAAGAACAGTACGTACCAAAAATCAGCAATGTGCATGTAGAATTTCATGGACAGCGGGCAATTTTGGAAAAGGGCATCGACTTCCATCCACTAAGTTTCGAGGTGTGCCGAGCAACAACAATGTTTGGTGATTTCATATGTTGCACAAGTGGCGCCAGCTACTCGCCACGGCCAGAAAATAACTCAAATAGGATGCGGTTTTAACAGAACTCTTCAATAAGTACCCGCTGCTAAGTAACAATACATCTACGCACTTGCCCCGATCACGCACTTGCCCCCCCTTGCCCTAATATAATAATGAGGAAACGTATCGTGGACTGATGAGTCCACACGTTTGGTCGACACCTTAAAATATGTATTTGGAAGCCGCTGAAAAGAGGAGAGAATGATTTAAAATACGGTTCCTTCAAAAACTGTTTGCTGATTGAAGTCCCTTAGGTTTCTTCAAAGATGTTAATGCACTTTCGATATAATACAAACACCAATCGTTGCCTAAGGTTCTTACCCTGCCAATCTTAGAATAGACAATTACTACCTTGATGAAACTAGTACAACTACAGTGCACTTCCCAAAGAAAATTGTGTGTCAAAACAGGAGACTCTTGGGTCGTTTAGGCACTTTAGAATTGGCCAACAGTTCCGGCTGGATGAACTCAACGTTCTCGATCATTTCATTAGACACACGAAGAGTAGCCGAGAGCACCCAACCCTATTGCAGTAATAAGATGCAGATTGCGAAGAGAATTCCCGAGCCTCCAGCAACATTAGCACATGAAGAAGCAATGATGCATACAAGAAGTGACGATGAGAAAAATATTAAATCGAATTCCAGAACAAATTTGTGGATTTCCTAAAGCTCAACGTCGAAAATTGACTAGAAAACCTAGAACTCGAAGCAAAAGCTCCATTATCACCAATACTCCAAAGAAAAATGTTTTGCTCGAAAAGCTGCTTAAGAGACAGAAGGTACAAAAACCAAAAGTTCCAAAACTTTCAAGTCAACTTTGCAGAAAGCCTAAAACAAAGAAGGTTGCTGCAGAAAACAAACGATTTAGTAGCAATTTTAGATTTATTATCAATTTTTCGCTTCATATTCGCTAAGCTCTAGATTTGTTTAATGTAGAAGTGTTTCTTATGCATTTTTAAATGGGAATATCTGAATTTTCCTGGTTTAGTATTTTTTTTTTAATAATTCGAGTTAGGAAGAAGATATTAATCGCATTTAAATTTTTTGAGAAAATCCAATATTTTGGTTATAATATCGAATAACGCCCTCTATCGGCAGCCGTGTAGGTCACAACTGTCACGATTACGCGAAACCTAAAAGCCCAAGAAATGCTCTTTTCAATGATACCAAATTTATCCAAATCCATTAAGCCGTTTCGAAATTACAGGCATTTATTTAAAACAACATTCAAATACCCCCCACCACTTTATTTCGAAAGATAGAGAAAAATTGTTTTTACAAAAAATGTTTCACATTAAATCAACATTAAAACTCAAAGACTTTTTTGTTATATTCATTGGAGAAAATCGCGAGAAACGTAACTTTATGTAATTCAAGATGGTGGAAACGCCCACTGGCGGCCATCTTGGAAACTTGAAAATAATTTCCAGCATTTTCCCTTGCCCACTTTACCTATAAAATTTTCAACCGCAACTCTCTACGATCATTAGTTTCTGAGATACAGCCGCTTACCTCGCTTATTTGCCCACCCTGTACAGGGTGGTCAGATAAGAATGCAAAAAGTGTTGTATCTCTGAAACTATTCGCCGTAGAGACTTGCGGTAAAAATTTTCATTACTAAAGTGGACAAAAGAAGACCGTGGAAAATATTTTCAGATTTCCAAGATGGCCGCCAGGGGGCGTAACCAGCATCTTAAATTTTTAAAATGATTTTTCACTGAAATCCACCCAGTAAATGTTACCAAAAAATATATGCTTTTTAAAGTTAAGCTTTATTCGAGTAATTTTTGTTTAACACTTTTTGACGTATCTATTAAAATAAAGTGGTGGGGGGTAATTCAATTTTTTTTTTAATAAACAGCTGTAATTCCTAAACGACTGAACTGATTTTAACAAACTTGGTCTCATTGGAAAAAGCATTTATTGTTCCATCAAACCTATCACACCTGTGATATGTCTATTTCTCAGTGATGCCGCTAGGGCGCGTTTTTTTTGATATAATAACAGAAAATTGCAAAATTCTCTAAAAAAATTAAATGCAATATTACTTTTTTTTCCAGAAAAATGTAGCAAAGTGTTACCTAAATAGGTCAGTGAAAACCGTATTTCGATATCTTATTCGTAGCCTGAAATATTGCAGAAAAAAAGATTTACTTATCATATAAAGTCGTACTGGTAATCAAGTGGCCAAAGAATTGAAAATTTCACAGCGAAGTATCCAAAGCATATTCCAAAATGAGCTCAAGTTAAAGCCTTACAAGTTCTAAAAGATACACGATCTTAGACCAAAGCAAAAAAAAATTAGAGACGAAAAAAACAAAGGAGCAAAATTTTCCTATTAAACAGTTCATAAATTCTCAAAATGATCATGTTTTACTTAATTGAACGCACTCACGCTGTCTAATCCTTTTCATCGACCATGGTGTCAAAGTCAATGCGACTTATTTTCTGGAAAATGTTGTAGAAGCTGTTTTAAAGCCATGGGCACGCAAACATTTCGGTCGTAGATTTTGGACGTTCCAAGAAGACTCAGCACCGTCTGATAAAGCTTGTGTGAACCAGGAATGGTAAAAAAACCATTTCATTTCGTCCACACAATGGCTTTCGAATTCGCCAGATGCAAATCCGATGAACTATGCCGCAAGATCATATTCGTGCAGCATACCATAGTCAAGGCAAAAGGTGGCCACATCGAGCTAAAATGAATGAAATTTCGATTAATTCCACATATTTTGTAATTTGAATCAATTGTCAATTTGTCAATCAGAAGCATCGATTCTCACTTTTAAACATCCTTTATCAGTAGGACCATAAAATAAGGATTAAAATTTATTAAAACAAACAAAGGGAAACAACATAAAAACGAAGATGTCCAATAATCCTGGAGGTGTGATTAGGTGGTAGGGTTTGACGTGTGAACCGAACTTCGAAACCCTCTCAATTTCCAAGTGGTCAAGTTGGAGAAGAACTCCTCCCAACCAACTATGTATTCATCGGAAGGATTGTTTCTCCCTGAATGGGGTGAAGATCCAGAGACAACTCGGCGATTAATGTTCGAAATATCCGATCCCCAAAATACATCCCCCACGATGGATGCCTCCCATTCAGGATACCGACCATGATGATCGGATTATCCATCGCTGGAAGATCGATGGTGTGTTCACTGGGATCGCCTCGCTTTACCCTCCCCTCGGTAGTCATCACGAGCGAAGGAATTTTTGGGTAAACTGAGAACTGAATATAACAGGTGGATCAAATTTCTTCGATTATTTGGGATTGAATTTCATAAATTGCAACTTCGATTTCGTATTTCAACACTAATAATACAAATCACAACCTGCGACGCGACCAATTGAGATGAGAATTTCGACTCATTATTGGATTATCGAAAACGGTGGCCCCAAAAGTTCAAGTCCACGTCATCCTTTTAAATTTGTAGAAACACTCACTCGTTTGGGGTGCATCGATTTCTCAATGATGACAATTTTGCTCATTAACATAGCTTCCCATAAATGGAAATGGGCTTCACCTGAAAAGATGATTTCTTCGGCCAAGACTAATTGAACTTTGTAAGCCTTCATATTACCGAAATCTTTATGCTAAATTTTCCTCAGAGAAGTGAGAACGATGACCAGTTGATGTTGGATGATTTTGTCACAAACTTATATTCTATTTATAATAAAAATCAAGTTGAACAATATTTATTTCAGCTTGTACACTGATCTTCTTAGTAAACTAATTATTAAAGAAAAATTAGCACAAGCTAAACGAGTTAGTAAAAGTGCGAATCAGAAACACAATACCATTGTTCAAATTAATGTAAAATATGAGAAGATATGTCGGAAATCTCTCACAACATTTACAAGACACAATTCACTCTACAACAATACAATACAACATGCGTCGCTGCCATTAAATCGCACGTTTCATTGATGCTGGTTCTTCATCACTTGTTTTATTTCATTTTTACGTTGTTCATTTTGTTTTTTTCTTTTTATTTCTAGAACAGGATGTCTCGTTGTATGAATAAGAAAACGAAATCTATTTTCTATTCACGAGGGACTGAATCAACGGTTGTATTTATGTATTATACATAATTTATTGAAATCT
This sequence comes from Holotrichia oblita, assembly GCA_023690525.1. Lineage (NCBI taxonomy): Eukaryota > Metazoa > Arthropoda > Insecta > Coleoptera > Scarabaeidae > Holotrichia > Holotrichia oblita. Next base: position 157,682,546 of record CM043018.1, read on the forward strand.
ATTCGGTGGCATTTCATAAATATGTGTCTCTAGTATACATAAGTATCAAATCTCATTGAATAATGCAAAAATCTATCCTGTCCTCGTAATAAATTTCAATTCCAGTACCTACCATTTAAAGATACGATTTTGTTTGTTTTTGAGATCCCTCTTTTTCTAATTTAAAATTCAAACGAAACATCATCTAATTATATCCCGAATTAAGGGAGATGATTTGAGTTTGAGATCGCTAATTAAAATACTCAACGGTAACTATAATTCTTATTGGTTGCGTAGAGGTGTTTTATTCACCACTCTATTAGCATCCAATTCAGATAAATACGCGGAATGAAATTATTAACGAAATGCTGTTACATGCCCATGAGTTCATTAAGTGCTAATCATATGGCAAACATCCATCGGTATGTCTGTAATTTATACACAAATGTTGTAGGTACATGCATACATATAATATACGAGTTGAGTTGGATCTAATCTGTTACTAAGTGAGAACTCATAATTTGAACGTAATTTACGAGCTTATATGCATATCAATAATAATATTTAAATTCAATTTTAAATCTGTTATATAACAACCGATTTATACGTGGTAGGGGGGGAAGGGGTGACATTATTTTATTGACAGGTTGTACGTGTTTGAATTTGCATTACAGGAATCTGTGGTATAAAATCCGATTATGTTTTATTTAATCATATTTTTAACAAGTTTTTTTTCATCGTATAATCCTTATAAATATTGTACGATCATGATGTGGCGACTAAATTCCTAATTTTGTTGAGAATTCGACGATTAAATACAACTTCGAAAGATTTTTTTTATTTTGACAAATGTCAAAAATTCAAAGCTTGCTAAATATACAATAACGATCAAAGATGGGGCAAAATTTAAAACGGAACTGCTTAATAGAGTGTCTACAATAAATATCAAATGCCGGTAACAATTTATTATGACAGCAATTGGGAGGTTATGCAGAAACGTTTAAACCTGTGTGTGGTGTAGTTTTGTGTGTCTAAATTGTGTTAAAATGGCTTTGTGACAGCTCATTCCTTCCAACAGCGAATGGTAAGAGAATCGAAACCGCAGAAGCTAGCTTCTGTATTCTACTTCTCTTCTTTATATTTGTACTTGTCAACTTGACATTTCTCAATTTTGACGTTTCTCGGTAGAACGTGGAAGCTAACCAGCCGCCATGTTTGCATATTTTGACGTTTAAAATAATTTTGAACTTTTAATCCTTTAATTAAACATCTATTTAATCTTGTGACCCAATTCCATCTATTAATATCGAGCAGAAAGTAGTTTTTTTTTGCAATTATTAAGTCTCAAACTCGTCATTTCCGTTTAAATGTCTAAATTTTAGATACCTACTTGTCAACTTGACATTTCTCAATTTTGACGTTTCTCGGTAGAATGTGGAAGCTAACCAGCCGCCATGTTTTCATATTTTGACGTTTAAAATAATTTTGAACTTTTAATCTTTAATTAAACATTTTTATTTAATCTTGTGACCCAATTCCATCTCTTAATATCGAGCAGAAAATAGTTTTTTTTTGCAATTTTTAAGTCTCAAACTTGTCATTTCCGTTTAAATATCTAAATTTTAGATACCTACTTGTCAACTTGACATTTCTCAATTTTGACGTTTCTCGGGAGAATGCGGAAGCTAACCAGCCGCCATGTTTGCATATTTTGACGTTTAAAATAATTTTCTACTTTTTAATCTTTAATTAAACATCTATTTAATCTTGTGACACAATTCCATCTCTTAATATCGAGCAGAAAATAGTTTTTTTTGCAATTTTTAAGTCTCAAACTCGTCATTTCCGTTTATATTTCTAAATTTTAGATACCTACTTGTCAACTTGACATTTCTCAATTTTGACGTTTCTCGGTAGAATGTGGAAGCTAACCAGCCGCCATGTTTGCATATTTTGACGTTTAAAATAATTTTGAACTTTTAATCCTTAATTAAACATCTATTTAATTTTGTGACCCAATTCCATCCCTTAATATCGAGCAGAAAATAGTTTTTTTTTTGCAATTTTTAAGTCTCAAACTCGTCATTTCCGTTTATATTTCTAAATTTTAGATACCTACTTGTCAACTTGACATTTCTCAATTTTGACGATTCTCGGTAGAATATGGAAGCTAACCAGCCGCCATGTTTGCATATTTTGACGTTTAAAATAATTTTGAGCTTTTAATCCTTAATTAAACATCTATTTAATTTTGTGACCCAATTCCATCTCTTAATATCGAGCAGAAAATAGTTTTTTTTGCAATTTTTAAGTCTCAAACTCGTCATTTCCGTTTAAATGTCTAAATTTAGATACCTACTTGTCAACTTGACATTTCTCGGTAGAATGTGGAAGCTAACCAGCCGCCATGTTTGCATATTTTGACGTTTAAAATAATTTTGAGCTTTTAATCTTTAATTAAACATTTTTATTTAATCTTGTGATACAATTTCATCTCTTAATATCGAACAGAAAATGTTTTTGTAGTCCAAGAGACTCAAAATCGTTATTTTCAGTAAGATTTCTAAATACGAGATGCTTGTCAATTTGACGTTTCTCAGTAGAATGCGGAAGTTTTGACATTTCATCTTAAGTATTAAGTTTGAATCTTTAATTAAACACCTATTCAACTGGATGATTGTTAATGTTTCCCTACACGTCATTAAGCAAGATTTCCTTAATATATATCATGGCTGGTTGGGTTAATCAAGACCAGGGGAGGAGGGATTTTTTCTTACTGAAGTAGACTTTCTGGGCAGTTTTGTAACTGATAACCAAAATCCTAAACATTCATAAATTATACAATCAAATGAGGATCCTTCATGAATCAAAACGACTGGTAATAAAACTTACCGATGTCAATGAAACGTCAATCATAATTTTCTAAAATTAACGAGACTTTGATAGCTTATTTCGGGGTAGTAGTAAAAAACGCAAAGATGTTCTTCTTGGCAATAATAACGATCTGCCTCGTACACCCTATACGATCTAATGATCTGAACGCGACCAACTCGTCGGATTTAGTTCGTTTTCGGTCGAAACCGTTACCCAAAGGACCAGGTACGGATGACATGATAGAGCAACGATTCCCGTTGATTGGCAATGACGTTGATGTCACACGAACGTTCGTCGGGCGACCCACTACTCTGGCGGGGGGGCAAACGACGACTATAGCTCCCACTTCCGGGGCGAATTCGAATATTATCCTGACGAAGTGGTGTCGAACGATGCATGCGGTGATCACCGGATTTTCTCTCGACGTGGTAAAACAACTAAATTGGTCGTCGAAAATTGTAATGTATTTTAAGTGGTATGTACTTTAAGCGAAATTAATAAAAGTAAATTTAAAAGCACGATTGGTTTTGTTTATTCTGCAAATTAAAAATAATTTTAATGTGTCCAGAAAAGGGCAGAAAATTTGACTGGAATTCTCTACTACCATCTGACATCTCATATATGGTCTAAGTTGGAAGGGACAATGTAGCATTCCAAACATTTTGTTTACTCAGGTTTGGAGAAAGTTTGGACGAAAGCATGGTTTGTAATGGTCTTTGAGCTTGTGGAAAAACTAAAATTAAACCAGCCTTACTGCTACAGCTTCTTTAGAAATCACAAGGGACGTGAAAGATATTTCCTACCATCTCCATAGATTTTTTACCAATTATTTCGTTGATTTTGTAAAAAGAAATGTTTCCAAGAAATTCCAATTTAAAAAATCTATCACATATCTTCTGATAACCGTATTAGATAGATGTTGCTTGTCAAATACGAGTACCTAACTGTGTTGTATTTAGAAATGTCGTTAGTGTCAATGTCACTATTAAATGAAATTATAAAAGATGTCCCTTTTTTGCTTAATATGAACAAGAATAGAAATATTGATAAATATTGATTTTAAAATTGTATTTAGGCAGGTTCATTTTGATAAACTTTACGATAGGAAACGTTACATTTTCAAGTTTATCACGTTGGCAATATAAAAATCCCTGCTTTGTAAAAAGAAAACGGTTCAGTTTAATTTTTATAAGTTGTACAGATTTAATTGTCTTCTAATCCCTACCAACTGTTGTCATTTGACATTTATTCTGTACACGTTTCGCTTATTGTTATTGTATTTATTATTTCAATCTATTTTAATGCATTAAATTTAAAATCATACAACACAAATTGTACAAACATAACCTTGATCTATTAGATGCCAATTTTTGACAACTAAACAATCAATGTTGGCAACATAACAGTTTTATCTAGCGGTCAGTCTAGTGCACATGACCTTGAACGACCTAGGGACTCTTCTGTGCAAAATATGTTAACTTGTATACATTTGGGCCTAAAACAGAATGTTCAGAAGATGATACGCCTCGTAAAAAATAATAATGAAAGTATGAAATGTGATTTGATCTCTTTTCAAAACACTTTTAGAAGGAAATTGGTACCAAGTGTATTATTTTGCAAAATTTATTGAGTTGTAAACTGTTGGCCTATGGTTTTTATGATCTTAAACAATTGTTGATAGATTTATCATCATTCACTTGCAACTTTGGAACACAATTTTGTAGAAATATCTTCTTCAACAGATCTATGAGGAGCCATAACTTTCACATTTAATCATCAAGTTTGGTAGAATTGTTCAACATTGAGTTTCGCTTATCTGCTTTGGTATCCCAATAAAAATTTCGTCCTGGAAATTCGCTACAACCAGATAAAAATAAGATGGTTATGAAACTGCTTTTGTTTAATGATTGGTTGAGCTTGGAAGGCACTGTTGACGCTGATGGTTTCAACGGTTTCGTCGGAGATTTAATTTGCATAATAGGAAAAATTTATTGAGGAATTTGATAAAATTATTGAGGAAGAGAACAGATTTTTAATGTGGAAGAAACCGATCTTTTTTGGAACCAAATGCCCAAAAGGTCTTATATTCATACAGAAGCGAAAACAATGCCTGGCTTTAAGGATTAAGTTGTTGGGAGGTAATTTTACTGGATTCAAGTTAAATCATTTCCTTATATATCGCTCTGAAAACCCAGGTGCATTCAAGCATGTTAATAATTTGAGGATTGGTTCCTCAACTGCTCCACACTTTCGGTCCAAACCAAGGAAAAGAACTTGCCATTTAAAATTATCCTTCTGCTTGACAATGCACCAGGACATCCCCAACATCTTCATGATTTACACCAAAATGTAAGGATACTGTACTATTTATGCACAATGGTTTCTAAAGCGGTAAGAGCAACTGAAAGTAATGAGATAGTCCTTCGTTATTTCTGGAAGTCTAATTGTTTTTTTCTCAATACTCTAGCGATGAACATTTCTTGGCATCCGTTTGCTGCCTATTTGTTATTTTATTACCTTTTAGTCACGACCCCTGAACGGGGGTTGGTAACCCTTCACAAGTGATCTCAAAAAATTACAAACAAATCAGAATTTCAGATTTTTTCTCTGAAGCAAAATAAATAGTGACCGAAAGGGTTAAACATGTATTTAATCTTGTAACACAATTCCATCTCGCAATATCGAGCAGAAAATAGTTTTTTTTTGCAATTTTTAAGGTCTCAATGTCGTCATTTCCGTTTAAATGTCTAAATTTTAGATACCTACTTGTCAACTTGACATTTTTCAATGTTGACGTTTCTCGGTAGATTGCGGAAGCTAGCCGGCCACCATGTTTACACATTTTGACATTTCAAACAATTTTAAACTTTTAATCTTTAATTAAACATCTATTTAATCTTGGAACATAATTCCACCTCTTAATATCGAGGAGAAAATAGTTTTTTTTTTGCAATTTTAAGGTCTCAAAGTCGTCATTTCCGTTTCCATTTCTAAATTTTATATTTGTACTTGTCAACTTGACATTTCTCAATTTTGACGTTTCTCGGTAGAATACAGAAGCTAACCAGCCGCCATGTTTGCATATTTTGACGTTTAAAATAATTTTGAACTTTTAATCCTGAATTAAACATCCATTTAATCTTGTGACCCAATTCCATCTCTTAATATCGAGCGGAAAATAGTTTTTTTTTGCAATTTTTAAGTGTCAAACTCGTCATTTCCGTTTATATTTCTAAATTTTATATTTGTACTTGTCAACTTGACATTTTCTCCTCGATATTAAGAGTTGGAATTATGTTCCAAGATTAAATAGATGTTTAATTAAAGATTAAAAGTTTAAAATTGTTTGAAATGTCAAAATGTGTAAACATGGTGGCCGGCTCAGAGCGACATATAAGGAAAGGATTTAACTTGAATCCAGCAAAATTACCTCCCAACAACTTAAGCCTTAAAGCCAGGCATTGTTTTCGGTTCTGTATGAATATAAGACCTTTTGGGCGTCAGGATAATATTCGAATTCGCCCCGGAAGTGGGAGCTATAGTCGTCGTGTGCCCTCCCCCGCCAGAGTAGTGGGTCGCCCGACGGACGTTCGAGTGACATCAACCTCATTGCCAATCAACGGGAATCGTTGCTCTATCATGTCATCCGTACCTGGTCCTTTGGGTAACGGTTTCGACCGAAAACGAACTAAATCCGACGACTTGATCGCGTTCAGATCATTACATCGTAGAGGGTGTACGAGGCAGATCGTTATTATTGCCAAGAAGAACATCTTTGCGTTTTTTACTACTACCCCGAAATAAGCTATCAAAGTCTCGTTAATTTTAGAAAATTATGATTGACGTTTCATTGACATCGGTAAGTTTTATTACCAGTCGTTTTGATTCATGAAGGATCCTCATTTGATTGTATAATTTATGAATGTTTAGGATTTTGGTTATCAGTTACAAAACTGCCCAGAAAGTCTACTTCAGTAAGAAAAAATCCCTCCTCCCCTGGTCTTGATTAACCCAACCAGCCATGATATATATTAAGGAAATCTTGCGTAATGCCTTGTAGGGAAACATTAACAATCATCCAGTTGAATAGGTGTTTAATTAAAGATTCAAACTTAATACTTAAGATGAAATGTCAAAACTTCCTCATTCTACTGAGAAACGTCAAATTGACAAGCATCTCGTATTTAGAAATCTTACTGAAAATAACGATTTTGAGGACTACAAAAACATTTTCTGTTCGATATTAAGAGATGAAATTGTATCACAAGATTAAATAAAAATGTTTAATTAAAGATTAAAAGTTCAAAATTATTTTAAACGTCAAAATATGCAAACATGGCGGCTGGTTAGCTTCTGTATTCTACCAAGAAACGTTAAAATTGAGAAATGTCAAGTTGACAAGTAGGTATCTAAAATTTAGACATTTAAACGGAAATGACGAGTTTGAGACTTAAAAATTGCAAAAAAAAAACTATTTTCTGCTCGATATTAAGAGATGGAATTGGGTCACAAGATTAAATAGATGTTTAATTAAGGATTAAAAGTTCAAAATTATTTTAAACGTCAAAATATGCAAACATGGCGGCTGGTTAGCTTCCACATTCTACCGAGAAACGTCAAAATTGAGAAATGTCAAGTTGACAAGTAGGTATCTAAAATTTAGAAAGATAAACGGAAATGACGAGTTTGAGACTTAAAAATTGCAAAAAAAAAACTATTTTCTGCTCGATATTAAGAGATGAAATTGTGTCACAAGATTAAATCGGTGTTTAATTAAAGATTAAAAGTTCAAAATTATTTTATACGTCAAAATATGCAAACATGGCGGCTGGTTAGCTTCCACATTCTACCGAGAAACGTCAAGATTGAGAAATGTCAAGTTGACAAGCAGGTATCTAAAATTTATACATTTAAACGGAAATGACGAGTTCGAGACTTAAAAATTGCAAAAAAAAACTATTTTCTGCTCGATATTAAGAGATGGAATTGGGTCACAAGATTAAATAGATGTTTAATTAAGGATTAAAAGTTCAAAATTATTTTATACGTTAACACATGCAAACATGGCGGCTGGTTAGCTTCCGCATTCTACCGAGAAACGTCAAGAGCGAGAAATGTCAAGTTGACAAGTACATATCTTGTATTTAATAGAAAAATGTGAGCGGAAATGACTGCTTTCTGCTCGGTATTTAGAGATTTATGATGATCATTTAATAGATCTATCATTTAATAGATTCTAATACATATATGTGTACGCATGTGCCATTTTGAAACTTTTTTAAAAATTACAGAATGACTAAAATTCCATCGATAAATATGCGGCGCTTATACGTCGAAACGCAACCGTTTTTAGAAACAAAAAAAAGCACAAATCAAATAAGGTTAATTAAATAGAAATGGAAAGTTGGCCAAAAGGAAAGGAAACCATAGACATGTTATGAAATATAAATTCTACGCGTTTAATCACACAACCAATTCTTTATTATACATAACGTTATATTCATGCGCGCACGAGATTCGGTGAGAATGTAATCTTAGAATGAATTATTCCAGTTTCAGTTCGGTTTCGAACCTCTTCGTTATAGCTCTTTTTCTCGCTGCTTCTATCTTTTTATTTCGTACACGTAATTAATCCTGTATAGCGATTCATTGATGTCGTTCTTACAGCTGGGGACGTATAATATCGAAAACTAATTACCGTTGACCAAGTATGGTGTGAGAAGCCTGTTTCTACTACATGGAAACTTGTATGCACTTGACGAGGGAGAGCTCCGTTTTATAATTACCTCGCTATTGCTTAAATGTTAAAATTTCAATGTGTGATTATATCGTGATTCTTTATTGCGAAATAAATTCTTATAAAAATTACACCAGACATAATTTTATCGCGCAGTCCAGTTGAAGCAAACAAGGAATAAACCATGAAAATCCACCATGAGAATTAAACAGCTCGATTAGGCATAACAAACGCCATTGTTCTGCGTTTGTTGGAAATGTTTTTTTCCTAGGTTTAAAAAAGGCGAGCTTCGAGTGGGCGACGCAGATGAATATGGTTTCTTGAAGCCGGCAAGGTTCTCTCCGCAGCGCGTAGCACGCCATTGAATGAACACATTTGCGATAGTAAAATGCCTTATTCAAAACATTTAATGAACTGTAACATACTGCTCACTCACTCAATAGAAGTTCCATGTAGGCGCTGCTGCTGCTGCAGACCTACGGAGATTACTGCATCTTTTCTTATATATTTATTTAGTTTTTTGTAGATAAGACACTAACGAGAAGCGATATATACAGGGTGTAACAATAGTGCGATATTCTTCCATATCTCCATTTTTATCCAAAATATAGCAAATATGTAATTTAAATACAAAAGTTGTTTAGTTTTACGAAATTTATAAATTAAAATTATTCCACGATATACAGGGTGTTCAGTTTGCGCGTAACCATCAGTATATTTACATTTTTCAATGGAACACCCTATATATGATCACATTTTTGAATTGCCTGAGGAATTTTAAGGCAACTTTATACAGGATCATATTCAATTATTTTTATTAGTTTACAAGATATTGACATTTGTTTGAAAATTTTGACTCCGTACCAGGGAGCATGGTCATCTCAAGCCGGGCTCTCCCCACTTCTAAGCCTACCGAATGATGAAATGGTCAAGGAATATAGCTTTGAAAGGAATTTCCTCACCAAGCTAAGCAACAAGAGAGAGTGGGTAGGAGAACACTCCACGTACTCCCTAAAAGAAAACACTATCAAGTGGTACGTGGACGGTTCTAAAAGGTGCAGGCATATTTGGGTCAGGAACCAAATATTCCGAGCCAACGGGAATATACCCCAGCGTCTTCTAAGCGGAGATCAATGCCATTGGAAGATGTGCTCAAGAAGCACAAGAAGCAGAGCATTGCAATTTTCTCCGATAGTCAAGCAGCCCTAATGGCGCTGAGCTCTAACACTATCAGCTCGAAATTAGTCTGGGAATGTCTTAATAGATTAAACAACCTGGGCACAAAAATAGAGTTGCATTATACTGGGTACCAGGACAAACTGGAATCAGAGGCAACTGGCAATCAGAGGCACTAACAAGGAAGGCCGCCACAACTCCGTTTGTGGGACCTGAACCGTTCTGTGGTATAGGGACGAGCATCTACAAAAAAGAACTTAAAGATCGAGAAGAGAGGCTCAGAGCATCCCTCTGGGAGAATCTTCCTGATCTGAGACACTTCAAGATCTTCCTTGGAAGCTACAATAAGCATAGAGCAAAAACTTTGCTGGAACTTAGCAGGAATAGGCTGCGCATCCTTACAGGGCACTGTCACCTTGGTGAACACATGACAAGGATAGGTCTAAAACAAAATAACGACTGCAGATTCTGCGGGGCTGAGGATGACAATCCGGAAGACCTGACATCTTACTGCACCGCCATCACAGAAACCCGAGCCAACCATCTCGGCAAAGACGTTATAGACGAAGAAGATATACCTTCTCTGAAAACATCACAGCTAAGGGACTAAAGGGTTTAAGGGCTGAAGTCCAACCCTGGAAAGGAGATGGAAGACCTTCGTCGTCGTCGTCTTATTTTTTCAATAAGTTACGCAAAATGTGATCGGAAAAAATGAATAGGAAATCTAAACAAATGCTTGCAAAAGGCACCTAACAAAATACAAGATTTAGAGGTTGCAAAATAAGACAAATGAAGGAAATAAATTATTTATTGTTTATTTAAAGAAAATAACACAAATAGTGAATACTTCAAGAATCGACATCAAAATTTCATTCTGAACCATCTTACAGCTGGTGCAACACCCTCCAAAAACAGACTGATTGTTTCATCGAGTCTTTTTCTTTTTCTCTTTCTTTTAGCCTTGCAAAAAACTTTATCACGAGGCTAGGCTTGCCAGAATTGGATGGAATCAGAACCCCATCACGGAATTGAACAGGAATTCCATATTATGGTATACAAATGGCTGCAGAACAACCGAAGGGACTCGATTCAGACAATATGGGCCCAGAACCCAGTACTCCGAAATTCCCCAGCACATTATAGAAAGATGCATCCAGTTCACACAGTCAGCTCAAAAATGACTTGGGAATGCTTGTCTAAGCAAAACAGGGAACTGAAACACCTCTTTTGGTGCCTGAACCGAGCAAAGACAAACTTCCCCTACTGACAGGAATCCGATCAGGTCACTGTGGGCTCCGAAGGCATATGAGAATAATTAAGCTAACAGAGACAGCAGGATTCAGTTTGACAGGCATGCTATCTAATGATTTTCACTTTTTTTTTGACAGGATTTCGACAATCATCTTTTGAAATTCGGCAAATTTTTGATATACAGGATGAACCACTTAAAACGGATCGATATTTGAATTTTGTAAAAAGCAGTTGCTGCAGGATTCTGCACAATGAATTTGCAAAACTGCATATAAAAATTAAAGGGAGTACAGAATTATGCTTCTTGGGCATTTGAAGTTCAAGCATACTTAGAACATGAACAAAGCTTACTGGCGAAAATATTAAAGCGAAGCTGCTACAAAATGTGAAAGTTATAACACCCAACAGCTTCGAAACAGCCCTAGTAACGTCAAGAGTCAAAAATCCAAATAAATCAAAGGGTGCGATGTGCTATAACTGCAATGGTTACGGACACTTTGCAGAACACTGCAAAAAGAAGAAAATGGTTAAGTCACAGGTGAGGTCAGAAACTACTTTTTATACGTCTTTTAATGTTGGTAGCACAATTGATGAAAATCAATGGTACATTGATTCTGGTGCTACGGCTCACATGACAATGACCAAAGATATTCTACGAAATGTGACAGAAGTTCAAAATCATGTTTTAGTTGCAAATAACACAAAGTTAGAAGTTAAAGCTATTGGAGAACATTTGTATATCTTATAAAGGCAAAGAGTGAAGTTAAGCATAAGTTTGAAATATTCAAAGCTATGGTAGAAAACCAAACAAGAAAAAAAATTAAGATTTTGAGATCTGACAATGGTTTAGAATATTATAACAAAGATTTGAAGGCACTTCTCGAAAAGTTTGGTATTATGCACCAAACTAGTGCTCCGTACCTCAGCCTCAGCACAATGGCCTAGCGGAGAGAATGAATCGCACAATAGTAGAAAAAGCGAGAACATTATTAGTAGACGCGAAATTGGAGAAAAAATTTTGGGGCGAAGCAGTTGCAACAGCTGTATACCTTATTAACCGGTCCCCAGCATCGAAAACAAAATTGACTCCAGAAGAAATTTGGAACGACAAAAAGCCGGATTTAAGACATCTACGAGTTTTTGGCTGCAAATCAATGGTCCATGTTCCTAGAGAAAAACGCAAAAAGTGGGATCCAAAATCCATTGAGTGGGTGGGGATTCCAAGGCCTATCGCATCTACGATCCGATCGAAGACGTCATATTGAAGAGTCGTGATGTAATCTTCTTAGAAGGCGTTACCAACGATGTGCAGGTAACTTCTGAATATAATAACAGTTCTAACGAGTTTATTATATTCATAGATGATGAACAGTAACTTGAAACGGTTCAAGAAAATTCTCAGAATTTAATCGAAATTGAAACTTCTGAAAAGCCAGAAAACCTAGCGCAAGATATATCTAGAAAGTCTAATAGAAAACCTAAGCCAAAGGTTTTTCAAGATTTTGTCAGCTACAAAGCTATATGCCAAATTAGAATTTAAAAGGGATGGTAACTCTGAAATTATTGGCTATTGTGACGCAGATTGGGCTGCAGATACCGATGACCGGAAATCAATTACCGGATATGTATATTTTGCCTGTAGTGGAGCGATATCATGGTGCACTAAGAAACAACAAACAGTGGCCTTATCAACTACAGAAACCGAATACATATCTCTCACAGCTGCTTCTCAAGAAGGCATGTGGCTGAAAAGATTGGAGAACGAATGATGTCCAATGTCTGGGAAATCGTTTACAATTTATTGTGACAATCAAAGTGCAATTGCTTTAGCGTGTTCCAATACTTACAACGCACGAACCAAGCACATTGATGTTAAGCATCATTTTATTGAAGAGTTGCTAAATGATGGTAAAATTAATCTGGAATATATAAGCTCAGATAAAATGATAGCTGACTATTTAACCAAAGCTGTCTCTAGTAATAAACAAATATTTTGTACTGAAGCTGTAGGTATTGTAAATTGTTAAATAAATTTAGTTTTAGTGGAAATGTTAAAGTTAGAAAACAAAAAAAAAGCTGGACGCTTATGGTTTATCCCCAGCCTTCATTACGCTGATGACCTCTTACCTAGCTCGACGTTCAAACTATGTATATTATAATGGTTTTCGATCTTACGAGTTCTTGTCGACATCAGGGGTCCCTCAGGGGTCAAGTTTTTTTTTTTTTTTTTTTTCACGGACGTCACCGACTCGCGGATCGGAGAGTGGCCCGTCTGAAACCGCCCCTGTTGAGCATCCCCGATACCGTCTTCGTAGACATATCTTCTCTAGGGTGCTTGGGCTGTCTTCGGTGTTACACGCCACCACCTACGTCTCCCGTCCCCTACAGTCAATAGGGATTAGGAGTTTCCTCATGCAGTAACCTGCCTTTCTCTCTCTTCATTTTCCTTGTTTTTCATGATGGTCCTAACAAGTCGATGGATCGTGTTCCAGTTTACCATAGAGGTTAGCATCGTACTGATCATGTTGTCCGGCGTGATTGGTGTTTCAAGGGTGCGATCCAGTTCTCCATAGTACATACAGGTATCGACGATGTCCTTTGCAAACCTAAGAGCATATGCTCCGAACACTCCATGCCCAGTTAGAACCTGGGAGAGGTAATAGTCTGTTGTTCTAAATTTGCAGTTTAGCCAGGGTTCCAGCCTCGAGATCAGCCGTTTAGTCCACTGTGCGTTTGTAGTGTTTTCATTCCATCTACTTTGCCAACTCTCTAGTGTGATACTCCTGGCAGCAGCGTTGCAATCAGGACCACCGGTCTCGTACCTGCGCTAGAAGGTCTATGGGTAATGTACTAGTAATAACTTGTAGGGCTGCCGTCGACGTGGTGCGAAAGGCCGACCCGACCCTCAGTAATATTTTCCTTTGGACCCTCTCCACGATGTTGCGATAGACACCACTTCAGCTAGCACTCTCCGTTTCACACTGCTTGGACCATCGATGTTAGGCATCACTCGGGACAGTTTTGCTACCCGCTCTTCAGCCTTCTTCGCAGCGTACTTGGTGTGTTCCTCAAAGTACAGACGTTGATCTAACATAATCCCTAAGTATTTTACATTTCTTCGCGGTCTGATGTTTGTGCCGTCTAAATTGAAGCTCACGTGCTCTCTGTTTCTCTTGCCTTTGAGAATAATCGCTTCAGACTTTGATGGAGCTAATTCTAGTCTGTTATCCAGGAGTCAATTGTTTAAAATTTCTAAGGACGTTAGGGGTCAAGTTTGGGTCCCCTACTATTTATAATATACATAAATGATCTGTTGAAAGGACTCCTGCATTGGAATATGCTGATGATGCAAAAATATATACCACCATCATCAAACTTGAGGATATTGCCTTAATTCAGAAAAATATTGACACATGCTCAATAGTGTGGTCACCCCACTATTTATGTCACCAGTTAACACTGGAGAAAGTGATGGTCAGTATCCAATGAGAGGCATTAGTTACAATTCTTTAATGGAAAGACATAATATAGAATTTCAACAATTTTCAAACGCTGAAAAACGAACTTCAATTCTTCTATAGAAAATAAATGGGCTTCCTACATAAGATTGAGAGTTGCACTATACTGGGTACCAGGACACACTGGAATCAGAGGCAACGAAGAAGCTCATTCACTAGCAAGAAAGGCCGCTACAACTCCGTTTGTGGGACCTGAACCGTTCTGTGGTATAGTGACGAGCACCTACAAAATAGAACTTAAAGATCGGGAAGAGAGCCTCAGAGCATCCGTCTGGGAGAATCTTCCTGGTCTGAGACACTCCAAGATCTTCCTTGGAAGCTACAATGAGCATAGAGCAAAAATTTTGCTGGAACTTAGCAGGAATAGATTGCGCATCCTCATCCTCATCCTTGGTGAACACATGGCAAGGATAGGTCTAAAACAGAATAGCGACTGCAGGTTCTGCGGGGCTGAGGATGAAAATCCGGAACACCTGACATCTTACTGCACCGCCATCATAGAAACCCGAGCCAGCCATCTCGGTAAAGACGTTATAGACGAAGAAGACATACCTTCCCTGAAACCATCACAGCTAATGCAGTTCATCAAAGCTCTTGGACTGGATGGGGAACTGTACACAATCGATCAATAGGTCGCAGCGCAATATCACCCTCATTTCAAATCTAAATCTAAATCTACATAAGATTGAACTAAAAACAAAATCACCCAATCATCCATTTATCTATTATTAAAAGAAAACGAAAAAAATTTCAACGCCAAAACCTTCATCGTAATAACATCACTAGAAATCATTCATTTAACTGAAATATCTCGCTCGGTAGTAGTCGTAGTTTTTCAACGAGCACATTGAATTTGAAACGTAAACACTAGATAGAAAACACACACACACACACACAACCAAAAGACGTGAGCGTTCTCTGTACAAATAACAGCTTCTAATCGTTATGACCTTGTACAGTAATCGTATAGAGTAATATTTATTCCGATAATTTCTTGTTCAACAATCTGGTCGGACTGATCGTTCGAAAATATCAATTCGTCCGAATAGGAAAACTACCTAATTGTTATACTAAATATTAACAATGCATCGTTATCAGGTTTGTATCAGTTTATCAACAATAACAACAGCCATTTAATGATGATGATCGTCGTGTTGTATTGTGTTTTTTTTTTCGCTTTTTTTTCAGTTAGTACTTTTATAATTATTTTTTGCCGTGTTTGCGCGAGATTGATATTTTTTTTCTATTAAGCAACGTTGAATGCTACCACAGAGAGAGAGAGAAGGAGATGTTTTATATGCATAATAACAGGATTCGTGTATTATCAGTTTGCCTACGTGACATAGAGAACATTTTCAAGTTGTAAAAATATCTTCTGCGTTCTTTCGCGTAAACGAGAGGTGACTGTCAATATTTGCATGAAAATTTTTTAGTCACACAAAAATGCCTCATCGTCAGATATCAGATTAAAAAAAAGTCTTTATTCTGCGTTCTCTTGAGTCGTATGCAACGGCGACGAAATTAAATTTGTCAAATCATTTTGACAACTAATGTCAATGTCACTTTATGGCGCAGCACTCTATGTTGTACAAAAATGCTTACAAAATCGCCACGTAAATAATATCGTCATTCGATTTCGTTTAGTATGTAGGTTGGCGGTTATTACTTCTGATAACATTCAAAGTGTTTTTTACAGCAAATTAGGCATATTTGTACATTTTTAATACTTGTTTCGTTTGTATGGATTTTATAGGAGGACTGACGTCATAATATAGAATATGAAAGGTTTTTTTTTGTTGTCGTTTGAACGAGAAGCGTAGATGTTCCTCTTCCTAGCTTGATTTTCGATTTATATTTTGAGAGGCAATCATTCTATTTCATTGAATCCATTTACAATTAACTAATTAATTAATTAATCTCTTCCTTGCTTCTCTGCTTCTGATTCTGTCGGTTCAGCTTGTTCTTGGTCTTCTTCTTGTGGATCTATCGATCGAAAGTTGACCATCTACAATTGCAAGTCTGATATGTCTTCTTGTGTTTGAAATTTTTGTTGTTTTTGTTTTGCTGCTCAAAAAAAGTTCATTACTTTTCCAGCCACTAAGGCTAAATCTCTGCTAGAGCTCAATAAAATAGACCTTAGCACCATCACGATTTTATCCACTGGCCACGGCCCTCTCAGGTTGTTGTACGTTTCTTAATTTTTCGTTCAGAACAACGTCGACATCTCTTTATGGTTTTAGTTATGGTCTTTTTCTTAAATTTTCTTCTCCCTTCCTAAAGCTATCAAACTTTCTGCTAAATCTACCAAAAATGTCAGTCAGTGTCAATATATAATCCATTCCTCCCTCGACAAGACAAGAATTTTGTCTTGTCATTCAGCCGCACGTTTCTAAAGCTATCAAACTTTATGCAAATTGTAACCAAATCGAAACAGTTTAGACATCAAAAATAATCCATGCATTCACGACCTCCCTCGACAAGACAAGAATTCTTGTCTTGATCATTCAGATTTTTTTCTCCTGTAAGTAAAATTAGATATCTACCTTGTCCAGAAAAATCAAAAACTCAGAGTTGTTGAACTTAAACTTAACAGTGCTTGCGAGGCCGTAAATTGTAGGATGACTATAAGAACATCGAAAATCTAAATAATTATAAGATGTCAAATAAAGAATGGGTTCTGATCAGTAAATTTGGTCAATATCTGAAAAGCTTCAAAATACTTTCTTCAATATTCCAAGGGAAAAAATATTGTACACTCCCATTGGTGGTAATTGGAATCGACTTACTTTTAGACAAACTAGAAATATAGGCTCATGAACTTGATAACAAAGTTGATAGAGACGCTGCCGATGAGCAAATAATTTACTGCATTCAAGCTGCAAGAGATAAAATACTGAAACACTATAATAAAACAAATTGGATATATTGTATAGTTCTTATTCTGGATCCTCGACGTAAAGTCGAAGCATTTTCCTCTTCTTCATGGGGAAAGCTTCTACAATCAGAGGCAGTTCAAAAATTTGAAGGAATATTTAAAGCTAACTACTTTAATAAATTCGAAAATGATCTATAAAATCCAATACCAGAACCAAGTAGGTAAACTACAGGCGTACGAGCACAGTCACTCGACGTGGACACGCTGTATAAGCTGTAGTTTTGACAGCTAAAAACCTGTGTAAAACCAACAAATTGTCATAATTATGACAGTTTGACTAGTTTTAGCTGTCAAAACTACAGCTTATACAGCGTGTCCACGTCGAGTGACTGTGCTCGTACGCCTATAGTTTACCTACTGAACCAGCACCAGCACTGAGTCTTAAATTGATTTAGCACACACCAGAAAGGTAGTGAAAATCCTGCAGACTATCTGAGCCGCCACCCTCTGCCGGAAATAGAGAAAGATAAAACAGAAAATTATCTGAACTTCGTAATAAATCAAAATTTACCTAAGAAAATCACCACCGAAGATGAAGTTAAAAGAGAAACACGTGAAGATAAGACATTATGGACACTAATCAAAGCAATCAGCGGTAACAGGGAGTTATGGAATACCAGCATTTTAAAACCATTTGAACCAATAAAGGCAGAACTGACAGTTCACAAAGGACTAATTTTACGAGGAACACGAATCTTGATACCAAAGAAGCTACAAATGAGAGTAGTTGAATTAGCGCATAGAGGAGATCAGGGCATAGTTCGCACAAAACAACTGATACGTTCAAAAGTGTGGTTTCAAAACATAGACAAAATTACTGAAGAACGGATAAAATCATGTGTTGCATGTCGAGCTGTTGACAATACGAAACGAAGAGATTTCAGAGTCTAGATATGGACTTCATAATAATTGATGAATATTCCAGATTCCCAATTGCCGAAATTGTGGACTCCACTAGTTTTGGACAAACACAACCAATTTTAGAAAAAACATTTGCCTTGATGGGCATTCCAAAGATGGTGTTATCTGATAATGGACCGCCTTTCAATGGGAATGCAATTAATCAATTTTTTGAAGCATATGGTGTTGAACACAAGCGAATAACGCCTTACTGGCCGGAAGCCCATGGTATAACAGAAAGGTTTGTAAAAACTCTCAAAAAGTCCTTGATTTGTTCTCAAATAGATAAAAACCAATTTGACTCTCAACTTCAACAATTTCTTTTAAACTATCGAACTACACCACATTCCACCACAAAAGAATCGCCTTTCAAATTAGTATTCATGCGAGAAATAAACAGTTTTCTTCCATCATGTGAAAAAATCAAGAACGAGATGCACCTACAAAGAACAACGTCTAAAACACAAAGCAATTTTCAAATAGGTGACAGAGTGCTTTGTAAAATACCTAAAGCTAATAGTCTAACACCAAGGTATGACCCAAAACCATATAGAGTTTGTGAAATAAAAGGCACACAGGTTAAAGCAAGGAGGGAAGATCATATCATAATCAGAAATGCATCTTTCTTCAAACATTTCACACATCCTGATATTCCTAAAATAAATCCACGTTAACGCACCTGAACCAATACCATGTACCTCGTACGCAGAAGTACCTGAAGACGAGAAGCAAGAATATGAAAACCAGGACCAAGTACCTGAATTGAAAAATATTTAAACGAGCCTAAATCTTGCTAGCCTTGATCTTGTCTTAAAATCAAGACAAGATCAAGACGCTTCGAGGTACTCGGTTTGATTCGAGACATTTACTCTTTCTCTGTACCTGGTTGGACCTCGATTATTTGGATCTTCTTTTCTGAGCAATTTCTAAATCGCTCTTTTGCTCTTTCGCTCTTTTGTAGAGATAACCCTTTTCTGAAAAGATTTGTATTTCTGGACAGGGCTATATTTGGAAACTAAATTCGTATATGTATTTATTGTGTAATTTTGGACTAAAACATTAAGGGTATTCGCAATAGATCTCATTGGTCGCAGTGAAGAGAGGCAGAAAAGCCTTAACGACCCACCAGTAATCTAATCTAAACTCGTGCTCAATGACTAAGCCGCTTGAAAATTCTTCAAGTTTAAAACTTGATATTTCAACTCAATCTGCAGCCCAATCGGTGCAAATTGGTGCAATAATTACAGCCCCCTAATAACTGTCAAACACCA
The DNA here is from genome assembly GCA_023690525.1 of Holotrichia oblita. Lineage (NCBI taxonomy): Eukaryota > Metazoa > Arthropoda > Insecta > Coleoptera > Scarabaeidae > Holotrichia > Holotrichia oblita. The sequence continues at coordinate 157,702,187 of CM043018.1, forward strand.
GTCAGAGACCTGTCAAACTGTTACTAAATTAGCCCTCAGCCGATTAACCAAACCGTTGTGTACGAAACGTGATCTTGCCACACGTATTAATTAACGTTTTCTCAGTTAACGCTCGAGGTAACCGCCTTCAAATAAAAGCGTTTAATAATATAAAAAAGAAAGAAAATTAAGATGCTAAACTATAAAAACTATAACAACTTTTCTAAGGACGCTAAGATTCAATTTAGTGATCCTGTTTGCTGCTTCTAGTCCTGAGCAAAGCTCCTAAACACCTTCTTCGTCTTTATGGATGCAGCTCCTGCTGATTGTGGAGTTGTGAGATGTTAATGGTGTCGAATGACGTCCGTGGAATTACCGGCCTGAAGTTTGATGCACCAACCCTCCTGTAGCGGGAGGGAGAGAGGGTGATCTGGGTCCAAGCCAGTATGTCAATGAAATGTCAAATTATAAAAAAAAATCTTCAAAATTACTAATTCATAAACGTTTACTGATATATTGGTATATAAATCAAAGCTGTCACTTTTGACAATAATCTGTCAAAGAGAGACAAGTCTATGACAGATGACAGAAATTGTTTTTTTTTATTGTGTATTGTTTTGCTTTCGATTGTAGTTAACAAAAATGTTATAATTTAAATTCAGAACAGAAATCAGTTTTAATTTGATTACCCCCTGTATATTCCAAACTTTATGAACAAATCTGTCTGTCTCTAGATAGCGTAAACACAATTTAATCATTACAGAAGCGCCAGAATATCTACAATTACGACTTTGAATATAAAACATATAATTATCCCAAGGTCATTGCGTAATATAATTTTTCATTAACGGCACTAGACTCGCAAAAAATGGATCTACATAAAAAAAAATCACTTACATCATTCACCATACTTAACTCTAAATTAAAAAATTTATTGTGTGTAAATATGTAAATATTAGAAGTTTACATATCTATCTCTATCTCAACGCCATACTTATTAATCGTTCGTCAGGTTTATTTAAAATAAAATCAAAGATAGTATACTGATATCGAAAGTCTCGTTATACTTGCAAAGATATTTTTCTACCGATAAGGACGATTAAAAAATTTCCGAAATAAACACTTTCATTAAAATAAAAAAACGAGATTAATTTACTACAATAATTGTGCACAGAGAACTTGTGATAAACAACAAAAAGCAGTCACGCAAAGCGCAAACGATAAGGCGGATCATGTAGTTGAGATTTTTTTTAAAACGTTGTTTTCGTTGCACGCTAACGAAGTGCACATATAAATGTATATATGTATATATGGCGATTAGTGATAAGAACTGGGACAAAACTAAAGTATCACGTACAATATACTAATAAGGAAACACATTACTTTATCTAAGATAACATGGCGAATAATAGAAAACACAATAATAACGTTTAAAGACGTCTAAGTTGACGTATTTGAAATTCGACGTGCTAATAATTTAAAACAATCACATTTTTAGGATAAGAGGATGGGACTACAGAATTTTTTTTTACATTTTTATCAAATATATTAAACGGGCTATTTAAATATTGGGTTAAAACAAAAGACTTCTATCCAAAATTTAAATTGGTGTTAAAGTATTTATAACCAAAATATCAAAATCAATTTAAAAGGTTAATAATTAAAAATATAAATAACAAGTTTCATAATTACACCTATCTGGGTAGAAACCAATGCTATATTACCATTTTTAAAGCATGCGTAGCAAAAGAGGATGACGTCAGAAAAAAATTGTTTCAATTTTTATCAATAATATTAAAAGTACTATTTAAATAATACATAAAAATAAAAGACTTCTATACAAAAACTAAATTGGTGTTAAAGTTAAACGTTATAACACAATTTTAAAGCATCCTTAGGAAAAGAGGATCAATTTATGATAAAATTATTTAAATTATTACCAACTATAATTGAGGTATTATCAAAATAATATATTAAAATCAAAGCCTCCTATGCAAAAATTAAATTAATTATAATTATACATATATATATAATAAATATAAACTATTCTTCGGATGTAATACATAAATTAACGGTCATTTAACATTTAACGAACATCTTGTTGTCCTCTTTTTTCGATACCCAACAGTTATATCGTTTGTTCTCAGCGGGAGAGCGTACAATTGTATAAGCCATTAACTTCGTTTTTTTTGTTTTTTTTCTACAACACACACATATAGTTTGTACATCTGTAGCAAGATGCTCCCGGAGTTAATGCCTAGCTTCGGATATTTATAGCCAATGACAACTGAATCTAATGCATTCTACCATAACAGAAGAGTCAATCTAATAGTGATGTTATATGCACTTGTCTGTTTCGTTTTTGTTTTGTTTTATGACAGTAATTAAAGCCGGGAATATATACAGGGTGTCAACTTTCTAATTTTATAATAAATTGATGAATTATTATATTCTGCATTGTAAGTATATAAAAATAAACTCATCAAAATTTGACACTGGCATACGAAGCATATAAATATCCTCATATATATATATATATACATGCATGTGTGTTATGTGAGAACTTGTTTACTCACTATCTAAACGCCGAGCACTACAGTCATGTCAAAAAAATAGCAACTATTCTATATTTGTCCTTATCGTGTAACCAGTTATCAATTTACTTTTCCAATTCTGTATACAAACATGTACGAGAATGTGGTTGTATGCATATATGTATCCGATAGGCAAATATTAATGGTTATTTACAGAGATTTAAGCACTTCTAGCTTTAAAAAAAAAAAAAGATAGAACCACCAATATCAGTGCAAATTCAATCCGGGTTATATCAGATGATTCGTTACAATATGTATTACACCAGCAGAGCGGTTCTGAAATTATTTATATTACATCTATCTTATCGCTTTGAAAAATTACGTTAATATTTTTATCGATAAAATATTTTTCGTATTAAATTTGAATTATCTTATTTTGTCACGATTAAATGCGATGTCGCAATTATGATTATTAAGGTTATGAACTCTCTAATTTAATACCAATTTAATTTTTTGGATAGAAGGCTTTTATTTTTATGCGTTATTTTAATAATATACACCTTATAGTTAAAAATAATCCAAAAAAAAATTTCATCGCATTACTCTCTTCTCCTAAACATGCTTGAAAAATCATTTGTTTCGGGAAAAAATAGGTGTAACTATTAAATCTGACATCTCTATCGTTAAATAATTAATTTTCCGAACGAATTTGAAAATTCGAATTTTAAACGATGTATTATAATGTTAATTTTTTTGTTTTTCAATAGAAGTCTTTTGTTTTGACTAGCTAATTTAAAACTACCTTTAATACAGTTAATAAAAATTTAAACATCTCGTTTGTAACATTACCCTCTTTTCCAAAAAATGCTTCGGAAATTTCCATTATCGCAATTTATATTGTAAACTCGTATCAATTGCGAGATTTTGGATAAAAGACTTTTGTTTTAATACGCTAGATTAAGCCTACGTTTAATGTAGTTGACAAAAATGTAAACAACTTTTTTATACCCCCACCCTCTCCTCCTAAAAAAAAGCTTCGTAAAATCAAATTATACTTCTACACGGTTTTTGTTTAATATTATAAAGAAATTAATGATAATTTAATAATAATATTATACTCAGCATATGCAACATACAAAAAAAAAAAAAAAAAAAAGTTCCTCCTACGACTGTTTTAAGATATGCAAGAAATGTCAATAAAAACTGGTCTGTGTATAGAGCACAAGTGTTTCTTGGGGTTGCCACCCTCTTTGTAATTTAACCTAACCTAACCTAACCTTACACACATGGGCAATCTTAAGCCGTGGGAAAAAGAACATGTGCAACGGCCTGCCACGATTTAATTTCAGTTAGCCGTCGAGATCATCGCATTATAAATGCGTTCGGAGTGTTCCGACGAAATTAAATTGTGAAAGGATCGCACCCTAATTTACCAGCGTAAGATGTTAGTTAGATGCGTAACCGGCGAACGGAGGACGTCGTTAGCGCAGCGTTGAAATCAAATGTTGAACGGAATATTACCCTCTTTTGTCAAAGAGATGTGATCATACAAATTTAAGAAACGCAGTTATACGTATTAAGAAAAGACGTAGGGATAACCGAACCGATTGTAAAATGTACGACGAGCGGGACATCCTTGCTTTTTCGTTCCTATCCATAAATAGAGACACCCTTCGGAGACACCTGCACGCAAAAATAGAGGTCGGTTATTATTGTATGGGCGAGTTTGTTTGGAAGAAGAAAAGGACGGAGTAATTCCTTGATCTTTCTGTTTTCTCTGACGTAAAACCGATGGTTGTGAAATGTTCGACGATGACTAGAAACGATGCCTTATGTATACGTTAGGCGTATTGTAAAAAAAAGTCTTCTGTGGAACAGGTGCTGAGCATAAGTATGAAGCTCTGTTTAAAATATCTCCATATTAACTTTGTATACTTATATTTATAAACGCGCTGCCTTTATTTACATGGAAGGCTTCCATTTTAATATTTTATTTCAATAATACTTTAAATGTAGACCATAATATCGCAAAAAAAATTTTTCCAACTTCATCCTCTTTTCCTAAAAAATGCTTAAAATTTTGAGAACTTTACTCGCATTAAAATAAATGAAATCATTAAATTTGTTTGATTTATTTTTATCTCCCCTAAATGGACCACCACAAAAATTCTTCTCCACCAATTTAATTTTTTCAATAGAAGGCTTTTGTTTTTCTACATTATATTGATAATATTTACTATATACTTGCTAATAGTTGAAATAATTTTTCCCTAACATCACCCTCTTTTCCTAAAACATGCTGCGAAAATTCACATTTTTAAATAACCAAATTTGTGAGTGGGTAAAATAATTTTCTCACCACGTTATTTCCTTTACGTAAGCACGCCGCGAAAATACACCCACAACACATTATTGAATTTATATTTATGTAATTTTTTGTTTTAATTACCTTTTCAAGTAGAGATTTAATCTGCGTCGTAAAAATTTTAACACCACTTTTGTTTCCTCATAGAAGGCTTTTGTTTTGATACGCTATTTTAATAATACCGTCATTGAAGTTGCCAACGGCTAAAATAATTTTTCCATAACGTTATCCTCTTCTTCTTAGAATAGGCTTCGAACAAATTTTCTAGCGAATTCCATTAATTTACATCGTAAAGATTTTAACACCAATTTTATTTTAGTATAGAAGGCTTTTGTTTTCATACGTTATTTTAATAACACGCGCTAAAAGCTTAAATAACGTTTTCTTTACGTCATCCTCTCATTTTTTTTAAATTTAATTAAATCGTGTTTTCGCATACAAGGCTTTTATTTTGATATGGGAGATTAATAATATCGATATTATAGAAGATAAAAATGTAAATAATTTTTCTATAACTTTATCCTCTTTTCCTAAATATGCTTTAAAAAATTATATCGATAATTTCAACTGAAATAGATGTAAATATGCTTGTTATTGCTTATATTTTCAATTAAATCACTTTTCTAATTTACATAATTTACATCTGAACGCCAATATGGTGTTTGTATAGAAGGCTTTTGTTTTGATATAATTTTTTAGTAGCATTTTTAATCTAGTTTATAAAAATCCAAACAAATTTATTATAATATTGCTCTCTTTTCCTAAAAATGCTTCCAAAATAAAATTATGGCATTAAACACTTATTTCAATGTATTAGGCGCAATTATAATAGAATTTTTGCCGTCACATCCACAACTCATTTTATTTACCTCGTTCGTCAACCTTGAAACTGGAATAAATAAAAATATTTATTCTACCTAACTAATAATATTCCAATAAATTATTAATATAATTAGTAACCGATAATTAATTATCGATCTAAACTAAAATAATGTTTCGAAATCTTTTATTAATTTCATATTGAAAGGTTGGCCAACACAAAAACAAAAGAAAAAGAGAGAGAGAGGCGTGCTTGCGACTACGGAATCAACGTAATTTTTATATACACTGTGAGAGTGGTATTGTAAAAATTTGTAGGCAGTCAACTTCAATAGGTTGGCTTTATTCAGCTGTAGCGATGAATGGGTGATAAAATCATTAACTGCTGTTATACGAAACCACGTCGGTCGCAGACTTGAGTCTCCATCGTTCCACACCATAGTACAAGGAAACGTTTTAATACTTCGCGCAATTCACTTTCCTAGTATCCGAGCATCACCTATTAGATCTCAGTTTTAAGGGGAATTTTGAATCTCCTACCTGTGTCGGCAGAATAAATAAGTTGCAAAGTTTATTAGATAATAATTTATTTTGAAAAACAAGAATATATTTTTTTAAATAATCATTTAATCTTTAATGACAAACAAAACGTAAAATCCAATTAAATTGTAAAAATAAATCGAAAATGTGTTTGTTTGTTACTAGGATTAATTTTAAATTTAGATACTATTGTTTGTTTGTTTCTACTAGTTTATTATGATTGCTGGCTGTCATCGCTGATACGATTTATAAAAGTAATCAGAACTGAAAGCATAATTGATGATTTTTAATCGAAATTTGAGGAAAGAGAGTGAAGTTATGAGAAAATTATTTGAGTTGTTGGCAACTCTGATTTAGGGACTATTTAAATGTAGTACCAAAACAGAAGCCTCTTATGCAAAAATTTTTTTTATCGATACCAAATTAATATTGGCATAGGAGGCTTCCATTTTGATGATTGGTTTCAATAGTATTTGAGAGGTAGTTAATATTGCTCCAAACAATTTCTCTCTAACCCCCTCCTCTTTTCCTGTAAATGCTTCCAAAATGCAGATGGAGCGTTCACCTCGATTTAAAATAGGTGTAGTTTTAATAGACTTTCTTATTTTATTTTTGATTTAAGTTTCGAAATAAAATAATTTGTCATAAAAATTTCGACGCCAATTTGTTTTTTTGGATAGAAGTCTTTTGTTTTTACACGATATTTTGATAATACTCCAATTATACTTGCTAATACCTCAAATAATTTCGTCACAACTTCATCCTCTTTTCCTCAGAATGCTTTAAAAATTTCGCAATAAACGGATGTAATAACTAACGAGGATCTACGCAGATCTTCGAAAAAAAAACATTTCATTGACGAAAAAAAAACGAATTCGCTAGACCCGAACTGAGTTACGCGCGCACATCTCGAAGCAAAAAAAAAACATAGGAGGAAAAGCTCGTCGTGTTCAACATGTGGCCAGTTTACGTGATATCTTAACGAAGTATAAATCTTATAATATAGTCTTACGTCAACATTGTTATTTTCTAAGGAGTGTCTGAATATGTGCGTGTCTTTTATAACACCACGTCTCTCTGTTTACATGTATATTTATTAAGCATTTCGAGAGTTCATTCTGCCTTGTTCCCTTTCTACTACTCACATACGTTTAGTATAGCTGAAAATAAAGACGACTTACAAACTAAAAAAAAAAAACAAAAGTGTACCCGGTTACGATAAAGAAGCGGTAGACCTTCAAATGGCATCGTATCAATTTGCATTTCGTTTGTTTCTCTCTATTCATTTTTTCTTCGTTCGTTTTTTTTTTTCGAAAAAATGTTGGAAATTTTATATTTGCGACGTGGGTTTCGCGTGTAACATTATAAGAAATATTATTTCTTGATTCGAATGGTAATTTAGAAGCTTTGTATTGTTTAGTTATCTTCTAAGAAATATCTATGTGTGTGTGCGTTTGTATCTGTGTAGTTGCTCTATGGGTTGGTCATTTCATTATAAAGATATAATAGAATATATATGCAAATTGCATTGGTTAATTATCAAAGTATTTTTGTTCGAGAAGCGTGATTAGAACGAGATGTAAATTCCCAGAAATAGATACATTATTCCAGTTCTAGAAATGGTTGCAAGTTGAAGAAATTATCATATGCCTGACAGCATGTTTAAAAATAATATCGAAACACGTTTGGATAAATATTGCTGCAGTTTGGTTTCCCAAAGCAACATTGGACAAAGTTCCTGAAGATATTGTCCAAACTATACCAGAGTCTTTCTAAGCTTTCTGGTGCACCTCTTCATCTTCCTCTTCATCACCTTGTGGTCATCCCCTATTTTGCCTACCCAAATCCAAAACCCTGGACTTCCTCCGAAGTCACATTGGATTGTGCTCTAGAGATGTTGAGTCGTCAGTGTCAGCCTCAAATCCTTCGAGGAACTTCTCGAGGACACATTTGGATCACGATTACCTTCACGGGTATGTCTCTAAGGTTTAGCCAATTGAGGATATTGAAGTGATTCCTCCAGAATTACCTAAATTTTGAATTTAGCCGCAGGTCTATGGACTCGATGCGACGGTGTGGTGGGCAAAAAATTGGTAGTCCAATAAGACTGTAGGATTATTTAAAGCATTTTGGTGGATTTTGGTCGATTTTGCTTGAAATTTGGTATTAATGCTCTTTAGCACAACTAATGAGATATGTGTTTCAATATTTTTTCAAATTCAACTCCTAAAGGGATGAGAGAGGGCTCGCAATGTTTCTATAACAAAAAAATATTGATCACCTGTCAAATTTGACAGTTAACGAGGTGAAAGGGAGTGGCAAACTTTCTATTACAAGAAAACACTGAACGTACGCAAATTTTCTTTCAAATTTGACAGCTAACGAGGTGACAGAGGGTGGCAAAATTTCTACAAAAAAAAAATTAATTGAACGAGGTGAAAGGGGGTGGCAAACTTTCTACAACAACAAAAAATATTGATCACCTTTCAAATATGACACCTAACGAGGTGAAAGGGGGTGGCAAACTTTCTATTACAAGAAAACATTAAACGTACGCAAATTTTCTTTCAAATTTGACAGCTAACGAGGTGACAGAGGGTGGCAAAATTTCTACAAAAAAAAAACAAAAATTATCAGTGGCAAATTTTCAGTCAAATTTGACAGCTAACAAGGTGACAGGGTGTGGCAAAGTTTCTATAACAGAAAAATATTGATTACCTGTCAAATTTGACAGATAACGAGGTGAAAGGGGGTGGCAAACTTTCTATAACAAGAAAATACTGATCATATGCAAATTTTCTGTCAAATTTGACAGCTAACTAGGTAAAAGGAGGTGGCAAACTTTCTGTAACAAAAAAAGTGTTGATCATCGACAAATTTTTCTGTAAAATTTGACAGTTAACGAGGTAAAAGGGGGTGGAAATGTTTCTATAACACAAAAACATTGATCACCTGTCAAATTTGACAGCTAACGAGGTGAAATGGGGGTGGCAAATTTTCTATAACAAGAAAATATTGATAATACGCAAGTTTTCTGTCAAATTTGACAGCTAACGAGGTAAAAGGGGGTGGCAAAGTTTCTGAAACAAAAAAATATTAATCACCAGCAAAATTTTCTGTCAAATTTGACAGCTAACTGGGTAAAAGGGGGTGGCAAAGTTTCTGAAACAAAAAAATATTAATCACGAGCAAATTTTGTGTCAAACTTGACAGCTAGCGATGTGAAAGGGGGTGGTAAACTTTCTATAACAAGAAAATACTGATTATAAGCAAAATTACTGTCAAATTTGACAGCTAACTGGGTAAAAGGGGGTGGCAAAGTTTCTGAAACAAAAAAATATTAATCACGAGCAAATTTTCTGTCAAACTTGACAGCTAACGATGTGAAAGGGGGTGGCAAACTTTCTATAACAAGAAAATACTGATTATAAGCAAAATTTCTGTCAAATTTGACAGCTAACTGGGTAAAAGGGGGTGGCAAAGTTTCTGAAACAAAAAAATATTAATCACGAGCAAATTTTCTGTCAAACTTGACAGCTAACGATGTGAAAGGGGGTGGTAAACTTTCTGTAACAAAAAAAGTGTTGATCCGGGACAAATTTTTTAGTCAAATTTGACAGTTAACGAGATAAAAGGGGATGACAAACTTTCTACATCAAAAGCATTGATCACGGGCAAGTTTTCTGTCAAATTTGACAGCTAACGAAGTAAAAGGGGGTGGCAAACTTTCTATAACAAGAAAATACTGATTATAAGCAAAAATTCTGTCAAATTTGACAGCTAACTAGGTAAAAGGAGGTGGCAAAGTTTCTGAAACAAAAAAATATTAATCACGAGCAAATTTTGTGTCAAACTTGATAGCTAACGATGTGAAAGGGGGTGGTAAACTTTCTGTAACAAAAAAAGTGTTGATCAGGGACAAATTTTTCAGTCAAATTTGACAGTTAACATGGTAAAAGGGGGTGGCAATGTTTCTATAACAAAAAAACATTGATCACCTGTCAAATTTGACAGCTAACGAGGTGCAATGGGGGTGGCAAATTTTTATAACAAGAAAATATTGATAATACGCAAATTTTCTGTCAAATTTGACAGTTAACGAGGTAAAAGGGGGTGGAAAAGTTTCTGAAACAAAAAAATATTAATCACGGGCAAATTTTCTGTCAAACTTGACAGCTAAGGATGTGAAAGGGGGTGGTAAACTTTCTGCAGCAAAAAAGTGTTGATCAGGGACAAATTTTTCAGTCAAATTTGACAGCTAACGAGGTAAAAGGGGGTGGCAAAGTTTCTGAAACAAAAAAATATTAATCACGAGCAAATTTTCTGTCAAATTTGACAGCTAACTAGGTAAAAGGGGGTGGCAAAGTTTCTGAAACAAAAAAATATTAATCACGAGCAAATTTTCTGTCAAATTTGACAGCTAATGATGTGAAAGGGGCTGGTAAACTTTCTATAACAAAAAAATATTGAGCATCTGTCTAATTTGGCAGCTAACGAGGTAAAAGGGGGTGGCAAATTTTCTACAACTGCCGAGATAATTGTTCGGATTTTCATCCTCAAACCCGCAGAACCTTCAATCGCTATTCTGTTTTAGACCTATCCTCGTCATGTGTTCCTCAAGGTAGCAATACCCTGTAAGGGAACCTGTGAGGATGCGTAGTGTATTTCTCCTTAGTTCTAGCAAAGGTTTTGCTCTGTGCTTGTTGTAGTTTCCAACGAATATCTTGGAGTGTCTCAGACCAGGAAGATTCAGAGCCTCTCTCTTCTCTACATATCTTTAAGTTCTTTTTTGTAGGTGCTCATCCCTTTATCACTACAGCTTCTTCGTTGTAACTCTGTTTTCCTTGCCTAGGTTGTTTAATCTATTAAGACATGCCCAAACTAATTTCGTTAGAACTCAGCGCCGTTAGTAGAATTTAAATTAGAAAAAAAATATCTCCATGTTGTGGACTTATTCGTTAAAGCCAACGCTATAAAATATTTTCCATGCAATTCCTTTAGAATGGCTGTACCTAAACGAGCATTATTATTTATCCCATCTTTGTCTTCGACGCAGTCGAAACGAGTACTAAACATTTTAAGTATCGCGTAAAACGAATTTTGCTCCATACATTTCCGATAGTAAATACCGAACCAACTCTCTTGGGATATACTATCTATGAGACATGTATTTACGCAAACAACACAGACCAGCAGCGTTGAGATCCACAGTGTCTTCGTTGACAATTTCGTCGTTGTCGCCACATGTGTTCAAATTACCCGGGTGACGTCATTTTTGTAGGATACTTGTTTAAAACGACATATATACATAGTACAACATAAAAAAGAGCGTCTCTCGAACAAACGCAGAGGAGTAAATGTGGTTGGTGGTGTAATAGAACATATGGCCGGGTATATGAGCAGTTGTTCTTTGTTTACACTCATGTGGAAGTTTGAGTTTGATGTTTAAAATATGTTTGATTATCGCGTAATTAAGTAACTCCTCCTTTTATTTTTTTATTTATTTATTTATAAGTAACGGTGCGAATTATTAATATTCCTCGGAAATACCGCTGAGAAATTGATCAATTTTTCTCGTAAAAAAATATGAATGATGAACGTGGTAATCGTTACATGTAATTCCAAATTCTTTTTGTTTACAGAACACGTTATCACGACTTATCGCGATGTTGCGGTCACCTATTTGCAAGAAATCAAACAAGTTTAACCAAATTCCTGGCCACCGGTTATTATAAGCGCGCTGCGTCGAAATATAATAAAATTCTCCGGCGATAACGCTTCTGTAAGAACGAAACGATATACCGTCCTTGTTGGTTTTGTTATTTAGCCGCAATATTGTAAATATAATGTATGTCGCTTGTCGTATTATCATATCTATAAATAGGACTAAAAATTGTGTTTATTTCACATTCAACCGCATTCAAGAAAATCCTTGTTGCATGATTTTAAAATTCTTTACAGTTGGTAAAATGTATGATGTGCTAATCATGTAATTTCATGTAAATAGAAAACGAATACATCTCTGTTTTCTTGTGTCTTCACTAGTAATAAAATGAGTTTTCTTCTATGCTTGAAATATAACTTTGCCACCCCGACCCACCTCTTTACCCGTCAAATTTGGCAGAAGATTTGCCCGTGATCAATATTTTTTTGTTGTAGAAACTTTGCCACCCCCTCCCACTTCGTTAGCTGTCAAATTTGACAGAAAATTTGGCCGTGATCAATATTTTTTGTTGTAGAAATTTTGCCACCATGCTGTCACCTTGTTAGCTGTCAAAATTGACAAGTGATCAATATTTTTTGTTATAGAAACTTTGCCACCCCCATTTACCGCGTTAGCTGTCAAATTTGACAGAAAACTTGCGTATTATCAAATTTAATACTATAGACCGTCTCAACCTTAGTATTCAGTATGTGTCTTATGCAGATACACTACATAGATGCCAGTTCGACAATGACAAGTTAGGTTGGTAACTCATTTTAAATACGTGTAGGTTAGGTTATTCTAAATCAAAACTATCGGGCGATCGAAAAAGATTGTCTGAAAAAAACTACTTTCCCAAGTCGATAAGTGTGTACTTATTTCCATTTATGCGTGTGAAGTTAGCACTATACAAAAACTAGTGAACATAATGTCATTTTTCAGTGTATTTATTCATTGGCGTGCGTTTATTTTCTTGACAAATACCAACAAACACGCTCGACAATAAACCGAACTGACAACTTCGCCTTGATATAAAAAGAGACAGTTTATTACAAATCGTTTAAGATAGTATGAGAGGTATATATTCCATAAGAGACCGTACTGAATACTAAGGTTGAGACGCTCTATAGTATTAACATGGTCAAAGATATGTTAGTTCCATTACTGAAACAGAGAACGCGCCACAGTATATTCAGAACGATGAGAGTTTTAAAGTATAGGGGCAAGGGACGTTCGTAAACAAGCAGCGGACCAGACAAATTATTGCTTCTATGACACCTGTCAGATGTCTCGTCAATTTAAAATTGACAGCCACAATCGACAGTAAATATTTGTCTGGTCATATGCATCCTTAACGTTCTACTATCGGCGACATCTATACTTCACTTAAAAAAGTATTCTTTGAACGTATGTATATTTACATAGTATTTGGTATTATCAATATTTTCTTGTTATAGAAAGTTTGCCACCCCATTTTACCTCGTTAACTGTCAAATTTGACAGAAAACTTGCGTATGATCAATAATTTCTTGTTATAGAAAGTTTGCCACCCCCTCTCAACTCGTTAGCTGTCAAATTTGACAGAAAACTTGCGTATTATCAATATTTTCTTGTTATAGAACGTTTGCCAACCCCTCTCAACTCGTTAGCTGTCAAATTTGACAGAAAATTTGCGTATTATCAATATTTTTTTGTTATAGAAAGTTTGCCACCCCCTCTCAGCTCGTTGGCTGTCAAATTTGACAAGTGATCAATATTTTTTGTTATAGAAACTTTTCCACCCTCTTTTACCGCGTTAGCTATCAAATTTGACAGAAAATTTGCGTATTATCAATATTTTTTCGTTGTAGAAACTTTGCCACCCCCTTTTACCACGTTAGCTGGCAAATTTTACAGAAAACTTGGATACTATCAATATTTTCTTGTTATAGAAAGTTTGTCACCCTCTTTTACCTCGTTAACTGTTAAATTAGACAGAAAATTTGCGCATGATCAATATTTTCTTATTACAGAAACTTTGCCAGCCTCCTTTACCTCGTTAGCTGTCAAATTTGACAGGTGAGCAATATTTTTTTGTTATAGAAAGTTTAACACTCCCTTTTACCACGTTAGCTGTCAAATTTTACAGAAAACTTGTGATATTATCAATATTTTCTTGTTATAGAAAGTTTGCCACTCCGTTTTACCTCGTTAGCTGTCAAATTTGACAGAAAATTTGCATATGATCAATAATTTCTTGTTATAGAAAGTTTGCCACCCTCTCTCAACTTGTTAGCTGTCAAATTTGACAGAAAACTTGCGTATTATCAATATTTTCTTGTTATAGAACGTTTGCCAACCCCTCTCAACTCGTTAGCTGTCAAATTTGACAGAAAACTTGCGTATTATCAATATTTTTTGTTATAGAAACTTTTCCACCCTCTTTCACCGCGTTAGCTGTCAAATTTGACAGAAAACTTGGATATTATCAATATTTTCTTGTTATAGAAAGTTTACAACCCCCTTTCACCTCGTTAGCTGTCAAATTTGACAGAAAACTTGGATATTATCAATATTTTCTTGTTATAGAAAGTTTACAACCCCCTTTCACCTCGTTAGCTGTCAAATTTGACAGAAAACTTGGATATTATCAATATTTTCTTGTTATAGAAAGTTTACAACCCCCTTTCACCTCGTTAGCTGTCAAATTTGACAGAAAACTTGAATATTATCAATATTTTCTTGTTATAGAAAGTTTACAACCCCCTTTCACCTCGTTAGCTGTCAAATTTGACAGGTGATCAATATTTTTTGTTATAGAAACTTTGCCACCCCCTTTTACCTCGTTAGCTGTCAAATTTGACAGAAAACTTGCGTATTATTAATATTCTTTTGTTATAGAAAGTCTGCCACCCTCTCTCAAATCGTTAGCTGTCAAATTTGACGGAAAATTTGCCAGTGATCAATATTTTTTTGTTATAGAAAGTTTACCACCCCCTTTCACCTCGTTAGCTGTCAAATTTAATCAAAAATTTGCCCTTGATAAACATTTTTTTGTTGTAGAAACTTTATCAGCCTTTTTCACCTTGTTGGCTGTCAAATTTGACAGAAAATTTGTCTTATTTACATCTAAATTTAATCTTCATGGGTATAAAATCATCTTCATAGGTTATTTTAAGATAGAACATTACGTGATCAATATTTTCTTATTACAGAAATTTTGTCACACCCTTTTACCTCGTTAGCTGTCAAATTTGACAGGTGAGCAATATTTTTTTGTTATAGAAAGTTTAACACTCCCTTTTACCACGTTAGCTGTCAAATTTTACAGAAAACTTGGATATTATCAATATTTTCTTGTTATAGAAAGTTTGCCACTCCGTTTTACCTCGTTAGCTGTCAAATTTCATCAAAAATTTGCATTTCATTTTTTCTGTTGTAGAAACTTTGTCACCACTTTTCACCTGCAGTATCTTCTTCGGGTTTGCCTTTTTCGTAGCTACTGCAATTTAGATCGCTTCGTTTGGTTTTTGATCTGGAACAGCTTGTTCTAAATACTTGTTTTTAGCGTCTAGACTTGTGCTGTAGAGACTTCGCGTTTATTTCAACAATAATGTATTGGCAATCACTATCAATCTCGAACGAAGACTCGAGAAGGATTTTTGGAAGCAGTTTCAAGGGGAGTTCTTGTTAGTAGGGCTAGCAAAACGTACAATACACCAAAAAAAAAACAGTTTTTTTGTACGAAAATAAAAGAAGTGAAAAGGTTCTTTCCAAAACAGAAGAAGAACTGCTCGAAAATTGGTTGTTCCATTCAAGTGATGCTGGTATTCATCCAGTTACAAAAACGACTTTTGATCTAATTAAACAAATCATCCTAATAATAATTTGATCGAAAATTTGATTTTAA
Organism: Holotrichia oblita; assembly: GCA_023690525.1. Classification (NCBI taxonomy): domain Eukaryota; kingdom Metazoa; phylum Arthropoda; class Insecta; order Coleoptera; family Scarabaeidae; genus Holotrichia; species Holotrichia oblita. The sequence goes on from CM043018.1 coordinate 157,718,017, forward strand.
AATTGCTTAATTAATTTCTTTCAAGAAAGAATTATTTTTGATGTCCTACATCAGTTAAAAAAATAAAATAATATAATATTTAAATACAAATTCTTTATCATAAAACGAAAAAAAAAATCCACTTAAAGATGAGTATTTCGTTAATCGTCCACGCCATCTATCCGTTTTCAAACGAGCAAGATGAAAAACACAGTTCCGGGTCCATTGATAGTCAACCTTGCCGAGTTTTAAAATAGCTAATTACTTCCTATTAACAGGCCAACACTGGCGTCATGTACGCTTTGACCTTGTAAACAGTCAATAAAACTATCCCAGTATGTCATTCCAAGTACTGCCTGCCTGCCTGCCTGCCTGGTGCTACCTGTTTCAATAGTCGTCGTGGTGTTCAGTCTAAAACGACTCCGAGAGATCCCTACTACTATATAAACGTTTGTGTGTTGTTGTTGTTGTTGTTGTTGTAGTACTTCTCTTGGAACCTTACAAGATTCGTTTAAATACGGGACATGCAGAGGAGTGTGAATTTTTGTTATTCGGTTTTTCCTGTAATTCGAAAATGTATTCTCAGAATTTTTATGTCTCCCTCTCTCTCTTTAAAAATATTATTTTTACGTTCGAATATCCGCCAATTAGAAAAACTGGTGTAATTTACACATATGCGGTCTTGTTTCTTTAACATTTAGTTATAATTCTTGTAAAACTATAATGATGTGACATTTAAAACAAAATCTTTGTTTATATGACGTACAAACATATATTTAAGATATTTGTTTGTTTTCTAGGATTGAATTTCATTAATAAAATATTTTGTTATGAATACAAATTCCCAATTAAACATGTAAATGAACTTCGGACAATGTTTCGATGAAATATCTTATTACGTTGTTTCTTCGGATTCAACAGTTTATTAAAAGTCGTTTGCAGATTTACTGCCCAACTGCGTTCATCATAAGCGACTGTGATAGCTTTTAAAAATGTAACACAAGCACGCTATGATGAATACAGACAGACAATGTTATAGATAGTTGGCTGAAAATGAAAATCGTTTGTAGATTTACTGACCAACTGTTTTCGGCATAGGTAGCTGTCTAGAATTAAAATATCTAAGACAGACAAGCTATACCGAGAACAGGCAGACAATATTGGCTATGATTTTAAATGATGATGATGATCGATATGACATAACCTACAAGACGTCAACGGTAAGATGTTAATTGTTGAGCAGTGTTACCATCTGTAGGAAAATTATAATTTTTGTCATCGTTTGTAGATGTACTGACGAACTGCATTCGTTATAGGCTGCTCAAATTGAATTTAAATATCTATCATGAACAATCTATGCCAAAGGCAGGCAATCAATATTGAACAAATCGATTCTGTTTTCGAACTGGTTACAATACAAACATATTTTTATTTTGAAGTTGTGTCAGAGCCAAGTTTATGAAGGAAACAGTTAAATCTGATTTCATTGTTTCTAATTTGGAAATGCGTCAAATTCGCTAGTCCAGTGTCTTCGTTTGCAGATTTGCTGGCCAACTATGTTCGATAGACGTTGTTCTGATAGAATTTAAACATCTATCAGGAACAAACGTCTGTCCAACACAAGAAGACAATATTGAACAAATTAGTTAATAATGTCCGTATATTATACAGGGTGGGGCACGTAAAGTGTTACAGAGCAATAGCACTCAAACGATCAAATCCTATCGAAAAAGGTTTCAGACAAAAGTTACAGTGTTCGGGAAGGCAGTCATACTGGACCACTCAGTTTTTTTATCGGTGTAGGCGTAGAAGCTATGTCAATGTCAACTCCAATTTTTTAAATGGAACCATGTATTTTCGTTTCAATAACATTATTACTGATTTTAAGACGAATTCAGCGACCTACAACACAAGGTCATTCTAGTCATGCAAAGTATGAAAATATCGGAATTATCAGCATCAACTGTCAACGCATACGGCTGCCAGTTAGTCACGCATTACCTCCCCTTTGTGAGTACATGGGATCGCGAAAATGAATGATTATCAAGAATATTTTGATATGTTAATGGTGCTGGAGCAGTTGTGCGCGGCTCGTTATCCGAACAGGCAACAAAAATCGCACATGGCATTTAAGCGATTAGCTGACCGTTCCTGTCGCTTCGGTACAATGAAACAAACACGAGCCAAACGTCGACTGATTGTTGATGAAAATGTGGCTGCTATCTTAGCTTTTACTTCACAAAATCCCCATGCGGGCACCAGGCAAATGGAAAGAGAGAGTGGTGGTGGAGTGATCACGTCCACATGTGGTCCACATTTTTTCGAAGGTCACTTAAGTGGGCAAGTTTACGCAAACTTTCTGCAAAACGTACTGTCCGAATTACTGACGTGCCCTTGCTAGTTCGCAGAAACATGTGGATGCAACACGACGGTGCACCATCCCATTATGCTCTATGTGCAAGACAAGTGATAATCAGATTTTTGTTGAAAAATTGATAAGATGAAGCGCTACTGTTGCTTGGCCATCTCGTTCGCCAGATCTAACACTAATGGATTACTTTTTCTGGGGCTTTGTCAAAGGACACGTAATGGCGGAAGCACTGACGACACGAGAGAAAGAATACGCCGAGCATGTACCGAAATTACACCACAAATGTTGGCTAACGTTAGACGGTCGTTTCCCCGGAGAATTAACCACTGCTTACAAGCGGAGGGTGGTCACTTCGAGCGTCTTCTGTAGGTAGACCCAAACCTAAGTTCGTGGATCCTTTGATGCTGATTATTCCGATATTTTTCGATTTTTCGACTATTTTCATACTTTACGTGACTAGAATGACCTTGTGTTGTTGGTCACTGAATTCGTCTTAATATTTGTAATAATATTATTGAAAAGAAAATACATAGTTCCATTTAAAAAAATTGGAGTTGACATTGACGTAGCTTCTACGCCTACACCGATCAAAAAACTGGGTGGCCCAGTATGACCGCCTTCCCGAACACTGAAACTTTTGTCTGAAACATTTTTCGATATGATTAATAGTTTGAGTGCTATTGCTCTGTAACACTTTATGTGTACAGGATGTCCCAGTTGACGCGGTTTCTTTGATAATTTGTTTATTTTACAGTACTTATAGTGAAAAAAGTTTCAAATAAAAGTTGTCCCTATTTAAACGACGCATAGCCAGAGAATATTTTCAAATATACAGGATCGCCCTATATATTATATTTTTTTTAGATTCTACATGATATTTTAAGTAACTTTTATTAAGACCTTCCTAGACCTATGTGCTTTTGTTTTCGAGAAAATAAATATTTTATCGAAAATTTTGCAATTGCAGCGCTCTCGTTTGTTTGCGGATCAAATTGATAAAAAGTCTTGAATTTTTACTTTTCCCAATTAACATACGTCTTTTGTTGAAATACTATTTACTGGTATTAACATTTGGAAACATTTAAATGCCAATAACTCTTACTGTTTAAATAGGACACCCTATATCTGTTTACAGGGTTGGATGTAAAATTAAATTCTCTTTCTTTTGATATCAGAATGTACCCATTTATCTTCAACCGTTTTAGAGAAAAATGTTTATTTCTTCTGCTACTGTCGAAACAGACCATTTCAATTTGCACAAAGTAGGCTAGGTAACAATAATATTATGACAGATATATTTAATAATCATTTGTACCAAGTAATAAGCTCAATTTAAATTTGTATTGTAACCAATTTTAACAGAACAGGACCTTTCAACAAATAACAACATAAAGAACGCAACAAAAAAGAGTTTTAAAAAGACATGAACTAGGAAATGCACATTTTAAATGTAGTGTTATTAAATTCATTAATTTATTTTTCGAAATGTCTTCTGTTTTGGTCGAAACCACCATTTCTCAGCATGATTGGGCTGATTTCTTGAAACGCCAAGATAATTCGCTGACACATCTATCTTCTCAGCTGAATTTTGTCACAAAATAGAAAGTAATTACATTTTTTATTAAAAGGATTGGGAACCAATGTTATCATCCTTAGAAATTGCTTTATAATACAAATTTAAATTAAGGTTATTACTTGTGTATAATTATAACTGGTACAAATGATTATTAAATATATCTGTCATAATATTATTGTTACATAGCCTACTTTGTGCGAATTGAAGTGATCTGTTTCGACAGTTGCAGAAGAAATTTACATTTTTCTCTAAAACGGTTGAAGATAAATGGGTACATTCTTATATCAAAAGAAAGAGAATTTAATTTTACATCCAACCCTGTAAACAGATATAGGGTGTCCCATTAAAAACAAACAAAAAAAACAGAGTTATTGGCATTTAAATGTTTCCAAAGGTTGGCGCCAGTAACTGTTTGTCAACAAAAGGATCCGTACATGTTAATATCGGAAATAGTAAAGCAATTCAAGACGTATCAATTTGCGCAAACCAACATTTTCTACCTTTTTTAGTTTTGATCCTACAGCTCATTAACGAGAGCGCTGCAATTGCAAAATTTTCGATAAAATATTTATTTTCTCGAAAACAAAAGCACATAGGTCTAGGAAGGTCTTAATAAAAGTTACTTAAAATATTACGTAGAATCTAAAAAAAAATATAATATATAGGGTGATCCATTTAAAATAATATAATAATAATTGGGACACCTTGTATATTTGAAAATATTTTCTAGCTATGCATCGTATAAATAGGGACAACTTTTATTTGAAACTTTTTTCTCTATACTGTAAAATAAACAATTATCAAAGAAACCGCGCCAACTGGGACACCCTGTATATTTATTTTAAAATTGTGGTTGGTAACATTAGCTTTTATTAATTGAGGAGCAAACTTTTAAAAAGCATTTTGTCCATTAATTCAAATTTTCCGATTGAGGTAGTTTTGTCCATGAATGAAGGAGAGCATCAAGTCGGCGATGTTGATCGTAGAAGCAGAAAAAAAAGTTGCTAAAAAAGAAATTAGGTACGTTTTCAATATTGCTAAAATAGTAATAGGTGGAACTGAAGTTGTTGATCGCCGTGGTGGTGGTAGACGTTCTCATAAAAATGCAGAAAAACTGATGAAGGTCAAAGAGTTTATAAGTAAATTAATTATTTGTGGACGATCTTTAATAATAACACCAAAGAGAAATTTAATGTCAATTACAAATACTTCAGTACAGTGTTTAATAATCACTTTAGGCAATCCCGACACAGATGTTTGTGGATATTGCGTTAGAACTTTAACCCAAATTAATATTTGCAAAGAACCACGAGAAAAACAGAAGCTTAAAACAGACTTGCAGGTTCATAAAGTTCAAGCAAAAAACTTCCACGAACTGATGAAAGAACAACCGGCTGATACTACTTCGTACTGTTTGTTGTTGATTTACAACAGGTACAGTCACTACCAAAAGTGCCTATTCCCAACAGGTGTCATTCTATTGTCTTTATATAACCGAAAATACAAACATTAAAAATCCAGTATTTTATACATGGTTAAAGACTGAAGCAAAGAGGGTGCTTTGCTCCGCATTACGTCACTTTCTTGAAACAGCCAATTTTACAGCAACCACCATAAAGCTTAGGTTGTTTGGAGGTGGCTGTTCAGGACAGAACAAAAACTGTTATGTAATGCACATGTTAATGTTATGGTTAAATAAAAACACTCCAAAAATGATTTAATCTGCTGAAAAACTAATTAGGGCTCACTCTACGATTAAAACACGTCTATTCTAAGATTGTCAGGGTAACAACCTTAGGCAGTGATTGCATTTTAATAAAATTAGAAATGCTATACAGAATTGATGACCCAATAAAAAAACTGATTTGAAACCTTTTCAATTTTATACGAACATTTCAAATCATCGGGAAAAATCCACAATTACAGTTTTGCCTCGCTCCTCAAAATTTTGTCAAACGGACGAAATGTTTTTTGAAAGTCTACTCCATTTGCAGATTTCTTATCCAACTGTATTCGATACACGTTGTTCTGATAGAGTTTAAATATCTATCACGGACAAACGCGTATCCAACACAGGCAGATAATATTGAACAAATTGATTTTTTTTCCAAAATCATCATCAAACTGGCTATATATGATACCTTGAGATAAAAACAAGAATTCATAGCCAAGTTTATGAATCAAACATTTAAATTTAATTTCTTTGTTACATCTTAGGAAATGCTTCAATTTCCCTAGTCCAATAACGAACAATAGTAAGCATATCCTTCGTTTGCAGATTTTCTGATCAACTGTATTCGACATGGCTGTGATAGAATTTAAATACCTATCATGAGCGAACGTATGTCAAACACAAGCAAACAATATTTAACTAATCGATTTTTCTTTTGAATTGCCCACAACACCATCGTTGGCGTTTGGCGATGTAAACAATATCAAAAACATTATTTTGATGAAATATAACTTCATTCCAAATTAAACAGTCAAAATCATCAAACTAGCTACGTCGTCTTGAAATAGAAAAAGGAATTTCAAACCCAGTTTATGAATGAGACACTTAGATCTCGTTTCATCGTGATCCTTCTTTTAGAAATGCTCCAAATTCGCTAATCTAGTAAAATGAAATTGTAAGAAAATATGACGTCGTTGGTAGATTTACTGACCAACTGTATTCATCACAGGTTGCAGGCTAGAATTGAAATATCTAAGACTGACAGGCTATGACGAGTACAGGCAGACAAAATTGGACAAATTGATTTTTCTTTTTTCAATCGACTACAACGATATCTATAACCGGTTATATAATTGAGTTTTAAAAGTTGTTTCTTCTTTTGAAATGGAAATTCGCAAGTCCAATTAAAGTAGAATCCGAAAAAAGTATTCGTCGCTTGTTGATTTATTGACAAACTGTGTTCACCATAAGCGGCTGTGATAGGATTTAAATATCTAACACAGCTACGCTGTAGTGAACACAGGCAGACAATGTTGGACGAATTGATTATTTTCTATTAAGCTACAGCTGTCACTTTTATTGCTTTGAATGGATTGATTCGTAATAATTTTGAAGACAAATATTGATGAGCGAAATAAGGTAACCTACCGGATGTTAATGACAGGATTAGTGTTAACTATCATTTGTCGGAAAATTATTATTAATGTACGACAATATTAGAATGAAAGGTATCCAAAATTATGCACAACAAGTTGGTAACGCTAGATTTAATTTGGTAAGACTGTAATATCGACTACATTAACTACCTAACTTCATAGATATCTGTTTAAATTTTGTCCCGTTCAGAAATGTTTCGAATCGCAGTTTATTAAATTAGAATTGTAAGAAAATATTTATCGTTTGTAGATTTACTACCCAACTGTATTCGAGAATTTATAAATATATTATTTAAATTTATTTTCTTTTATATTGGCTATACAGTTGTCACTTTTATTGCTCTGCAAGATAGTACCAACCGTCAGGATTTAATTTAGTATGACTGTGATTTTGCCTACATTGACTACCTAACTTCATAGTTATTATCTGTTTAATTGTCAAAATTTTGACGTTTATGTTAACACAGTTTTGCTTTGTATAAACTTTAAAAATATCGTGTTGTGATGTGAACAATATTGTCTTAAAAAAAGAACAATAAATTAAAGAAATAAACTTAAAAGCAGATTAAAACAATAAAGGAAACGTGCCTATTATACAGTAAATATTAAATGACGACGAGGACAATTTATTTAATGTTGGCAATCATCGCTGTCACATTGACAGATCTAATGAAATTTCGTTTGATTTTTTCTTCGGAAATGTTTCTATTTCGTTCGTCTAGTAAAGGAAAATTGTAAATATCCTTCATTTGTAGATTTACTGACCAACTGTCTTCGGTTCACGTGGCTCTGATAGAATTTAAACACCTATCATGAGTACACGTGTGCCGAGCACAGGCAGACAACATTGAACAAATTCATTCTTTTTTAAATTGGTGACAATCTTATCGTTGCTAATGCTTCAGATACGCAAGTCTAATCAAGTAGAATTGTAATGAGGTATCCCTCGTTTGTAGATTGACTGATTTAAGTAGCTAAAATAGTCAACCTATAACAAAAAGAGGCAGACACTATTATTATTCTAAGAAAGTATCCCATCGTTTGTAGATCTATCGACGAACTGTATTCGTCATAGAGTGCTTTCTAGATTTTAAATATCTAAGAGAGACAGACTATGAGGAACACAGGCAGACAATAGTGGACAAACCGATTTTATTTTCAATCGACTTCAATGCCATTAAACTAGTCATCAAAAATTGTTGTTTCTTCTTTGGAAATGGTTCAAATTCGGAAGTCTACTCGAGTAGAATTCTATAAAAAGTATTCGTCGTTTGCTGATTTATTAACCAACTGTATTCACCATAAACGGCGGTGATAGCATTTAATTATCTAAAACAGGCACGCTATGGTGAAAACAGGCAGACAGTATTGGACAAATTGATTCAAATCTTGCACTTTGGTCATATCCTACACGAACAAGGCCATATTATGAGACAGCGTCCTAATTTATGAGACAAAAAATAAAATATCCAAATTTAAACTGCAAAGCAAATAGAACTGATTGGTCTTTATCCAAACTCGACATCCTTTTAGACAGGCGTTTTGGTACCCTACCCTTCAATCCCAACATCCCAACATTTACAGAAGTTTGAGGATAACTAATTTAAAACAAAATTTGCGCAAAATAAATTTGTTTTATTAAGCGTCAATAAAAGTATTTAGATTACAATTTGAATTGCTTCAAACCGCATCATAATATCTCAAGTAACAAAAAAGTTACAGTAAATAAAAGAAATGAGTAGATTTCAGTTTTTCTTCAATATTAAACAAATGAAGCATGACAAATAAAATTTGAACATGGATTCTTAGTGAGCTTTTGAATCTACACCTTTTTGTCTCTCTATGTCTTCACATAAAAAAAGTTACCCATGCTGTCCCCACGAAATCCGGACACCCTGTATGTACAATCGATTTATTCTGCTTTATTTCTTGTAGATTTTTATAAAACTTGATTTTTTGATGCGATATTACAACGCAAAATTAATTTTAAAGCATTATATACAATTTTTTATCTTGTAACTTACTATACAGGGTGCCCCAGCTGACGCGGTTTCTTTAATAATTTGTTTATTTTACGGTACTTATACAGAAAAAAGTTTCAAATGAAAGTTGTCCCTGTTTATACGATGCATAGCTAGAAAATATTTTCAAATATACAGGTGTCCCAATTATAGAAATTATTTTAAATGGATCACCCTATATATTATATATTTTTTAGATTCTAAATGATATTCTTAGTAACTTTTATTAAGACCTTCCTAGACCTATGTGCTTTTGTTTTCGAGAAAATAAATATTTAATCAAAAATTTTGCAATTGCAGCGCTCTCGTTAATGAGCTGTAGGATCAAAACTAAAAAAGGTAGAAAATGTTGGTTTGCGCAAATTGATACGTCTTGAATTGCTTTACTATTTCCTATATTAACATGTACGGATCCTTTTGTTGACAAACAGTTACTGGCGCCAACATTTGGAAACATTTAAATGCTAATAACTCTGTTTTTTTTTTAATGGGACACCCTATATCTGTTTACAGGGTTGGATGTAGAATTAAATTCTCTTTCTTTTGATATCAGAATGTACCCATTTATCTTCAACCGTTTTAGAGAAAAATGTATATTTCTTCTGCTACTGTCGAAACAGACCACTTCAATTTGCACAAAGTAGGCTATGTAACAATAATATCATGACAGATGTATTTAATAATCATTTGTACCATTTATAATTATACGCAAGTAATAACCTTAATTTAAATTTGTATTATAAAGTACTTTCTAAGGATGATAACATTTGTTCCCAATCCTTTTAATAAAAAATGTAATTACTTTCTATTTTGTGACAAAATTCAGCTGAGAAGATAGATGTGTCAGCGAATTATCTTGGCGTTTCAAGAAATCAGCCCAATCATGCTGAGAAATGATGGTTTCGACCAAAACAGAAGACATTTCGAAAAATAAATTAATGAATTTAATAACACTACATTTATAATTAGTATTTCCTAGTTCATGTCTTTTGAAAACTCTTTTTGTTGCGTTCTTTATGTTGTTATTTGTTGAAAGGTCCTGTTCTGTTAAAATTGGTTACAATACAAATTTAAATTGAGCTTATTACTTGGTACAAATGATTATGAAATATATCTGTCATGATATTATTGTTACCTAGCCTACTTTGTGCAAATTGAAGTGGTCTGTTTCGACAGTAGTAGAAGAAATAAACATTTTTCTCTAAAACGGTTGCACATAAATGGGTACATTCTGATATCAAAAGAAAGAGAATTTAATTTTACATCCAACCCTGTAAACAGATATAGGGTGTCCTATTTAAAAGAACATAGTTATTGGCATTTAAATGTTTTCAAATGTTGGCACCAGTAACTGTATTTCAACAAAAGGATCCGTACATGTTAATATAGGAAATAGTAAAGCAATTCAAGACGTATCAATTTGCGCAAACAAACGAGCGCGCTGCAATTGCAAAATTTTCGATAAAATATTTATTTTCTCGAAAACAAAAGCACATAGGTCTAGGAAGGTCTTAATAAAAGTTACTTAGAATATCATGCAGAACCTAAAAACAATATAATAACAACTTCTATTTGAAATATTTTTCTCTATACTGTAAAATAAACAAATTATCAAAGAAACCACGTCAGCTGGGACACCCTGTATATAAAATTGTCCCAAACAAAACGTTAAAGTAGATTTATTAACCAACTGTGTTCGTCATAGGGTTCTGTCTAGAATTAAAATATCTAAGACAGACAAACTATGACGAGCACAGGCAGACAAATATTATTTTATCAACACCGACATTGTTATTAAAACACTCAGCAATTTTCCTACCTTTGATCCTTTAACATATTTAAAACACTCTTTATTATACATACATAGCATAAGATATGAACTCTATTCAATTCAACGATGCATATTACTCATTGAATGAAACATTAATTTCCTAATCAACACACAATTCAAAATGTTTATGTTTATTGAAATGTATGTTTGTCCTTGGCGACAAGTTCAATATAATTGGCGGTATTTTAGTGACCTGTACACCCCACATCGTTACAATAAGGTTCATTCGGGGCTGACACACGTTTAAATTCGAAATTACGACTTAGGACGGAATGGCGTTTTGAGGAGAAGTTTCGTTTCGAAATCGGATATTTCCATCAGGATGGAAGGTTGTACAATGTTTTATATTTATTTACATAGTTGGATAAGGTGACGAAAAACAAAACAAAAAATAGTAGAAGCTAAGGAAAGTCTTCATCGCATCTCGGTTGTTTGTTTAATGATAAACATTAAAACAAAAAATCGCTGTTGTTGATGTTTTTCGATATTTTAATTCCAATATTGTGCAACAAAATTTGCGCTCGTAATTTCATGAATGATCATGCAATCGTGATGACGTTGCACATTGTTAAATCTCAATCTTGAAATGACAATCTTCGCTAATGCTCTCGCTTAATTATATTTACCTTCTCTAGTGTTAATGAGGTCCGAACGAGGGAATTTATTTTTGCTTACGACATCATTTAAATATAATTAACAGAGTAATAAGAGCGAAATGATGTAATAATATCAACTTTCTATAGAGAAGACTCTAGAAGAAGTATTACTTTTTATCAATGTTAGAGCTAGCGATGACCCCTATACTAAATATTATTTCGAGAAACGCTACGTAATCAACCACTAAATAAAATACAAATAAATGAGATAAATTATTAACGCATTATTAACATCGATCGGTTTGGAATTATTTGTTTCGTTTCGTGCGTATTATTGACCCCGTTCATGTTTACCTTCGTCGTTTGTAAACAGTAAACTTTGAAAATAATTTTAAATATATCAAACATTCAACGTGACATTTCAGTAACTCTAATCTTTATCGAAATACCAACACACGCTCCTAAATAAGATTTTTTTTATTCTTCTTTACGAAATATTTATCGAAACGCTCTGCGCGAGATTATCAAGTTTAAATTAAAATAAAAAAATTTTGTATCTTCTTTCTTCATTTGCAGATCTATTAAGCAACTGTATTCGGCAGACATGGCTCTGATAGAACTTAAATAAACTATCATGAGCGCATGTAGGCCAAACACAGGCGGACAATATTGGACAAATTCATCCTCATTTTGCTGATTTGCTATCCAACTGTATCCATCGTAGACGGCTGTGATAGCATTTAAATATCTATCACAAACACGCTACGATGAACGCAGATAAGACAATGTTGGACAAATTTGATTCGATTGCAGATTTATTAACCAACTGCGTTCGTCATAGGTGGTCGTTATAGAATTTAAATATCTAATACAACCACGCTATAACGAACACAGGCAGACAATTTTAGACATAACCTACAAAATGTCAATGTCAAGATAGAAATATCGAATTTCTGAACAGACCACTTTGACAGTGAATTCTCATTGGTTGAAATTAAAGCCAAATTACACTGTTTCGATCTTGCTCAGATTCTGTCACCTGACACTGTTTATGGTTAGGTTAGGTTAGGTTAGGTTAGGTTAGGTTAGGTTAGGAGTGGGGTGGCATGCGAGCCTGTTTCACCGCGACCTTTACAGGTCTATTGAGATCCCCTTTAATTTAGAGAACGCTCTCTAGTTTCGCCTTCTTAATCAGACTTATCATTTTTGAGAGCGGCTCTTTCGTGTTATCAAAAATTTGACCGATGCAGCATCTGACATTTTAAGACGTAGATTGAAGATGGGTATCTTGTATCGAATTATTCTTTAGGCATCAATTTGGAGACTAACACTTTACATGTTTCTAGATGGTATAATATTAAAATATATACAGGGTGTTAAATATATCGTGTAAGATTTGCCAAAATTCTAACGCTTCTCTCTCAATTTTTTAAAACTTTATTGCCATCAAATTCCATGTAAAATTACCTTCAAAATGGTACCAATATCGTAATACTTATTTGTAGTGGTTTCCAAGATATTAAACCTTCAAACGTCTGTTGAAAACCTCTACAATATTTAGCACAGATGCAGTGTCAATACTTGAGGGGGTGAGGATGGAGAGGGGGGAGGGGCATCTTAGGAAACACATTAGGGAGCTGCTACAACCGCGTACCTAGATAGGGTATTTACTAATAGGTGGATTGGAAGAGAAGGTCCAATGAATTGGCCACCGAGATCACCAGATCTTACCTCTTGTGATCTCTACCCCCATCACTAGAAAGCTTGTCCCCGCTAGGCCGTCACAGTGGCACAAAACATGAACTGGGGTTCCTTCTTCCTCTTGACAATGACCGGTCGTCAGACTTACTATCATTTTGACAGTCTTCCTGTCTTTACTCAGTAGGTCTTCCCTTAGGAACTCCTTTGTCCTGGCGATCTTTCCCACCATTCCTTGGACTTGTTTTGCGACCATTCGTAGATGGACCTCTTAATTTGTGATTTGGTAATGCCCAAGGAAGGGGCCGCTCCTATGAAAGGCCTTGACGAGCCTCGTCTGGCCAAGCTCATCGGCCGCCTCGTTTCCCTTCACTCCCGTGTGGCTGGGGACCCAGGCCAAAGTTATTTTCCTTAGGGTGTCCACCACTCACGTAGTCCCAAACCAGCTTTGAGTCAGCATTTGCTGAACTAATCGCTTTAAGTGCTGCTTGTCTGTCAGAGTAAATAGCGACGCTTTTTCCTGGTTCGGCCCAACTGTCTACTGCTGAAGCTCAATTTGCATTTGGCATTTTGAAGAGCCCCAATCCAAAACTGGGTAAAAATCTTGCAAAAAAAGTAATGAATGTAATAATTTCGTTCTATGAAAATGACGAGGTCAGTAGAGCAATGCCGGGCATCAAAGATTGTGTTACTATTACTGATCAGGATGGAAACAAAGCTAAACGTTCTAAAAGGCTAATAATATGCAATTTAAAAGAGGCAAATTCATTGTTCAATTTCCGAATTATAATGTATCTAGGTTTTGATAAATTTGAACTTCGGCTAGTACTGCTTTCTATGCAGGTTCTAAACGAACTCATTCAGTATGTGTATGCATGATACATCAAAACGTTAAGCTCATGATGATAGAAGTCAAAATTTAAAACCTACAAATATTGTTTACTAAAAATGCTTTGTAACCTACCATCAATAAATTACAACATGAATGACTGTGCACATTGTCCAGGGGAGTATAAAATAAGAAAAATCATGGAAAAAGCTGGTCCAACACGACTTCATAGCAAAACAATAGATACCATTCATGAATCAATTAAAAGAAAACTTGAAAGAGTCTGAATTTTTAATACCATTAGATTTTTCAGAAAACTGTAGTGTGAGAGTTGGTGTCTACATGTTTCAAAAGAAACTGATTGAATTTTTATTCTATGACAGTGTGAAATGATAATCATGAAATATGTTTAAACTCTTAAACCAGTGTCATATAATCCATTATAAATTAATTGCACCACTTTGCTGAATCATAACTGTTTAGTCTGATACTAAACTACTTTTTGGAATTTTTTTGAAATTTTTTTAAACGTGAATTTTTTGGAATTCAAATTCAAAATTTTAGTATCAATTTTGGATCATTTTTTCTCAAGACCTCCTAAGTATTGCATATCAAATGAAAGACCATTAAAAATAGAAGAAAGAAACACCACTCCCAAGTCTATAGCTCAATTAGGAGAAGAGCTATTATAATTTTAGTAAATGCCTGCAGTGGAAGTAAAAAAATAATGATTTACCAAACATGAGTCGATCAAAATTGTATTTGCTAATGAAGCAAATGAACTTTAAGTAAGAATTATTTATTATATAGACATACATGTATCTATATAATTGTGCTATGTCCTCTATAGATACTTAAAAAGGAGCAGAAACAGCATTTTGACCGAAAGAGATGAGATTGTAAGATGGAGGTGACAATATCTCAGAGATATTTCACAATATAGAACTCAGGGCAAATCAATTTTCTATTTGGATGAAACTTGGGTGAATGAGGGTCTTTCAGCTCAGAAAGTGTGGACTGACACAAGGATTCACAGTCGTAGACAAGCATTTAACGAAGGACTTACAATTGGATTAAAAAATCCAACTGGAAAAGGACGTCGTCTTATTTTGTTAGACATTGGAAATTGTGATGGCTTTGTAAAAGATGGCTTATTATTGTTTCTGAGCCACCATCATCGTCATGGAGAAATTTGCATTTATTATACCTATCTAAATTCCTATTTAAACTCTTTCCTCTTCAGAATTCTGAAGATGAGTCTATAAATTTAATATCAGAATATAAACTTCAGTCTAAGCAGAGGTGATTTGGGCCTAGAGTATGTTCAGAAATTCGTCTCTCGACTTAAAAAATAGACTATAGTCGTTTGTAGATGTACTGACGAACTGCATTCGTCATAGGTTGCTCAAATAGAATTTAAAAATCTATCACAAGCAATCTATGCCAAACGCAGGCAATCAATATTGAACAAATCGATTCAGTTTTCGAACTGGTTACAATACAAACATATTTTTATTTTGAAGTTGTGTCATAGCCAAGTTAAGCAGTTAAATCTGATTTCATTGTTTCTAATTTGGAAATGCGTCAAATTCGCTTATCAAAGTAAAATTGTAAGCATTGTTCATTTGCAGATTTGTTATCCAACTGTATTCGATACACGTTGTTCTGATAGAATTTAAATATCTATCACGGACAAACGCGTATCCAACACAGGCAGATAATATTGAACAAATTGATTTTTTTTCCAAAATCATCATCAAACTGGCTATATATGATACCTTGAGATAAAAACAAGAATTCATAGCCAAGTTTATGAATCAAACATTTAAATTTAATTTCTTTGTTACATCTTAGGAAATGCTTCAATTTCGCTAGTCCAATAACGAACAATAGTAAGCATATCCTTCGTTTGCAGATTTTCTGATCAACTGTATTCGACACACGTGGCTGTGATAGAATTTAAATACCTATCATGAGCGAACGTATGTCAAACACAAGCAAACAATATTTAACTAATCGATTGTTCTTTTGGAATTGCCCACAACGCCATCGTTGGCGTTCGGCGATGTAAACAATATCAAAAACATTATTGTGATGAAATATAACTTCATTCCAAACTAAACAGTCAAAATCATCAAACTGGCTACGTCGTCTTGAAATAGAAAAAGGAATTCCAAACCCAGTTTATGAATGAGACACTCAGATCTCATTTCATCGCGATCCTTCTTTTCGAAATGCTCCAAATTCGATAATCTAGCAAAATAAAATTGAATGAAAGTATATATGACGTTGATAGATTTACTGAACAACTGTATTCATCACAGGTTGCAGGCTAGAATTTAAATATCTAAGACTGACAGGCTATGAGGAGTACAGGCAGACAAAATTGGACAAATTGACTTTTCTGTTTTTAATCGACTACAACGACATCTATAACCGGTTATATAATTAAGTTTTAAAAGTTGTTTCTCCTTTTGAAATGGAAATTCGCAAGTCCAATTAAAGTAGAATCCTAAAAAAGTATTCGTCGCTTGTTGATTTATTGACAAACTGTGTTCACCATAAGCGGCTGTGATAGGATTTAAATATCTAACACAGCTACGCTATAGTGAACACAGGCAGACAATGTTGGACAAATTGATTATTTTCTATTAAGCTACAGCTGTCACTTTTATTGCTTTGAATGGATTGATTCGTAATAATTTTGAAGACAAATATTGATGAGCGAAATAAGGTAACCTACCGGATGTTAATGGCAGGATTAGTGTTAACTATGATTTGTCGGAAAATTATTATTAATGTACGATAATATTAGAATAAAAAGTATCCAAAATTATGCACAAGTTGGTAACGCCAGATTTAATTTGGTAAGACTGTAATATCGACTACATTGACTACCTAACTTCATAGATATCTGTTTAAATTTGGTCCCGTTCAGAAACGTTTCGAATCGTCGAATTGTAAGTAAATATTTATCATTTGTAGATTTACTACCCAACTGTATTCGTCGTAGATTGCTGTCTAGAATTTAAATATCTATCTAGTATATCAATTTACAACAAACACATTTAGACAATATATTGAACAAATTTATTTTCTTTTATATTGGCTATACAATTGTCACTTTTATTGCTCTGCAAGATAGTACCAACCGCCAAGATTTAATTTAGTATGACAGTGATTTTGCCTACATTGACTACCTAACTTCATAGTTATTATCTGATTAATTGTCAAAAATTTGACGTTTACGGCCGGTTTCATAATCAATCGTAAAAGCTCTTTTAACTAAAGTGTCCTTTAAGTTAAAGTGACCTTTAAAGTCAGCTTAAAGTTATTTTTGTACTCGCCTATCAAAACCTGTCATTTCACGATTCGATTTGTGTGCGTAAAGTCACTTTAAACACGAGTGCGTAAAAGTAAAGTGACATTTTAAAATCATAAATCCCTAACCTTAATAATATGGTCATAAACGATAACGTATTTAACAATATGTATTATTATTATAGTTCTCGAACAAAAAATATTGTACAAACTTCGTGCGTGAAACATTTCGCGAATTCGTGTCCATAAAGCGCTCGCCTTCGGCTCGCGCTTTAAACTGGTCACTCATTCACGAAATATGATTTCACTCACTTGGTTCGTAAATAACTATTCCGTTTCATAATGGCGCTGCATACAAACTTTAGTTAAAGCCGACTTTAACATACCGTAGTGAGGTTGGTAACGCTGAATTTTAGTTGTTTTTCGTATTTTGTGTTGTATACGTAGAATTTGACACGTAATATTGTTATATATCTGTCAGATCTACTGTCACATGCGATTTGTAGCAAGATTGATTTGTAAAAAAGTGCAGTAAAATGAACAGAAAAAAGGCGCAAATTTTAGATAAATACGTATATTAAAATGCAAAATAACAAATAACGTATTAAATGTTAAAAGGTATGTAATGTAATAAAAAATTACTCTGCTGCTCATCAATTTTGGCAGCATTTCATTGCTCTTGATACTCGATTTATTAAAGAAAAAGCGAACTTTAAATCTGCTCTAACCAATCGACTCAGAACAGAACGATCCGCATATTTTGCTAGACTTGAAATTCCATGAATAACCGCGTATGATTCGGGGCCGATCTGAACATGTCAAACCGAAGCTGTGCGCGGTTATTCATTGAATTTCATTTGGAACAAAACGTGCTGATCGTTCCTTTCTGAGTTGATCGGTCCAAGGCGATTCAATCTGGGTCCTCCTTTAACTTTTTTTGCCGAGACTTTTAATACTCCTATGGAATCCTATACAGAAACAATCATAGTCTGTTGCAAAAAGTCACAGAGTCAGTATAGTAGGTATAATTTTGCTGACTTTGTTGGAATTGCAATGTATTATTTGTCCTAACAATGACGTCGCGGTTTGATCTATTAACCAAAAGAATTCAATCTTATATTCAACGAAATAATCTTGCCATATTTTGTATACTTTTCGTGTTTTAAAGCGTCTTCAACTTTATCATGCAAGAAAGAGCGCAGCAAACACGGAATATTAATTTTTTGTAAAGAATATATGAATTAACGTGTAATGTAGATATTTGACATATCATTTAACTCGAGATAAAGGACGCTTTTACTTTAAAGTGACATTATGAAACGCATTTTAAAAGTTAAAGGTTACTTTAAAATTAAAGTATCCTTTAATTTGATTATGAAACCGGCCGTTAGTAGGTAACGGTTATGTTAACACAGTTTTGCTTTGTTTAAACTTTAAATGTATCTTGTTGTAATGTGAACAGTATATGTTGGCAATCATCGCTGTCACATTGACAGATCTAATATATATATTGACATTCACGTTACGATAATTTTCGAAGCTTAAAGTTTGATTCTCGATGGGGAAATTTCGTTTGAAATAGAGAAAAAAAAATTAACATTCAAATCCATGTTTATAAATCAAATTTCGTCCCTTTCTGTTTTTTTCTTTAGAAATATTTCGAATTCAATTTATTAGAGATTTACTGACCAGCTGTGTACATCATAGGTGGCTGCCGAGCAGTGTTACCATATGTAGGAAAATTATAATTTGTCCTCGTTTGTAGATGTACTAACGAACTGCATTTGCCATAGATAGCTCAGATAGAATTTAAATATATATCACAAACAATCTATGCCATATGCAGGCAATCAATATTGAACAAATCGATTCTGTTTTCGAACTGGTTACAATACTGATTTCATTGTTTCTAATTTGGAAATGCTTCAATTTCGCTGGTAGTCCAGTGTAAAGTAAAATTGTAAGCATTCTTCACTTGCAGATTTGCTGGCCAACTATGTTCGATAGACGTTGTTCTGATAGAATTTAAACATCTATCAGGAACAAAAGTCTGTCCAACACAAAAAGACAACCACTGTTATAGTAATGTCCGTGCATATTTTTACTTTCAAATTGTGGTTGGTAACATTGGCTTTGATATAGTTGGGAAAATCAAAACAGTCAAACTCATCAAATTGGCTAGATGATATCTTGAAATAAAACCGAGAATGTATAGCCAAGTTTATGAATCAAACATTTAAATTTAATTTGTTTGTTTCTTCTTAGGAAATGCTTTGCATTTGCAGATTTGCTGACCGACTGTATTCGACATACGTAGCTCTGATAGAATTTAAATATTTATCATGGGCAAACGTATGCCAAACACAGGCAGCCTGTCGTCTGTAGATTTACTGACCAACTACATGTGTCATAGTCGGTTAGAATAGAATTCCTATAACAAACCCAGGCAAACAGAATTGAACAAATTTTGATTTTTTTTTGTCATGATTTTATTTTGAATTTGTGATTATGTGATCTGTGATGAGACAATATTCGTCGTTTGGTGATTTATTAACCAACTGTATTCATCGTAGATGTCTGTGATAGCATTTAAATATCTACCACAG